>CM057342.1:428464108-428900143 GCA_030015575.1 Agapanthus africanus | reverse complement strand
AATCACCCAAAACATCGAAATCAATAATTGCGGAATAGTACTGCTCAAGCGCATCCTCTAAGAATCTCGGCCAAATCTCGGCCAACTGTCGCGGTCACTAGTGGGACGTCTCGTCGATAATCATGAACTCTGTCCTGCTGGCGTGCGTAACCATGACCACTCCTGGGTCAAGGTCTTCACTGTGAATTACCAATCTTTCGGTCCATCGGCTCATCGGCCTTGTCAGGTGTGCTAACGGGACGATTCCGTTCTGGCACTTCTCTGGTCATCTCTTGGTCAATCATCGCGACCACTCGTAAGACAGCATATCACTGGCGTCGGCCTCTGGCTCTCTGAATGTACGTGACACATCTGATCCTGGGTGCAAGTATCATTGCAGCAGGGTCCTGGAAGGAATCCTGCTCACGGTCTCTTCCATGTCTCGTCTCTGCCAACTGTCCGGAAGTCATCGTCCTTTCCTATATCTGCATCTTGCTCTGGAATGACTGCATACTCATCGCGACTCCTTCTGGAAGGTAAATCCAAGTACCATGCCTCGGCATGCGCATCGCATCTCTGATGTCGGCGGAGTGGAATGTCATCTCATCTAGATCTGGTCTTACTTCACTTTTCTCTAATGTCGTCTGCTTTGGACTCATCTCATCGCGGCTGCATGGACTGAGCTCCAACGACTATCCTCGTATCTAGAGTCTCCTAAGAATGCATCTCACAACCAAGCATCCGAATTAAGTCGAGCCATCCGATCGAGTCGTCAAAACCTCATAATCCCCCAAGAGCTCAACCTCTTGGCACAGTTTAATAGTATCGAGTACATACCACAGCATTGGTGGTCCAGCTGTAGAAGGGCAAACCCAAGCCTCACTAATGGCGCCGTAGAACTGCCGCAAACCCGAAGGTTCAAAGGCTTTCACACGGTCATTAAGTCGAGTTAGGGTTTCATTCTTCTAGGGGGACCATAGAATTGCCTGCATGTCTTTCCGACTACTTTAAACTTGGAATAATAGGTTTCTGACATTCGATCGTCTCTGTCGACTCCTAACGTCTCCGCGTGAAGTCGTCTCTAGCTGGAACCAATCTATCTGATGACCTCGCATCGGGGCAGGCGAACGATCCATATGTCCTAGTCAGTCATCATCGGGTGACTAGCGACCTCCTATCATTTATTCGTACAACTCGCCCCCCAATAGCTCTAACATATGGGGCGATATCTCGTCGCTCGCAGCAACAACTAGCTCGATCGTCTGCACGCTGAATAGTACCTCAATCATCAGGAGTAAGCAACACACCAACGGTCATCAAAATCTGGCTGGCCTCTATCATTGGCTCAATTCTCTAGTGTCGACAGCACCTCCGAGTAACCTCATAAAGGCGATCCGCCAAACGCTCGTGGCGCGGAAACACAGTAAAAAGACACATCTCTGCAATCGTGTGTCGTCGGAATTTCGCCCTGGTCAGTCCTCGTTCGTGACGAGCTTGTGCTGACCGCAACTCTAGCCGTAGCTCTCCCTGCCCGTAACCGTAGCAGCAAAACCAAACTGGTACCGATGAGGCTAGATCAGGAAGGAATATAATACTGAACAAGGAAATGTACATCCTAAGGCTTCATAAGTAGAGTGGCGTGTCGTAAATATGCCGCGGAACATACCAACGGTACGTCACTCTACTTTAGTCACCTATTCCGTCAACCAAGGGTCATCCTACGCTCCGAAGGTTAAAACCTAACGCATTGATACCAACTTTGTCACGACCCGAAAGTACGGAACATGACCGGCACTTAAACTACGAACGTCTCGAGGCGTACGTAATCCAAGTAAACCGAAAACCCAGAAATCCAAACCAAGAAAAGTAGTAGAGTGCAGGAAAAACCAACTTAAAACAAGTAGTTTCAATAGCATAAGCCGAATTATGCGGTTTTTTAAAAAAACATCAAAAATTTACTGAAAATTTCGGCAGAGTCTTCTTTGTAAATACAGGGCCCCAAACGGGATACAACATGAATAGTATACGAAATCAAGAAAAAGGCATCCCCAAGCGGGAGCTAGCTCTTCGTCAATCGACGGTCACAACCACACAAGCAATATAATATACAACGCCAACGGCGAGGATCAAAACTCAAAAGGAAACTCAAAACCACCAGAAACATAACGAGCGACTCTAAGGTCGAAAGAATAAACAACACTGGTCTCTATCTCAAAAATACATGTTTGGTTGATGGAATTTACTAGATACAACGGAATAATATTATACAAGGTTATATGATGGGTACGATACAAGAAAAACCCACCTACTAGCAAGTCACCCGAATGAAACTGAGCCCGCAAAGCCGTAATGAAACCTGTACGGCAAACCTGCAAGAAACTGGGGCACAACGGGGGTGAGTTGCCAACTCGTGAATAGAAAAACATCTACGCACAGAAATCGCATAAATAACGCAACCTAGGTCAATGATCATAATATATCCTCAAATATATGAATAACATGCAGCCTATAACAATGGCTAGGGTAATATCTAACCGAGTGAAATCTCATGTGCCTATGTCGGTGCCTCAGGTAGCAATATATCATATGAATGAGGTATGAATGCATGAAAACAGAATACATGTAAATGAAGAAACTGTTTTCATAAATTAGTGAGATTTCCTTCGTATTTTTAAACTGAGGTATCATAATGAAATCAGTTTCAACAGTGTCTAGCATCGACACAAAACATAAATCTTACTGTCTCGAAATATCAATGTCTCAATCTCAATATCTAGGGCGCCGTCAGTCCAGACCGGCCCCTACCATCCATCTCAAGACCACGACGGTATCCTCCGGATATCCGACGCGTCGGGTAATATCACCGGTAGGTAATCTGTCCCCTGCCAGGCTCAACGTCAACACCACATTCATCTTGCCCCGGGGTACCATACCGGGCCCACCATGTACCCGTGACGGTTCCTCCACTCCTCGACACGGATCTCGAAAACCACAGTAAACTCATGGTGGACGACACTTACATCACTAGAAAACCGCAATTTACATATTTTAAAAGGTTAATAAGTTTAGAAATTTTGTGACTTTCCCCCGAAATCCAGAAATATCATAAATCTCAAGAAGTCATCACAAGTGCATATGTCAATGCTAATGAATGTATATGGTATCAATAACCAAGTTGCAATGTATGATTAATAACTAGGCATGAACAATGGAATAACAGTATGCATGAAGTGACAAGTAATAACTACAATGTCTAAACTGGCATATAACCCAGGTACACTAATATCGTATCAACTACTAACTAACAAGCTAAGCCAAGCAATAGTATTTTCTAAGTGTACGTGACATGGCAATTACCGATGAAGATGTGTGTGAGCCGGCAAGTAAGTGTATGCGGTACATACGCATCATCGGTAATGGTGCTGGTGTCCTAACAGCATGATATCAATAATGGAGTATGCAGCAAAATAAGTATGCGGGGCAGAGCGAACAGCAATAATGTGCGGAAGCAGAATACTAGACACAACGATAACTAATCAGTATTAAACTAATATAAGTCCTACAAATGGTGCCTTTTGAAATAACACGAATCATGGGGTTTTGAAAATAGGGGCTACGGTGTTTTTATGAAAAGATACGTCTTTTGAAATATCCGTAGGATCCCTTGGGCTGTCTTTAAAAATGCCCACGATTCGTTAGTTTTTGAAATAGGTAAGAAGTCTAATCTAATCTAACAACTACACTAAACTATACGGCTGAACTAACAAGCTGAACTACAGGTAAGGAAACCGCCTATCATCTGAGTCGATACATATACATACCTGTATATATATAGTCGGTGATCCCACCTCAATAATATCATATCCGATACCATATCTAAAATCAGGCATCCCAAGTCAAGAGTGCGAATCAATCATCAATATAGCTCGTACGTAATTCCGTCGTACGGCATCCCAAATCTGGGTACGGGTCAATATCACATTCATCATACTATTCACCTGGTATCCTCTTTATCAAATATTATGATCGGGGTACTGATCTACGTCTAGTACCATACTGATACCGCCTACGTATGCATGGACGTGTGTGAAACACTACGTCAAGGACCCGCTACAACGTCATGTCGTATCTAAGATACGAACCCTGCTATATCACCGATCTCACGGCCTCAAATCGAATCTCATCGACTCGGCTCAATCCCAAGTATCATCCTCAATCCGTATGTGAACACATAGTCCCATACCCATGTGAACACATAACTATAAAGAATCCCATGAGCACATATCAATAGGAATGTATGCAAGTATGTATGTGTGTATGTGTAGTGCAACGCTACCCTAGGGTTCGCAACACTAAGGTAATCCAACACACCAATATCCATCCTAAGCAACGTTATTAATCCCAAATAACATATAATAAATGTTGGTGTGTATACGCATCCGTATACACCACCACGGACTGTGGGGGTGCTATACGCCATCCACCCGAATTCTCCCCGTAGATATAAATCTACTCACCTGGTCCTCGCTAGCCGGTGCCGACGTCGCCACGTGCTTGCTTGTCGTCTCGAAGTCCACATGGGGGTACCTACATATCATAACGCACCATATCTCATTAAAACTAAATTCGAGATCGAAACGGCATACGAAAATCAAATCGACACGCGTATCACGCATAGGTCCAAACCTATCGCCTACGCATGCAAGAATAGTCAAACAAACCCTCGATGTCGATGTACAAACGTCAAACCATCGAGAAAAATCCAATCACACTCATTTGCACATTCACGAACACTAATTTTAATATAAACTAGGTTAAAACTCACAAAAACGCCAATTTCACTTAAAAGGTCATTTTTCCGAAAATCTAGCAAGCACATTTCGCCGTTTTTGTACAAAACATGATATTTAAATGAATGTAGCGGCCAATATATTTATTAAATATCTTAAATAAGTCATATAAATAATTTCCGGAATTTAATCTCATTAAATTCCAAAAACCCTAATATTCTAGTTTACAAAAATACCCGATTTAACAATTTCAAAGCAAAAATGCACAAACTACAATCTAGCTTAGATTTGCATGATCTAATGCATTAAACCACACTTAATAAAGTTAATGAAGTCATGAAAAACCTAAACACATTTTTAATCCCAAGTATTTAACCAAATTCAAAAATCTAGTAGGTAAATTAGCACATTAACACAATTTTTTTTAAACTAACCATTAGCACTAGCTACTAATCTTGTATTAACATGACAAAAAGCCTAAATATAACACACAACCATACACCAATTTTACAAAACCCTAACTTGCATTCAAATTCATAACTTGAATTCCAAAACTTGCAATTAAACTCACATATCCAAATTAACACTTAATTAAATTAGCTTAAGAAATTAGTAACAAATTAAGCAACAAAAATGTTTAGAATTATACCCAAAACATATGAAGATCCACAAGCATCCATGGCCTCCCAAAATGCCCTCTTTTCACAAGGATCCATGCTATACGGGCTAAGCTAAAATGGGTAGGAGTCGGATTTGGATTTAGATTTGAATTTTGCATGGATTTTGAAGTGATTTGTGGATTTTTTTGATGAAGAAAAGAGTGGGATTTGGGGGGGGGGCTGCTGTTGGAAGGGGGGCTCGGCCTGATTGGGGTGTGAGGAGAGAGAGGGAGGTAGAGAAAATACAAGGGAGGAAAGTCAAGGTCAAGGTAAGGTCAAAAGTCCACCTAATTCACCCATTTTCTTTTCTTTTCTTTCATATCTTTTCCTTTGAAAATCAAGTGGAGAAAAATATGGTGGCTTTGAATTCAGCCATGGGGAGGAGTAAGTGGGGGTGTGTGGGTGTGGGTACGGGTGTGGGGTGATGAAAAATGATAAATATAATACCCCAAACATCCATTTACGCTAAAAAAAAGCCTTTTTTCTTCAATAATTTCTAAACCGTTTTGGCAAATGATTTCATTCCACAAACCATATGATAAAATTTTATTTAATTTTTTATGATGTACAAAATTTGTTTCAACTCATTCCAATTTGTAATTTTCCCTAATTAAATGTATTAGTGACGGCTTAAAATAATAATAAAATAATATTTTTTTCAGAAAATTTGAAATTTCACCAGCGGCTCAATAAACAACAAATAATAGCAATTACATAGCTAGAATATGTATATTTAATTTTTATAATAAGATATTTGTATTTTGACATTTTACAGAAAACCCCCTTATTTTACCGATTTTTTTGAAATTTCACCGAAACGATTTTCAAAGCGTTACATGCAGGTTCGACCCGTCAGCACAGTAGCGACGGGCATACTTTCTCCTTTTGCTTCATTGCATCGATTTGCAGCTTTGCTCATAGGTGGGTTGCGAGGTTATTTTATTCCATCTTGTATTATTATTTATATCTAGTGTACTCCATCTAATCTTGTATATTGGACTAGACGGTGAGACTCGTGAGACTTGTATTTGTGTTTTTGGTGTCGATGCTCACTTGAGCCGATGTGGTGTTTCTCATTTCTTGTTTTCAGATGCTTATTTCGCACTTTTGATATACATATTGCATGTGGTTGTGATTCTGCCTTTAGCGAAGAGCTAGCCCCCGCTTGGGGATGCCTTTATTAATTATTTATATGTATTTTCATGTGTTGTACCCGTTTGGGGGCCAGTATTTACAAAGGAGACTCTACCGAAATTTTCGGGAAAATATGATGTTGCTTTAAATGTTTAATGCCACTTAATTTGTTAAAACCACTTCCTTTAAAACAAGTTTTCCTTCACTCTAATTGTTAAATGGTTTAGTTTTGTGGGCTTTGGCTTACTTAGATTACGTTACGCTTTTAGACGTTTCGTAATGTAAGTGTCAGTCACGTTCTGTTTCTTTGGGTCGTGACAAAGTTGGTATCAGAGCGATAGATTTCACCTTTCTGAGTGTAGGATGTCCTTTGGTTGATTGAGTAGGTGACTTATGCAGAGTGACGTAGCGTGTGTATATTACGCGGCATACTTACGATACAGTACTCCGCCTAAGTAACCTTAGGATATATATTTGCTTGTATCTCCTTTCTTTATTCCGGAAACCTTTTGATTCGATCGCAATGTTCCTATCAATCCTGTTTCTTGTTCCAGCCACTATGCCGCTACAGATTACGAGGGCCAGAGGGCCGCCGCCAGGGATGAGATTAGAGTAGGCTCGTTCGATACGATGACCGATCAGGGCGGTACACCTACCCCTCAGGGACAGAGTGATCCGTTTTTTACAGGCCAGATAGCTAGGCCGGAGTCGAGTATTCAGGACTTGCGACAGATGGTTGGATTGTTAGTTGAGGCTAGCCGAGCTCCGAGAGCCGATGATGTCCCTCCTACTGCGGGGACTGTGATTGTACCTGCTGCTCAGGCAGCTGTTTCTGTTGTTACCAAGATTATTTCCGTATCCTTATAGGAGTTTTGAGGCTGAAGCCTCTAGTTTTTACCGGCATAGATGCGGCGAAGGATCCGCAGACATTTCTCGACTGGATGGCTAGGATTTTTCATTCGCTAATATGTTCTGACGAGTGATGGGTTGAGCTTGCGAGTTTTCTTCTAGAGAGGTCTTTCTCCGACGTGGTGCGAGTCAATTGAGAGAGGCCGAGTTGCAGATCTACTTCCTATGACTTGGGATGAGTTCAAAGCTATATTTCTTGCTCATTTCCTTCTGGAGAGCGTTCGAGATGCCCGAGCTCGTAGTTTCGAGTCCTTGCGCAAGACTTCAGGATGACAGTGTTCGAGTACGACATTTAGTTTACTCAGCGGCCCGATATGCTCCTTACCTGGTGGACACTGAAGAGAAATGCTTGAAGAGGGTCATGCGGGGACTAGACACACAGTTATTTCTTACTATTGGCACCCAGCATTTTGACACTTATGCAGCCGCGATAGATGCAGCCTTACTGCTAGAGGAGCGCATTTATGAGATTTCGGTCGTTTTTGGATCGAAGCGGATTCATACCGGTTTGTCAGCTCAAGGCGGTTAGATAGACGTCGTTGTGACAGTTATTCTTTTGGTGTTTTCTTCCGATGAATATTTCTTTCTGGTGTTGATTGAAATGGTATCCACATAAATTGTATCGATGTTTAGCTAGTAGTCCTTGCTAAATCAGCTGCTTCTTGTGATTTCTTCCATAGGCTAGTCTTTTGTAGCTCTATGTGTTTCTCATTCGTGTTTGTTTTGTTCGTATCGGAGATGGGGATTTTTCTGCCAATTTGATTCTTCTCAATGTGTTTGACTTCAAAGTTTTTCTGGGGATGGATCGGTTAGCCATCTGTTATGTGTTCGTAGACTGCCGTGAGAAGGCAGTCAGATTTAGTTTTCTGTGTGAGCCAGTTCTTGTTATTCAGGGAGACCTTAGCACCACCCTTCCCGATTTGAATTCTTCTCTTCGCGCTATTCTGCTGAGAAAGGGATGTCAGGAATTCTTGATGTATGTTTGTGATGTTAGAGCCGCAGAGGTCCCGTTGGACCAGGTCTCGATTGTGAGAGAGTGTCCAGATGTCTTTCCTGACAAGTTGCTTGGTTTGTCGCCAGAGCACGATATTGAGTTCTGCTTTGACTTGATTCCGGACACGGAGCCTTTTTCTATACCGCCATATCAGATGGGCCCGGCGGAGCTTAAAGAATTGAAGGATCAGTTGCAAGATTTGTTGGATAAAGGGATTGTTCGTCCGAGTGCGTCACCTTGGGGAGCTCCTGTCCTGTTCGTCAAGAAGAATGACGGCAGTTTGTGTTGATGCATCGATTATTGTCAGCTGAATCTGGTTAGTGTGCGGAATAGATATCCCCTACCTCGCATCGACGATTTATTTGATTAGCTCCAGGGTGTGGGGAATTTCTAGAAGATTGACTTGCGATCAGGTTACCATTAGTTGCGGGTTAGAGAGGATGATACTCTGAAGACCGCTTTTCACACACGATACGGGCGTTATGAGTCTTGGTGATGTCGTTCAAGCTCACCAATGCCCCAGCAGCGTTTATGGATTTGATGAACCGTATATTCAGGCCGTTTCTTGATCAGTCTACCATCGTGTTCGTTGATGACATTTTAGTACACTTTTGGAGCCGAGTGGAGCCTGGGCAGTAATAGAGGATTTCGTTGTAAACTTTGAGGGAGCGCCAGCTATTCGCTAAATTATCCAAGTGTGTTTTCTGGTTGGATGGTCCTAACTTCTTGGGTCACGTAGTTAAGAGAGATGGTAAGTATGGAACTGAAGAAGATCGAGGCCGTTCAACACTGGCCTAGACCCGTATCAGTGTCGGAGGTTCACATCATTTTTGGTTTGGACGGATGCTATTGATATTTCGTACAGGATTTTTCACAGATAGCTTCAACATTGACCGGGTTGACCCGGAAGGGAGTTTCTTTTCTTCGGACCGAAGTATGCGTGCAGATCGTTCAGCAGTTGAAGACTCGTTTGATTTTCGGCGCCAGTATTATCTTTGCCTTAAGGATCAGGCGGTTTTGTTGTTTATTACGATGCTTCTCGGCAGTTGAAGAAGAACGAGCAGAACTATTCTACGCATGACTTAGAAATGGCTGCGGTGGTGTTTACACTTAAGATTTAGAGACACCACTTATACGATGAGTCGTGCTAGATATTTACGGACCACAAGAAGCTTAAAGTATATCTTTCAGCAACGAGATCTAAAATTGAGATAGCACAGATGGATAGAGCTAGTGAAAGACTATGTCTGCGAGATTCTTTATCGACCGGGAAAGGAGAATGTTGTGGTAGATGCTTTGAGTCGGAAGTCCGGAGGTAGCTTTTCTTGTTTGAGCACAGTTCAGAGATAGTTGACGGTAGATTAGCAGATTCTTTGTGCCCGTCGAGTACTTTTCGAGTTTATGTCGACCGGGTGATAACTTGTCCATGTCCATGCACATCCACAGTTATTTGATCATATCCGTGAGGCACAGTCTGATGACGTTCGTTGTCAGAGATGTTGGAGCAGGTTGGACAGGACAGAGATTCAGAGTTCGTGATTGATGATCAGAGAGTACTACGATTTGGGAATTGACTATGTGCGCCAGATTCCGAGGGACTGAGACGTAAGATCTTAGAGGAGGCGCATCAGTCAGCATATAGTGTTCATCCGGGATCCACCAAGATGTATTGTGATTTGAGAGAAGTCTACTATGGTGAAGGGATGAAGAGAGATGTCACAGACTTTGTTTCGAGATGCCTGACTTGTCAGCAAGTTAAGGCCGAGCATCAGAGGCCGGCTGGAGAGTTACAACCTTTGCCCATTCCGGAGTAGAAATAAGAGCAGATTTCTATGGAATTTATTGTCGATCTACCTAGGACCAGTCAAGAGTATGGCGCTATTTGAGTGATCGTAGACCGAATGACGAAAGCAGCTCACCTTATGCCAGTCAAGAACACTTTCGGATTCGTTCAGTATGCTCAGATATATGTTGATGAGATTGTGCGACTACATGGAGTTCCGACTTGTATTATGTCCGACAGAGGCACCTAGTTCACCAGCCGACTATGGCAGAAACTTCAGGAGGCTTTGGGCACCAGATTGAGTTTCAGTGCAGTTTACTATCCGCAGACCGACGGTCAATCCGAGCGGATCATACAGACTCTTGAGGGCATGCTCTGTGCTTACGTTCTAGATTTTGCTGGCGGTTGGGATTGTTACTTACCCTTGTTAGAGTTTTCCTATAATAACAGCTTCTAGGAGACGATTCAGATGGCACCCTTCGAGGCGTTATATGGGAGGAAATGTCGATCGCCCGTTTGTTGGACAGGGCTCTGTGAGAGCAGTTGTCACGACCCAATTGTGGCACGTGACCGGCACTTAAATCACGTGACATCTAAAGACGTCGACGCGGTTCAAGTAAGCTGAAACCCGGAATCTAAACCTTTTTTGAAATTATTGGAGGTGAGTTTAAAATAGTCATCAGATGGAATCAGTTTAAATAACATTTAAATTTAACTAAGTATGCTAGAAAAGCATCTATGATGTTTTGAAATTCGACAACACCTCCTTTGTACTTTTTGCATAAAAATCCGGTATAACATAACAATAAAATAGTATCCCAACGGGAGCAAGCTTCCACGTCCGAACGACAGGACAGCCCAACAATCTATATCAGAAGTCGACTCCAAAGAGTGCGACCTCATATTTTCTAAGTCTCGCTTCTAAGTCCACAATATACTATTTCTAAGTTGATGGAGTTTCCACTAGATACAAGAATATACGAATAATCAAAAGTGAGTACGATACTGTAAGTGCACGGTGGCGCCCCGGCCGTCAATCCGACGGCCAAAAACGGAAGCGGTGATAAACTTTAATTTTTTGCAAACAAGCAAACCGGCACCACTGCGCACTAAACACCCGGATCGAACCATTAACTAGTCCTAGCTAACTAGAGAAAGGGTTAGAGATATACCGACTGATCCGTGTCCTCCGGTCTTCTCGTCGTCGTCCCGATCTCCAGCGGAAACTCCGGTCGTCGCCTCCTTGCCGGAAGGGCACCACATCGTCTGCATCTTTTACGGGCTCCCACCTCTATGCCGAGGCAACTCGGGCACGAAGCTGGCGAGTCGACGTGCCCAAGGTTTACTGTAGAATGTGTAGGGTTGTGTCTCATTTGGGGTTTTGTTGCCTTTGTAGATGGAGGAATGAGGTTAAGAAAAATGGTGCTTTCATTTTTCATGCAAGGAAATTGAGATGAAGAAAATTGCCACAAGCTCAAAAAAGAAACTCTCTCTCACTCCCTCAATATATGGCCGGCCCCCCCATGTTGGAAATGTGATGATCAAGAGAAAAACAAGAAGGGAGGTGAGGGTAGTAAAAGGTGAAGGGGTGACTACAACCAAACATCATGATAACAATATCATATCAACATCTAATCCTTTCTCATCACAAAAAGCAAAAGAAAAGACTAAGCAAGCATCTCATGATTATGAACCATCATGAAGCCCCACAAATGCATAAAACCCCTCCTCAATAAGTTATTTGCAAACTTGCAAATAACCCCTTCCATCGGAAAGTCCGGCTGGGAAAGAACAAAGGAAAACCGGCCGGAACGGAATGCAAACTGGCAACCTCAGAAAACTGATCCCGTAATAAGTTACAGGAAAACCCCGATACTGTGTATACACACCCGCATCTGTATTCCGTCCGGATACAAATGTAATGAGACAAAATCTACACAGTACTATACTAGGATCCGGCTTAAACCAAAGCCGGCTAGTAATATCCGTCCGATCCTGATCCATGCAATACCGCACGTATCTGATCGAACCCGGCCATATATCCATACGGCCACTAGTACAAACCGTCCGATCCTGATCCGTGCAATACCGCACGTATCTGATTGGACCCTGCCATATCTCCATACGGCCTCTACAGCGTTTCGCCCGAAACTTGAGTAACAGTAAGTGTGGTGGACTCTAAAGACTCATCAATACTATGGCTGTGGATTTAACCACTAGCACGTCAGAGGTATAAGCCAATACGTGACGGGCCACCAGCTATTGACCAAAAGGGATGTCGATGAGCGAACTCATCCTGACACCCTACTGAGCCTGTCAGTGACAATATCCGTACAGTCCGGTCCGTTCGTCTATGAGCATCGCATGGCGGGTCTAGGGGGTTGGTAAAAGTCAGACCCCCAAAAGCGGTACAAGTCGTGTCGGAGTGTAGCCCAGAACACCCTGAGATACTACTGGAATACCTACCAGTAAATCTCCTGCCTTGGCCAAGGACTTCGTGTAATGGCTCTCCTAGACACAGCGCGAACTCACCCCCAATACCGGGAGAGACGAACCCCTGAAGATCCGCTCACTGCCTCCATGTGGCTCGGGACTGTACCCAACTAAAACCTATTTGCACGTCTCCTTTGAGCGTGGTAGGGTAGTAATCAAAGTACAGTGGGAACTCACACGAGACAAATGACGATCCCCAGGTCGATGAACTAACCTGTACACATGTCACCAGCGAACTGCTATCTGACGTCAGGTATAAGTCCAACTAGCATGTTCCCGGCGAGTCATGTCCAGTGTACTCATAACCCAATGAGCACCTGTATACATCTTAGGTGAACCAACAGACACCAGTGGCTTGTGAGACCGGCCACCGCCCCTCGTCGGGGTCTCGACTGTATACACTAGTCTACTCTGGAGAATCGATGCCCTGTCTCGAAACTCCCACGACTAGGGACCTTTTAAGGATGTGCTTATAGACTACCAGCTCCCACGTATATGATCGCCCTCATACTGCTGGCAGTCAAGCAAGAATCCTAGGGGCTCTACCAACGTGTAATAGCGACATGTAAGGTCACCTAAAGCAGTACACGATGATAAAGGTAAACCAGATAGCATACTATCATCTCGAGTAAGACTGTCCTACCGGGATAGGTCCTCCCTCAATCATTACAATCACGTGCCTGTGATCCAATAATTGACTCTGAGGGTACTATCTCCAACAATCTCCCACTTGCACTCAAGGCTAATTATTGCGATGTCGCATACTCACAGCCCGTGTGATACCGAACACCCAACTCCTCTACTAGTCAGTCTCACAAAACTCGTTTGCGAAACTATTGCGTTCGAGGAATAGCCTCAGTGAGTGGATCCGCATTGATGTTTCTTTCTATGTCTCTCTATATCTCAAGTTCGCGGAGAAAGCCATCTCCCGAAATGAGCAATACCTGTCTTAGAATGTCTGGATGTCTGATGGGACCTAGCTCATAAATGAACTCCAAATCCAAACTTCTTAAACTGTACCGTCAACTGAACTTAATCAGTATCCTGCGCCATGCCTCCCTCAGTATCTGCCTGGATCACCTGTCCAAAATACTGCCCCTCGTCGGAGGGAAAACTATAACTCTGACAATCTCCCTGTTGTCCAGGTCACCTTGGAAGCCTGGAATCATAACTGTCTCCCGAATGAAGCTGTCGTTATCATATCCCTAGAACATCCACTTATGCTCTAAAACTGCTTCCGTCTGTTTCTCTACGATAGGATCAATATCAACTTATTGCATCTACTGCAAGAACAACATCTGGCGTGGTACTTGACATCTCATGATTGACTCAATTGCCGGAGCAAGTGATCTGCCAATCATGCACATCCCTCTCCCCTTTAGTCTGTAAGATACCTTTAGAGAGGGTGACTCCATTACCTGCAGGTATACTACCGTGCCAGGAGTCGTTCATTCTAAATACTCTTAGAATGCTGTCAAAGTACCCTGATTGAGAAACCACCCAAATCTCGATCTAAAACCACAGATCTAGTAACCAGTATGTCTGATATAATGTCCAAATCCCATGTGGAGAAACCACTGTGTGACGACCAAAGTATAACCGATCGTAGTATAGGAATATCACTTCCTACTCTGTGTATGTCATCCAAATACCATGACATCACACCCTACTACCTCCTCAACAGATCCATCCCCTATTCTGATGAAGTCAAACCCATGACTGTCACGTCAGAAATAGATGATCTATCTCCGCTATATCTGCTTTAGTCTATAAATAGACATAAGCTACCTGTCCACCAATGCTTCCGCTGCTCCCACTGACTACGACAACCCTCTGGCAGAGTCATATAGACGTACACTTCTAAAGCTAGTTTAGAACGACGCTATACTCATCCTCCTGCCGGGTCTCACAGTCTGGAACAACAGCAATGGCAAGTCTGGGTAAACAAGAACCTCCCTGTCACCGTCCTTGAGGCTACCAAAGTACTTCTCGGGTGTCTGAGGTTACCCATTGTGTCTGCGGAGTGGCCAATGGAATGTCAAACCAGATTGAATCTTTAGGTTCCTTATCAAATCTTCAGTAATCGTTTGTGGTTCTGGAATCACTTCCAGTTCTACAATACTCCCACTACTGTTTTCTGAAAAAATCCATTTTTATTAAAACTGTGGCGAGTCTAGAACAATATTTCTATTGATCTGCCAGATGGTAGAAAATCAGCCCGCGTCAGAGCCTGGGTCAACCCAAAAAAACATTACATAAACGTGCCTTGAGTTGTCCAGTGTCTGGTTTTAAGCATAAACCGGACAACTCCCCGTACATTAACATCGTTAAGATATGAACTGTTCTATATCCAATATAGAAACAGAGGCACTGATTTAATTGAACTAGATCCAAATCATGCAACTGTCTCCAGTGCATGTCAACTAAATGGAAGGAGGCCGATCAGCGTTACTCAACTTAGGAATGCTTCCAATCATGAGTAACCTGAAAGAGAAGCAAGATCACTTTATCACTACTATCAACTGAAGACCATACTCAAGTATCTACATCTCCGATCACTTTGAAGAATCCCGATACTTGCAATATCTGGCTCTCTACTTTATTCATATACCCATAACTTCTCAAAATTCGGACCCTGTGTTTCCACGAAACACCTGTTCATCACAGAATACTGCATTTTATACCGCCCATTCTTACGCTCGTGTGTTTATAGGTAGGTGCTTTTTATCCGTGTTTGTTATATATTTGCAGGATACAGGTTCTCGGTTCTAAAACGGTGAAATTCATAGAAAACACGACAAAATCCGGGTTCCTGCCAACCACTGATAAAACACGGTCTCCGCTCTTCATCCGTATACTGCCAGATACCAGTTTAGGAAGACAAAATGTCAAATCAATGTCGTTTTCAGGCACAAGGCTCAATGGTAGCACAAGATCCAAGAGATCTACGCGGAGCTCGAGGCAATCATTCCAAATCTTGACAAAAAGTCCACCTTTCCTCAACAGAAATTCTGGAAGAAATGTGAAAGTATTTTCAGAAACTACATGTACCAGACAATAGGGGACACCAAACCAGGCCACCACCAAAAAGCCCATTTCCCAACACCTCTAAAGGGCCGCGGAACCGCGGCCAAGGTGGGGTCTTGGCCGCGGTTCCGCGGCCATGTGGGGCCCACTCACTGTCGTGTTTCAGGGGCTTTTTGGTAATCTTGCATGGGGTCTGCTGGTTGCCCTAGAACTTCAACTCCCTGCCTATAAATACAGCAGAACTGAGCTTAGCCAAGGGTCATTCTTTGCATTCTTTTGTTCCTCTTTCTTTTGTAGTTTTAGTTCTTTTTCTTCTTCTTCTTCATTCCTCTTCCATGAATTGTAGTGAGAGCTTTTTGTGGATATGAATAAAGATGAGGGTTTTGTATCATTCTTGTGTGTTTCTTCTTCCCCTTGAGATTCTTGCTTTCTCTTGCTCATTCAACCTCTTTATTGAGCTTGAATGGGTAAGGGTTAGTTATTGATCTCAAAGGTCGTATTTTCTCCCGGGACTAGTTCTTCACTTCACATGCGTTCTCTACCCTTCCCTTGATCTTGCAACCTCTTCATTGAGCTTGCAAGTTTAAGGGTTGGCTATTGAGCACATGCTTGGCTTGGGTTCTACTTCCGTGTTCTTTTCTTGTTCTTTTTATTACTCGCTTTTTATTACTTGTCTTTTTATTACTTGCAATTTTATTCATGCACTTTAATACTTGTATCTTTTCTTTTCTTTGTTCTTTTCTTTTTTGTTCTCTTTTGTTCATTTTGTGAATGTTGTAATTATTGTTGTTAAGAATTAATACGGTATTGTAAGTTAACGTTTCCTTGCCAATTCCTTTTCCCGTTATTTTCCATTTGAACTTCGCCCAAACCATACGCAAGCGCTCCGTTAGGCTCCGTACCCTGACAAGGTAACGGTGATTCCTAACCGCGACCGGTTGCGTTCGGTTTGGCCGGAGGCGAAAGCAAGAGACAAGAACGGAAGGACAAGGGTAAATAAGCCGTATTCCACGAATACCGCGCTTAAATCCCCTAATCCACGTTGTTGCCAATTGCTTAGCTTCAATTGGTCAAGACTCGGCTCAAAGGTTTTGAGTACGGATTTCTTAGCTTACAATCTTGTATCTTTTCTTAACAACTTTATACTTGCAGATAAACACATAGGTTAGAACAAACTCATACAGATTCTTTATTAACTCGTCTAAAACAAGAAGGTAAGATACCACCATCTCCCTGTGGACCGACCCGTGCTCAACCGGCTAGCTGCAAAGCGACACCGTCCTGATCGCGGTTACACTTAAATTCTTTGAACATCCGACACGCCAAAAGCGTGCGATCAAATGGCGCCGTTGCCGGGGAGACGGTAGCGTATTTTCTTTCTTGTTATTCGGGTTGATATTCTTTTTGTATATATAAAAAAAAAATTAATAAAAAAAAAATATTCTTTTTGTTCTTTTTGGATAATTCTTGTGGGAAAGAGTGCAGATTTTGCAAGTTTGCAAACTGCGATAGTGGGGAAGCAAAGTGTGCATTCAAGGCAAGGGTGATTTACGAAGTACAGTGCCAAAGATCCGGGTAGTTTGACCCGCGCAAGCGAACCTTTCAAGCTTACCGGATTTGATTCAACGGGGGTTTCCTAACCCAAAAACTTAACGGTACGTACTTTACTAACACCTTCTTCTCAAATCCGACGCTTCCAATATACTATTCTTTGCAGGATTCTTTGCAAGTTCGCTAGCAAACGCCAAAATTGACTAACCCGTATTTGTTGCAGCGCCGCGCTTAAACTAAAAAAAAAACGATTGTTTTGATTCTTTATAAGAATTTTTTGAATTGCGCATTGCATCAATTAATACGGACTTAAGGGCAAGCGAACCCCACAACATACGGTAAAGGATTTCATCACCTTTTCCGTGGCCCACAAATCATGAACTTGCGCATAACGATAACCCGCACAAATTTTAAAAGAAACTAGACTTTAAGCCTTAAGGACTTCGCGCTCACTAGGAGAAGTTAACTGTATTTAGAAGCTTGCTTAACGGTATATTGTTTACGGGGTGTCTAGGAAAGTGTTAACGGCGAAACCGTCAAAAGAGAAAGGGTTATTTAATTAAGGAACTTCGCGAAAGCGTTGGAAAACCTCCCCTTATCTCTGCACTTACCTGGCCTCGTGATCAGTGTATCTTGAGCCTGTTTCTCGACACAGTTTTACTTCGACAATCAAGTTCTCGAGCAGGTCTAGTTGACCTAGGTGAACCCTAGAACGATTAGGTGTGTGGTATTTTTGTGTCGTGATTTTTGTCCATATTCTTTTTTGTGTATATTTCATTCTTTTGCTAACAACTAACTAAAAAAAAAAAATTAAAAAAAAAAATCACATTCTTTTCCCCCTCCCTTTTCTCTACCTTTCTTTTTCTCTCTTCATATCATGGGTACTCCACCTCGCAAAACTCTTGCCGAACTTTGGTACCCACAACCGGACATTACTTCTTACGGTTCTTGCTTTGGCCGAACATCGAACGACCCCTCCATGCCAAAAATTTCTTTGAAAGATCGGATAGACGCGTCTAGGACAAACAATTTGACTCCGCAATCCACTTCATATCAACCATTTCAAACAGTCACCCCTTCTTACGTTGATACCCCTTCTTCGAGTCATGTTGCAATTCCAAGACCTATGTCTATTGCAGAACGTATTGAACAATCTCGTAGCCGATCTTTCACTCCTTTCACCACTTCAAATTCTTGGGATCAACAATTCCATTCTCCGTCTTATCCACCTGTTGATCCCACTCCTGTCCAGCCATTCAATTCCTACCAATCCTACCCTACTTTTGCACCTTCCCTAGACATTGCTTCAGAACAGCCGTTTGGGAGTTTTCAGTATCCAAACAACTTTGAATCTTTTACTGAAATCCCATCACAATCTATGTCTAGTCTGGAACAATCCTTGGAAGATTTTAGGGTAGCGTCTAGCCAACAGATGATGGATTTGAATGCGTCCATGGCCGCCCTCATGCAACCTAGTGACCCGGTAGCTAGTTTCCAACTAGTTCCAACTTTTTCAATGTATGATGAGGCGGTAGGACAGGCTGTGAATTTGAGTGGAGAGAGTGAGCTGTACCCCCTTCCAAATCAAACCTACCCGTCCCAAATTGAATCCCACAACTCCTGTGTTGAAAGTCTATCAAATGTCCCAAATGAATTATCAGTTGAAGATAGAATATTTAATGAGTTGTGCGACTTTGTAGTGTTTGATTTGCCCGATTGTGAAGGGTCCCTTTTGAGTGAAACCATACCCAATCCTCTTGACCTCTACACCTCCACTCTAGAACCTGAATTGATTGATATCCATGCTTTTGTTGAGGTGTCGGAGAATTTTGATTTTCACTTGATTGAGGATATTGACGCTGGGAACATTTTGGATGATGAACCCGTAGATTTGACTGAGTTTGTCTCTTCAAATCATCATCCCGAGTCATTAAAGGTTTTTCCCGAACCCTATATGCGTCTTGATTTTGAAGAAAAATGCATGGATGAGCTAAATTTTGAGGAGAATATTGAGGATAGCACTGAGGATGAAACAGTTTTAATTGATGAGTCGGATTTTCCAATTCATCCTAATCCTTTCATTGACTGTGTGCACCCTCCCGAAACCCTAACCAATACTCCTCCTCAACCACTTCCCTCCACCCTTTCCATCGTTCCGACTTTGCAAGAACCCGTATCACTTACATTTCATATGTCTGGTTTACCAAGTTCGGCGTACCCATGGTTTCTTACGAACCTTGAGGGATTTGACCCAATCTCTCGACGGGTAAATATATTAGCACAATCGCTTTCCACACATCGGTCAGCACAAATTGTGCTAATCTATTTACTCCATTTGCACCCTCAAGTTCGTATTCCACTACTTTTTCCCTTCCGCCATTCTTCTTCCCCTCATCTACCGAGACCGCATTCCACTTCTCTCCACAAGCGGTCTCGCGTAATCTCCATTTCTTACCTCTTCACCTTCTTCCACCGACCACTGCTTCATCATGATAAGATCTTTGAATGGTTGGTGCTAACCTTTGGCCTGTGTAAGGCCTTGTATAGATGGATACTGTTCTTTCCCCCCTAATCCTGAACTTTATCGCTTAACAGTGGAAACACTGTTTTACTTAAGTTTGGGGGGGACACTTTTTTGTATATATTTTTGTTTTTTTTTTGTTTTGTATATAATTTGTTTCTAGGAAGCGCCGGCAATTTTAACCCTCTTGGTATAGCCTGACAGTGAGGGCACTGTCAAGTTTAAGTTTGGGGGTGTGCTCGGTAAGCTTTCTTCCTTCGCATTCATTTGTATATTTTGCATTTGCATACCTTATTCATAAAATCCATAAAAATCAAAAAAAAATTCCAAAATATAAAAACTTTTTTGTCAAGTTAGCTTGTGGAAGAACTCTGATTCAGTATTCGACGGTTTTTGTTTGAAGAAATAGGAATAACTAAATCTTATGTTTAGATTTTGAAAACCTGAAAGATAACTCTCCTTTGAAGTTAACTATAGCTGATATACGTCTTTACATTACACTACACGTGTTGTGAGTCTTGGAAATTAGATGACAAGTCTTTTATGTTTAAAAAACTTTTAAATAGATAAATGATTTTCTGAGGATCAAATAGGTTTGTTCTGAAATAAGTAATATATCAAGAATAGTTTATGAAGTAAGTGAATATGAAGGAATGTTATTGATGCCTTAATTGGAACTAAGTCTGAAAAATAACCCATCTGAAACTTGATTGGAATGATTACACACCGAACCCACTAAACACGTCTTTTATCCAAAAAATAATTGAACTACCGGTTATATCTCCGTTCGTATTGAATCATCATGTTTTTCACGACAAAACTGTCTTTTGTTTTCTGGACCTAGGTAACTTGAGTAATTAAGTCCGCTGGGGTGTTTCTACACCTAATGCCCTAAAACCAACTGGTTTGGGTGCATTGGCCCAAAGCACGCTAAGAAGCCTAGAAAGTCCAGTTTTAAAACAAAGTCAAGCAAGTGTTCTCTCCGAGTTAAAATTCCTAACGGTTCTTTGTGTGAGAATAATCTTGATAAAAGACAGGCTTTTATAAAAATTTTAACGGAGATATGAAGGTTTTATTCTATGATAAAGACTATTGCACGTTCACAGAGGTGTGTATGAAATGAAAACAAGAAAAAGGTGGAGTGAAGAATAAGACCTAGTTTCCTGTTAGGGAAGATAGAAATTCTGAAGTTGAAACCTTACTGGAAAACGAAACTTGAAAAATGCTTAACTCTTTATAAAACTTATGTGATCCTTTTAAAATTGTTATCTGGGCTTTATTGTGCGACATGATGACTTTAATCGACTTTTCTGGAACTTAACGGCACTATTTGCACTACACGTAAAGACATATAAAATCTGTAGTTAAATATGAAGCGAGGTGTGAAAACTAAAGGTTCGATAGTCTAGACTTAGGATTATAGAATTGTTATTTTCTAAAACAAAACTTTAGGGTTTGAATCTTAGTTATTTTACAAAACCAACTTGACCGGATTTTGTGGGTAGTATCCGCTGAAAACCCTCAGGAGACAACACTCCTCCTACTAGGGACACCTAGAGGTTTAACGGCTTGTTGCACGCGCTCAGTGCAATCGCGTTCCCTGCGAAAGTGCGGTTATCATTTTATTTTTGTGAATAATTGGTTTTGCTCGGGACGAGCAAAAGTTAAGTTTGGGGGTATTTGTTCATCACAGAATACTGCATTTTATACCGCCCATTCTTACGCTCGTGTGTTTATAGGTAGGTGCTTTTTATCCGTGTTTGTTATATATTTGCAGGATACAGGTTCTCGGTTCTAAAACGGTGAAATTCATAGAAAACACGACAAAATCCGGGTTCCTGCCAACCACTGATAAAACACGGTCTCCGCTCTTCATCCGTATGCTGCCAGATACCAGTTTAGGAAGACAAAATGTCAAATCAATGTCGTTTTCAGGCACAAGGCTCAATGGTAGCACAAGATCCAAGAGATCTACGCGGAGCTCGAGGCAATCATTCCAAATCTTGACAAAAAGTCCACCTTTCCTCAACAGAAATTCTGGAAGAAATGTGAAAGTATTTTCAGAAACTACATGTACCAGACAACATGGGACACCAAACCAGGCCACCACCAAAAAGCCCATTTCCCAACACCTCTAAAGGGCCGCGGAACCGCGGCCAAGGTGGGGTCTTGGCCGCGGTTCCGCGGCCATGTGGGGCCTACTCACTGTCGTGTTTCAGGGGCCTTTTGGTAATCTTGCATGGGGTCTGCTGGTTGCCCTAGAACTTCAACTCCCTGCCTATAAATACAGCAGAACTGAGCTTAGCCAAGGGTCATTCTTTGCATTCTTTTGTTCCTCTTTCTTTTGTAGTTTTAGTTCTTTTTCTTCTTCTTCTTCATTCCTCTTCCATGAATTGTAGTGAGAGCTTTTTGTGGATATGAATAAAGATGAGGGTTTTGTATCATTCTTGTGTGTTTCTTCTTCCCCTTGAGATTCTTGCTTTCTCTTGCTCATTCAACCTCTTTATTGAGCTTGAATGGGTAAGGGTTAGTTATTGATCTCAAAGGTCGTATTTTCTCCCGGGACTAGTTCTTCACTTCACATGCGTTCTCTACCCTTCTCTTGATCTTGCAACCTCTTCATTGAGCTTGCAAGTTTAAGGGTTGGCTATTGAGCACATGCTTGGCTTGGGTTCTACTTCCGTGTTCTTTTCTTGTTCTTTTTATTACTCGTTTTTTATTACTTGTCTTTTTATTACTTGCAATTTTATTCATGCACTTTAATACTTGTATCTTTTCTTTTCTTTGTTCTTTTCTTTTTTATTCTCTTTTGTTCATTTTGTGAATGTTGTAATTATTGTTGTTGTTAAGAATTAATACGGTATTGTAAGTTAACGTTTCCTTGCCAATTCCTTTTCCCGTTATTTTCCATTTGAACTTCGCCCAAACCATACGCAAGCGCTCCGTTAGGCTCCGTACCCTGACAAGGTAACGGTGATTCCTAACCGCGACCGGTTGCGTTCGGTTTGGCCGGAGGCGAAAGCAAGAGACAAGAACGGAAGGACAAGGGTAAATAAGCCGTATTCCACGAATACCGCGCTTAAATCCCCTAATCCACGTTGTTGCCAATTGCTTAGCTTCAATTGGTCAAGACTCGGCTCAAAGGTTTTGAGTACGGATTTCTTAGCTTACAATCTTGTATCTTTTCTTAACAACTTTATACTTGCAGATAAACACATAGGTTAGAACAAACTCATACAGATTCTTTATTAACTCGTCTAAAACAAGAAGGTAAGATACCACCATCTTCCTGTGGACCGACCCGTGCTCAACCGGCTAGCTGCAAAGCGACACCGTCCTGATCGCGGTTACACTTAAATTCTTTGAACATCCGACACGCCAAAAGCGTGCGATCAACACCTGTCTAAAAACTAGAGAAGTCATAAGTAAACCGAATATAGTACGAGGACCAACCCCTCTGTCCTGATGGACCCTGGACAATATACAATACTCTGTATAAGTCCCTTGAGTCTGACAACTCATTCACTGTGTGTCGTAGGTTGAAAACTGTACTTATGGTTTAAGAAGAATTACACCGCTGTTTAATGCTCCTTACCTAACCATCCACTGATATAGGTAAATGTCATCGACATAATTTAAAAAAGTATATCTCACTCTATGAAAATAGACGTACAGATATATCAATTTGAAATTAGTGCACAACAGCGGATATTCAAAACCAAATATTTGCCGACCGGCAAACAACCCAGGTGACTTTCTCAAATATCACCGATTACAACGAATTCCGATATAATGAGGATGATCACCTAATTCCCAATAACTTACTCCCACTCATCATCTGTAAAACCATACAGATGTGAGAATCATACCTGGTAAATACATACCCTGGAGCAAGTGTCTAATTGGGAAATCAGTTTTCTTTTAACAGTACACGGTGAAACTGAAACATTGAAATGTTTCGATGGGGTATCCCGGTATTCCTAGTAATGCCTCTTCCAGATTCACGACTGTAACCGTATAATTCTTTGCCACCTCTCCAAATCACTTTTTATGTCTTTAGTCATTACCTTCTGCACACCCCTTTAGGCCAAATGGTTTTCTTCCTTCCCTACCGTTCGGCACCAGCCTATGGTTTGGAAGAAGACTATCGAATAAGCGTAATGGGTGTACTGTCCTAACCCTAGGAGCACTCGCAATGCGAGAGAAGGTGAAGATAAAAGACAACTGAATAAATCTTATTCCTATTTCTCCTGAACCAGAATCCATCCCCGAACTGGAACAAGTTCCTTTCGAGTTCGTATATAACCATACGATGGATTATCCAATAAACTGTGGATCTTCGTAGTGATATGGAGTGTCCTGGAGAAATACAAAGGTGATTTGGGAGTGGTAATGAAATACCTGGTTTGGTCATGAAAAACAATTGCAATTTACTTTGCCCTCTTACTAATCCCTTGCTTTGTCTTAACTTAATACCTTCTGCACACCATTGTTATGCTAATTGGTTTTCTTCATTCCCCACCGTTCGGCACCAGCCTAAGGTTTGGAAGAAGACTATCCAATTTGCGTAATAGGTGTACTATCTCCTAAACCAAGGAGTACTCGCAACCCGAGAGAAGGTAAAAGGAAAAGACAACTGAATAGTCCTATCCGTTTTCTCCAGAACCGGAAACTATCCTCGAATAAATTCCTTCGAGTTCGTATATAACCATACAATGGTTTTGTCTAATGGAAGTGGACATTTGTAGTAATACGGGGTGTCCTGGAGAAAAGGGTAAAAGTAGGAGTGGCAATGAGGTCTGCAACTCTGACAATCCAAACGCCAGTGTTAAGAAGGTTCGGTCAACTTGGTCACTGAGTCATAGTCTTAGGGCCGGGTCAATGGGTCGCTGCCAAAGGGAGAGAGAAAAGAAACACTCAGCGTGCACTCTATCCTAGATCAGAATGGTTACCAATTTATCTAATCAGGAAATCTCCCACTGTACCTCAAATTCTCCTCCAAACCTGAAAGAAGAATTAGTCGGGGTCACCCGAGGAGTAAACCAACTCATCAGTGGGAATCGGGATCCAACTATCATCGCATGATAACATGACGAAATCCGCTCACGTCATCACACTCCAGAAGGTATGCGCATATCTGGCAAGTTTCAGTTCTTTTGAAACTCCCGATGTGGATTTTTACCCCATGCTCTTATGACCTTGACTTTGGCCAACAAATCATAAGTCACATGTCAAGTTCTACCCGTCATTCTCCAGGTAGATTTGAATCCACCCGTACCTACCCTTGACTTTGGCCAACAAGGCAGTACGACTGTTCCAAACCAACGCATCTATCTATGCTGCATATGAATAACCAACAGCTACCAAACACTGTGCCTTGAATTTGGCCAACAAACACAGCTTGAATACTATTGACTACCCATATGAAACGACGGAGGGCTACGAATGGTTTCTGGCGAAAACCTTTAACGTAATGAACTTGATATCGCTGAAGGAACTGATAGCTTTATAAAAATATAGTGACGAAAACCTTTAGTAAATAGGTCACTCCCGGTGAAGGTGTTAGTGTATATGCCCTAGAGGCCATTACTGTATCATACTAGTTTGTATATTACTTGATGGAAGCTTGGGATATTCACAGTTCTATATACAATCTTGCTCGAAATGGTAGTATGCTACTTGGTTTGTCTCTGCTTTAATATGTGCATGTGTTTCTTTTACCATATTGCTGATATACATATTAGTAGAGCCCTTAGGATCTTTGCTTGATTACCAGCGTTATGATGGCGCTCGCACTCGTGGGAGCTGGGTGATCTATAAGCACATCCTTATACAGGTCCCTAGTCGTTGGACTATCGAGACAGGGCATCGATACTCCGGAGTAGACTAGCGTATGCGCTTCTCATCCCAGTGTGGGAGACGTTCTGTCCCACAGCCGTCAGTACGTCGTACTTGAGATAGTATACGGGTGCTCGTTGGGTTACAAGTACACTGGACAGGACTCGTCGGGGACTGTTGGTTGGTATTATACCTATCGTCAGTTATCAGTTCCCAGGTGACATGAGTACAGCTTAGTCCGTTGACTTGACACTGTCACTTTGCCTCGAGTGTGTTCCCACTGCACTTTGATTACTACCCTACCACGGCTCAAAGGAGTCGTGCAAACAGGTAGTTTTTGGGTGCAGTCCCGAAGCACTTGGAGGCAGTGACAGTTAGACAGGATTCGTCTCTCCCGGTATTGGGGGTTGACATCGCGCTGTGTCTAGGAGAGCCATTACACGAGTAGTCCCTGGCCAGGGCAAGCGAGATATACTGGTAGGTTTCCAGTATTATCTCAGGGTGTTCTGGGCTACACTCCGACACGACTTGTACCGCTATTAGGGGACTGACGTTCACCGCCCCCTAGGCCCGCCATGCGATGTATCAGACGAACAGAACGGACTGTACGGAGATTTTCACATACAGGCTCAGTAGGAGTTCGGATGGGGTTCACCTCGTCAGTCTTCTTATCGACATCTACCTGGGGACCGTTACGTACAGCTAGTGCCGCTTGCGGTCTGTGGTTAAACCCACTGCCAGCGTAGTGTCGAGTCTTTAGAGTCCCACACAGAGAGCTATTCGCCTTTAGGCAAAATAAGTAGAGGTCGCATGGTTTTGCGACAGGGTTCGTTCACATTCGCGCACTTGTGCACGTTTGCTGTCTGGACAGTTTATACTAGCGGGCTTTGGTTTAAGCCGGATCCTAGTATATGATTTGAGATTGGTTTTTCTCAGTGTATTCGTGTTCCTCGGATCACGAATGCGGGTGCGTATGCACAGTTGCTTGAGATTGAGGGAGAGGACCTTGATTAGGGTTAATGGCTATTGTCATTTTATTACCCCTAATGTTTATGTGTGTATTATTGTTAATTAATAATTAGTTTAATAATTGTCCATGGTTATAGTTGTTGACCATTTGACTTCTTTGACTTGTTGACCTAGGTTGACACTTTGACCATCATCATTTCTTTTGGAAGATGCTTTTTGATCTTTGCAAATTGAAATGATAATGGTCATGTCACGATTAACCATGACAATTATCTAGCTAATTATTCAACTAAAATAATTCACACATATTAGTGAGAATGGCTCAATTATTTCTCATTCTATCATATCCTTTCTCTCTCTTGTTCTTCCTCTCCCTCAAGCTCTCTCCCTCTCATGTGTTGAGAAACACTTGAGCTTGAGAAAAACCCTCTCTTGATCTTCTCTACTCTCATCTAGGGTTGAAGGACTAGCACTTCTTGAACCCTAGTTACTTCTAGCTTGGAGTTGAAGCCAAAGGTCGAGGCTTTCGGGTGGATCTTTCTTCGGCGTGAGAAGACGAGCAAGGTGACCTCCTTCCACTACTCCAAGGAGCAAGGAGAGAAGGACTAAGAGACCAAAGGTATAACTTTTCTACCACTTAGCTACTTTCAAGTTAGCTTTTGCAAGTTTTTGTTTAGTAAAGATCCTTAAAGTATAGTCCATGTTGCCTATAGTTGATAAAAATCCGATTTTTATTATGTTTTCCGCCTCCCCGTAAGCACCGGGGTGGGCAACGTGGACTTACAGTGGTATCAGAGCCTAACAAAACATAAACTAGCTAGGTAGTGAAGTGTAACGAAGTTCGAAACCGAAAAATCCAAAAACCGAGTTTTCAAAATCCCTAGTTTCTGTTAAAAATTTTTCTGGTCAAAACAAAATTTGTCATACACCAAAAATCATCTCAGGGTTTTTTAAAGATAACCAAAAAACCCGGTCCAGTGAGTCGACTAAACCGCCGCGTTTCCGCGGCAATAGCAAGCTATTGCCGCGGAACCGCCGCCGTTTGGACTCCTCACTGGGTCGAGTTTGGTGCAGTGTATCTCTGGCTTGGTTTTAGGATTCTTAAGATATGTTATATGTGCCCAGATTTTCCAGAATAGAAATTTATTTTTGGGGGCCTATAAATCCGTATTTTTTCCGAACTTCACTACACTTTGACTATGATGGTTATATCTGTGATGTTTGTATGTATTGAACGTCGGCTAATCGCTATATGTCGATTAGTCGGGGTTATACATATCTGTGATCTGTGTTTGATATTGGTTTGTGTATATGAATGGGTTGGATCGTCGCGGGTGAATAGCCGGGGTGGATGTGAGATGAGTGTTGTTTTTCCTTTCATTCATTGTAACATGTAAATTGATGTAATATTATTATTTGTTTGGCCGCACAACCGGGTCGGGGTTGTAGCCGTCATTGTATAATTCTTTTTACTGTTTTTGCTCCTAGGATAGACCCATGGAAGGGGTGCACAAACTACCGGGTATCTCGAAGTGCCGAGTGGCCTACTCACGGTGGTGAAGGAGGTTGCTTCGCTTCGGGTACTTGGCGGGTAGTTTGCCGCACCCGTAGGGGTCTTGGGTGGGGTATTTGGCTATTCACCGCGACCGTGTAATCCGCTTTTCGTTGCAGGCTCGAACGGATTGCGGATTTCTAGTATATCCAATGTATTCATCTGTGATCTGTAATGTCCATCATTGCTATATATTTATATATGATAACTATTTAGGCGTTGCTTATGTTTTACAGCCGCGCTAGCCCAGCCCCCGCTCTGTCGTTAGTTAAGTAACCTAACGGGTGATGACGGGGCCCCGTGGAGAATGCGAATGGCATAAGCGTACGTCATATTTTGGTTGTTTTCTGCAATGGTAGGATTAAATGATGGGATGCATTAAAAGAACTAATGCAAGAAAATAAACCAAGTAAAAGTCGATTGGAGCACTTTGAAAACCACTCGGTCCTTTTCAAAACCAAACTTTTAAACGCGGAGCTTGAACCACTCCTTTTAAAACCTATCTCGTTCCATCGATTAGATCAAGTTCACTACGTTCACGGTTTCGCGAAAACCATCCGTAGCCCTCCGTCATTCCACATGAATGGTCAAAAAGTATTCAAGCTATGTATTTTGGCCAAAGTCAAGGCATAGTGATTGGTATTGGGTATTCATGTGCAGCATAGATAGATGCGTTGGTTTGGGACAGTCCTGCTGCCATTTTGGCCAAAGTCAAGGGTAGGTACGGGTGGGTCCAAATTAACCAGGAGAATGACGGGTAGAACTTGACATGTGACTTATGATATTTTGGCCAAAGTCAAGGTCATAAGAGCATGGGGCAAAAATCCACATAGGGAGTTTCATAAGTACTGAAACTTGCTAGCTTTGCATACCATTTGGAGTGTGATGATTCTGGTAGGATTCCTTCGGTTTTATCACGCGATGATATTTGGATCTCGATCCTACTGTGAGTATATGCTACTCCTCGGGAAAACTCTCACTTAACGATCAATGCTATAAACTTAGTAAGTGTCTAGAAAGGTGTTAGCGGGCCTACGCCCACAGGGAAAAGAGGTTACTTAATTAAGGAACTTCGCGAAAGCGTTGGAAAACCTCCCTCGAAGTACCGACACTGGCCTGGCTGAACGGTTAAGCAAGTATTGTACGGTGAGAGTAATCCTGACTAATCCTTTCTTTACGGTTTGAGAAGGGATTCGGGAGACAGTGGGAGCCATCCAGTTTAGACAAATTAAAAACCACTCTAAATTTGCAAGAGCATCATGCTAAAGTGTTTCTTTTCTCTCTCCTAATTGCAGCGACCATTCAAGATGACCGGACTTAAGTTATTACTAGATAAAAACATATTGACAGGGCCAAACTACAAAGATTGGCTCAGGAATGTCAAGATGGCAATCACTTACGACAAGTTGGGGTATGTCCTTACTACCAAAGCTCCCCTGTCCCAGGTCCCAAAACCAGTGTCGTAGATAGGGAAATCTACAAGACCTGTGAAATAGATTGCGCGAAGTCCAGATGCCTCGTACTTGCCTCGATGGACAACGAACATCAGAGGAGGCACGAGAATATGGACCTAGAGTCCATATTTCTCCATACAAAAGAACTGTATGGAGAGCAGTCTCGTATCGCAAGATACGAAGTGTCGAAGAAGCTTTTTTCGGCAAGGTTGGCCGTCGGATCATCGGTAGCGGAACACGTGCTTAAGATGATTGGCTACATTAAGGAGCTCGCGGACCTTGGGACCACGTTGGAGAATGAACTCTATACTGATTTGATTCTCCAGTCCCTTCCTTCCACTTACGCCCAGTTCATTCTTAACTTCAACATGCAAGGAAAGGAGGTTGAACTTTCCGAACTTTTGAACATGTTGAGGACTGCTGAGGGCACCCTACAGAAGGGTAGGGAGACATCCACTTTGTTTGTCAGAGGATCTTCCTCTTCTAGGTCCAGGGCGAAAGCCAAGGGCAAGAAGAAGAAAGCCCCCGCCAAACCAAGAGGCGGTGTCGGTAAAGTGGATACGAAGGGAAAAGGTAAAGCAACAAAGATAGCGGGAAAGCTGGTGGGGAAGGAAGAATGCTTCTATTGTCATAAAAGTGGTCACTGGAAACAGGATTGCAAGGCTTGGAAAGCCAGAACACAGGATTTGAAGCGAGTTGCAGCTTCAGCTTCAGGTGTGTATGTTATTGAAAACTGTCTATCAATAAACTCTACTTCCTGGGTATTGGATACCGGATCAGTGTTAGTTATATGTATGCCCTAGAGGCCATTACTATACATAGGATGTATATTGTTGTGGATGCTGGGACATATATAGGGAGGAATTTCTTGCTCGACATGATAGTATGCTATCTGGTTGATCTTTACCTTAACGTGTACACTGATTGTCTCCCTGTTACATGTTGGTAAAGCCCTTAGGATCTGTACTTGACTTCCTGGACTATGATGCGGATCATACTAGTGGGGACATGGTAGTCCATACGTACATCCTTCAAAGTCCCTAGTCGTGGGTGTATCGAGACGGGGCATCGATATACCAGAGTAGACTAGCGTATACCTTCTCGACCCATACAGATGGGCGATGGATGATCCCATATCCATTGGTGTTTGACATCGGAGATGATATACGGGTGCTCAGTGGAGACTGGGTACACTGGACGGACTCGCCGAGAACTCCCAGATGGTATTATACCTCACGTCAGATGGCAGTTCTCTGGTGACACTGGTACAGAGTAGTCTGTTGACCCGAGATCGTCATAGAGTCTTGTGTGGTTCCCACTGTGCTTTGATTTCCATCTTACCACGTCCAAGAGGGCGTGCAAAACAGTGCTTTTTGGGTACAGTCCCGAGTCACATGGAGGCAATGAGCGATAGGAGGGGATTCGTCTCTCCCGGTATAGGGAGTTGATGTTGCGTTGTGCTCGATTGGCTATAACAGGAAATCCCTGGCCAGGGTTGCTGAGATTTACTGGTAAGTGTTACCAGTAGTTTCTCGAATTGTTATAGACCTCATATCGACACGACTTATCGAGCTATTGGGGTCTGACGTTTACCACCCCTAGGCGAGATATGCGACATATCAGACGATCAGAACGGACTGTACGGTAGTGTTACTGGTTGGATTCACTGGAGTGTGAGCGGGCTTGCTCGTCGATCTTCAGATCGCTCAATACCCGGGTGGCCGTTACGTTTAGCAGACCGCTTGCTGCTTGTGGGTGTTTGATATGATCATCGCCTGCTGCCGGCGTATTGACGAGTCTTTAGAGTCCTACACAGAGTTTTCCTGGCTCAAGCGAAACGAAATAGGAGCGCATATGAGATATGTGCGGGACCGAGAATAATGCGTGTATGTGATACCGTATTCTATTCTCGCGATGAATGTGTCGAATGGTTGTATGCGATATAACCTAGTTATCGAATCAAGGATTGATTCGATAAATCGATACATTGGATATTAGTCGGTTATATGCGATATGACCGGATAGTTAAATCAAGTGTTGATTTAATGATTTAATGTATAATTATATATTTGATATATTACTTTGCATTAACTAGTATCGGTTCACTTTAAATGGATTTTCTCACTTGGTTTGTGCACATTGTATATGTGATATATTTTTGTGCACTTGTATGTATCATGTTTGATGATGCATGCTAACTTGTGTTTTGTGTAAAGTTTAAACCATGGTTATGTAATGGTTAGGGTTTTCATTTTCATATCTATTTATTTATTTGTTTATTCATTTTGGAAAATGATAAGCATAATGCAAAATGGTGGCTTTCTTTGGAAGCTTGTTGAAGCTTCATGAAGACTTTGACCATGTGACCATTTTGTCTCATGCTTAACCCTAACCACTTCATTTAACCTTGGTTTAGTCTCTACACTTGACCATGGTTATTATGATGATAAGTATTCTTTTTATTATTCTTTTTGAATAACAAATCACATAATTATCTTCTTCTTCTTCTTCTTCTTCAAGAAGAGAAACTAGATTCCATCAATGGTGATTGATGAAAATGAGTGAGAAATCCAATTCTAAAGTGAACCCACTTCCTATTTCTTCATCCTCTACCTCTTGCCAAGTAGTAGAGTGTGTTTTCTTCACAAGTTTCATGACTTGATGAAGTGAGAGCTTGATCTTGCGATGCTTCGATGTAGATCATCTTCGGCATGGACATCGACGACCTAGCTCGCCATTTCTCCGACGAAGCCGACGCTAGAGCCCGGGAATTCATTTGGACAGCGAGGGGACTTCGTTGCGGAGCTATGGAGGTGGAGCACCGGATCTACAAAGGTTGTATTTCCGTATTCTTATAGTTAAGTGTTAATTAGTTTACTTTTCGCCTAGAAATCTAGCCAACGATCCGTTCTAGGGTTTCTCGGCACCGTTTAAATTTGAAATTGGCATGGTTGATGCCTTGTGAGACCTCATTAGGGTGCCTAGGAACCCTACAGTGGTATCAGAGCCTAGCTAGAGCCTTAGGCGAAGTCTAGACGGAATTTGAAGTCCGAACGAACCGAAACCGCAAAATTTCCATGCTCTCTGTCCTTTTTTCAAAAACTGGGATTTTTCCAAATTAAAAATATGCAGAAAACCCAGCAGTGAAATCTAAGAATTACGGCGGAAAAAGTTTTGAATGAACAGTGATAATGGCGGCGGAACCGCGGCATAAGCCTTGCTTATGCGGCGGTTCCGCGGCAGAATCATGACATCAGCCCTAACTGTTTGCACAGTAATTCGTTGTTTCAGGTGCTGAGTTCTCTGGGTATTTTTAAAATTTATTCAAGAGTTGAATTTTCTGGAGTTGTTTTGGGGATTCGGTGTTTTGATCGGAGTATCAAATTTTGTCTGTGTGGCTTTCCGGATAAATTTTAGAGTATGTTAAAAAGTTCGACCGGATATAAATACCCAATTTTTCCCCTGTCGGGAAATTTTCAAGTGTTGGATTTTTCCGTAGTTTAACGACGTTCTAAGTAGTGCAAGTAACGTGATGGTCCCTCTAGAAGACAACAAACCTTAACTTGATTATGTGACCGTCTTGAACTGCCCTTTGAACCTTCGGGTTTGGGGCAGTACGGCGTGCCACATGTGAGGCGTTGGCTTGACCCTTCTACGGCTGGACCGTTGGTACTGAGGCACGAACTAAATGTTTTTAGACTTGTTTCATGTGTTGATCTGTATCGGGAAAACTTGGGTGTTTGACTGTTCGATCGAAAAGTTTAACATTTTCTATTTATCTGGAATGGGATACAATAATTGGAATTCACAATAGTTATGTGATAACTAAATGAATGTTATAAACATAGCAGTTTAGTCTCACTTCATCGGTTGCCACGGAATTTTGATGTGATCAAAAGTCCGTCGCAATCACGTAACGTACGCGGATACTCGCCGGGTAAACTTAATAGACAGCCTCACTCCATAGCCCCGACCAAGTGACTGTAGGAGAACCCCGTCGCCGAAAGCATCCGTTTGGGTGCTCACGGTGGCGGTGTTCCGCCTTGGTGCACTTCGTCGACGGCGTCGGGGGAGCGGCCGCCTACTGAAGTTTGCGACGAGCATTCGATCAGGATGTCGGGAATCTTGTTGAATTGCCCGACTTGATATTGAAAAGAGTTTTCGATTTTGAGACTAAAATGCGGGGTTTATAATTGTTAGGCATGCGATGTCTAAAGAATTCATTTGGTCAGGCATGCGATGTCTGAGGAGGTTGCGGATTCCAACTGTTGTAGTTTTACACTTTCTTTTCTGTGACCGTAATTGTAATATGTGATATCGCCGGTTTCGTTGCTAGATGTCAACGACAATTGGGATAGGCATATTTACTTACGTTGATGATATGTGATGTTATGTGTTGCTGGACATGTTATATTGGATCGTCGTGTTTGAATAGCCGGGGGTTTTTATGTGAGATGAGTGTTTTTCATTTTCATTCATGTAAAAACTTGTATGTAATATTCTTTTATTGGGGCGCTTCCAGGTTGCGGAAGTTGTCACCCTTTGTATATTATTTAATTTTCCGCACTACGATAGACCCAAGGAGGAGAGCACAAGTAACCGGGTTCTGGAGTCCAATGGAAGACCAACTCGAGGGGTCGAGTCCGGGTCTCCTAACTCTAGAATTGGTAGGGTTGCTTGCCGCTCTCGTAGGGGTCTAGGGGTGTGGGTTTGGCTATTCATCACGACCGTGGAATCCGTGTTTTATACCGGCTCGTATTGAAAACACGGACGTCCTAGTATATCCAATATTTCATATGATTCTTCTGCTGCGATATCTGTGATGTGATCATGTGATGTTCTGTGATAGACACATTATATAGTATATATGATATATTATATAGACGTTACTTATGTTTTACACCCGCGCTAGCCCTGCCCCGCTCTGCCGTTAGTTACCTAACCTAACGGTGCACGAGGGGACATCGAGGCGAATGCGGATGGCATAAGTGTACGTCGTATTTATCTGTGATGGTTAGGTATATAAATGATGGGACTTCATTAATGTGATTAATGAAATAAAAGAAACCTAAGATGTTGTAGAATCGAATTTCAAAATAAAACAGGTAGCTACAGTTCTTGCTTTGCACAGCGGTATATGTGATATATCCTACACCTTATTCGATGAGGAAAGGACCGAGATCCCTTCACCGGGAGTGACTCCTTTAGCAATAACTGGCAGATGCTACACACTCGGTTTGTCTCTTGATTGCTTTTAAGTGTTTTTGCTTTGCACAGTGATATATATGATATATCCCGCACCTCATTCGACGAGGAAAGGACCGATGATCCCTTCACCGGGAGTGACTCCTTTAGCAAAACTAGAAAAGCCTCAAAAGCACTCCATTTTAAAATCCATTCGATTATACAACGATATCAAGTTCATTACGCAAAAGGTTTTCAGAAAAACCTGTCGTAGCCCTCCGTCATTTTAGATAAGTACTGGTTAGTATTCGTAATACGTTTGTTGACTATGTTAAGGCGTAGTGTGCGGTAGCTAATTAGTGCTTATCTGCATAAGCATATGATGTGATTGGATTAGGGTAGTCGTGCGACTTTGTTGACTATGTTAAGGGTCGTGCGGGTGGGTTTAATTCAATCGGGAAATGACGGGTTGAACTTGACTAGCACTTATGATTTGTTGACTATGTTAAGGTCATATAGCTGCTAGGGGCAAAATTATCGGGAATTTCAAGTGTTGAAATTTGCAATGAGATTGCATACCTTCTATGAGATAGTTGGATCCCGATACCCGCTGCGAGTAAGAGTTACTCCTGGGAGAGTTTTACACATTACAATTAGCCGATCAAGTAGGTGTCTAGAAAGGTGTTAACAGGTTACGCCTCTGGGAAAACGAGGTTTACATTAATTAGGTTCGTGCGAAAGCACGGGGGACCTCCCTCAAAGTACCGACACTGGCCTGGCTGAAAGATTGGCGAACTTGTAGTGTGTAATTAATCCCGGCTAGTCTTTCCTTTTAGGGTTTGAAGGAAGATTTGATAAAAAGCAGTGGGAGCCATCCTGATTAGATAAAATATATAACCAATCTGATCTTGCAAGAGCGCACGCAGAGTGTTTTCTTCTCTCTCTCTCCTGGTAGCGACCATATCACGCCTTAATCAAGATAATAATACGGATGTATTGACCGAACCCGCTTGTTATACTGAGCTGGGGAACGTTGGTCCCGCTCCAACTTATAATTGTTATAAGATAGAGCAGGAAATAGGGGATTACTAGAATTCCCGTGCCGCCCAAACGAAGAGAGTGCATGCTGATGCATCATCTTCGGGTGTGTTCATTACAGAGAACTGTTTCTCAGTATCCTTTACGTCCTGGGTATGTGATACCAGATCAGGATCCCAGATATGTAATCTGTTACATAGGGCTACAGATAGGTAGAGAACTGAGAACGGGTGATAAGTTTCATGAGACAGAAACCGGGGCAAGTGTTGCAGCCAAGTCTGTTGGTCACTGTCACCCTGTATTACGAATACATTGATTCTGAACGAATGTTATTAGATACCGAACCTGATATACAAAATCATATCTATCACTTTATTAGTAAAGAAATGATAAAATTTTGTATAGTTGGATAATGTTTTGAACATTTCCTATATCAAAAGTTGATCGGTTCAGGCACGTTATCTAAAAGCATTGATGTTCTAAATCAAATTACAGTTCTTAGTATATGGAACACACACAAGAGGAAGAGTTCAGAAATGAACGAATCCTTCTTGAGGCATTGTAGACTCGGTCAGATCAATGTGACCCGACTAGCTAGAGTTACATATAGATGCATATTTAAATCAGTTTGAATTTACATCTTGTGAAACTCGCCAGTCATGTCATAAAGATAAGATGACCACAGCTCTGTTTATTGGAAACAGAGAAAGAGTTAGTGAACTTTTGGGATGATACATGTTGATGTATGTAGGTCCCCAGTCTCCACTTGCCAAGACTGGTTCTTTATACTTCATTACATTCTCTGATGATCTTTCGAGATTCAGACCTATGTTCCTGTTGAAACACAAGTCCGAACCTTTTGAGATATTCATAGAATATAAGTTAGAAGTAGAGAACCAAAATAAGGGTATAAGTATTATATCCTATGATGAGATCAAGGAGGAGAATACTTGAGCACGGAATTTCTGGATTATTCTAAAGGAGAATGAGATTCTCTCTCAGCATTACTCCTCCGAATACACCATAGCACGATGGTATATCGGGGCGGAGCAATAACACCCTATATGATATGGTGTGCTCTATGATGAGTACTACTGAGTTACCTATTTCCTTTTGGGTGTTATGCACTTGAAAAGCTGCATACCTATTAAATGGGGTTCAAATCAAATCAGTTGCCTACCACTTCATATGTGATATGGAAAGGGAAGAGCCCATATCTTAAGTTAATTAAGATTTGGGGTTGTCCGGCCTATGTCTAAAAGCAAAATCCGGACAAGCTCGAGGCAAGGTCTGTAATGTAGAACTGGAAAGGTTCCAGCTATACAAATTACAGCGGATGATTTGGTAGAACCAAAGGATTCGGTAGATACCAACGAATCTCAGCCTCTCCGCCTATCTAGTAGGGTTTCTCACCCACCTGAGAGATACTTCAGTTTCTCTATGACAGTAGGAGCGAGGATTGCATCATGAGATGATGACCCAACTAGTTTCGAGCTGGCCATCAGGAGTGAGACTCTGTAAGAATGGCTGGATGTTTATCGATCTGAGATGGAATCCTTATACACCAACAAAGTATGGACTTTGGTTGCTATATCTGAAGGGTTAAATCCCCATCAGGAGCAAGTATATCTTGAGAAGATTACTTGGTGTATATGGAAAAGTTGAGACTTTCAAAGCTAGACTTGTTAATGGTTTTCATCATCGACCAGGCATGGATAATGATGAAACCTTTTCCAGTGACTATGCTTAAGTCCATCCAGATCCTACTTGCCACGGCTACATACCATGACTACGATATCTGGCAGTTGGGTGCCATGACTGCTTTTCTAAATGATGTTTTAGAAGAGGACGTCTATAAGTACACAGCCAGAGGGCTTCGTAAACAGTGGGAGCAGCGGAAACGTGTACAAGATGTTTTATAGGATAAAGCAGGCATCGCGGAGTTGGAACATCTGTTTTGATGGATAAGTCAAAGAGTTTGACATCATCAAAATGGTAGATGAACCTTGTATATACAAAAAGGTAGTAGGGAGTATGGTGGTGATCCTCGTAGAGTACGTGGATGACATACTCTTGATAGGGAAGGAGTTTCCTATGCTACGCTCGGTCAATCTCCGATTATCACAAGGATTCTCCATATAGGATCAAAGTGATACCTACTAAATCCTGGATTTTGGATCTATGAGATAGATCTAATTGGATGTTAGGATTCTACTAGTTGTAGTGAGATGGTATCGACCGATCCTGGGGAGAATCACTGGAAGGGTTCCAGGGTGATAAGGACGACTGAATGTCAGTCACAGGCATTATCTTTACCCTCAGTAAAGGGACGGTATGTTGGAAGAGTTCCAAGCTAAATACCGTGGCATACTAGAAGATAAAGGCAGGATACATCGCTACTTAAGATGCTACCAAAGAGGCTGTTTGGGTGTATATTGGTTCATGAGATGAACTATGTTCCTCCCATTGTGTGACAATGGAGTTGTGGCTTATGCCAAGGAACGTCCGTCCCATCAGTGATCCAGACATATTCTAAGGCAGTGTCATCTGATCATGGAGATGGTTGATCTCCAGGGTGATCGAGGTTTGGAGAGTAGACTCTGAGGACAACACAGCGGATCCACTCACAAAGGCCTGTTCCCAGAGAGAGACTTTTATGGGATGGTTGAGTATGAGATACTGCAACCACTGCTATCAGATGGCCCTAGTGCAAGTGGGAGATTGTTAGTTATATGTATGCCCTAGAGGCCATTACTATACATAGGATGTATATTGTAGTGGATGCTGGGACATATATAGGGAGGACTTTCTTGCTCGACATGATAGTATGCTATCTGGTTGATCTTTACCTTAACGTGTACACTGATTGTCTCCCTGTTACATGTTGGTAAAGCCCTTAGGATCTGTACTTGACTACCTGGACTATGACGCGGATCATACTAGTGGGGACATGGTAGTCCATAAGTACATCCTTCAAAGTCCCTAGTCGTGGGTGTATCGAGACGGGGCATCGATATACCAGAGTAGACTAGCGTATACCTTCTCGACCCATACAGATGGGCGATGGATGATCCCATATCCATTGGTGTTTGACATCGGAGATGATATACGGGTGCTCAGTGGAGACTGGGTACACTGGACGGACTCGCCGAGAACTCCCAGATGGTATTATACCTCACGTCAGATGGCAGTTCTCTGGTGACACTGGTACAGAGTAGTCTGTTGACCCGAGATCGTCATAGAGTCTTGTGTGGTTCCCACTGTGCTTTGATTTCCATCTTACCACGTCCAAGAGGGCGTGCAAAACGGTGCTTTTTGGGTACAGTCCCGAGTCACATGGAGGCAATGAGCGATAGGAGGGGATTCGTCTCTCCCGGTATAGGGAGTTGATGTTGCGCTGTGCTCGATTGGCTATAACAGGAAATCCCTGGCCAGGGTTGCTGAGATTTACTGGTAAGTGTTACCAGTAGTTTCTTGAATTGTTATAGACCTCATATCGACACGACTTATCGAGCTATTGGGGTCTGACGTTTACCACCCCTAGGCGAGATATGCGACATATCAGACGATCAGACCGGACTGTACGGTAGTGTTACTGGTTGGATTCACTGGAGTGTGAGCGGGCTTGCTCGTCGATCTTCAGATCGCTCAATACCCGGGTGGCCGTTACGTTTAGCAGACCGCTTGCGGCTTGTGGGTGTTTGATATTGTTAGTGTATATGCCCTAGAGGCCATTACTGTATCATACTAGTTTGTATATTACTTAATGGATGCTTGGGATATTCACCTTGTATATACAATCTTGCTCAAAATAGTAGTATGCTACTTGGTTTGTTTCTACTTCAATGTGTACTTGTGTTTATTTCAGTATATCACTTATACGCATTAGTGGAGCCCTTAGGATCTTTGCTTGATTACCAGCGTTGTGATGGCAGTCACACTAGTGGGGGCTGGGTAATCTATAAGCACATCCTTATTCAGGTCCCTGGTCGCAGGACTATCGAGACAGGGCATCGATACTCCGGAGTAGACCAGCGCATGCGCTTCTCATCCCAGTGTGGGAGACGGTCTGTCCCACAGCCGTCAGTACGTCGTACTTGAGATAGTATGCGGGTGCTCGTTAGGTTACGGGTACACTGGACAGGACTCGTCGGGAACTGACTAGTTGGTATTATACCTATCGTCAGTTATCAGTTCCCAGGTGACATGAGTACAGCTTAGTCCGCTGACTTGACACTGTCACTTCGCCTCGGGTGTGTTCCCACTGTACTTTGATCACTACCCTACCACGGCTCAAAGGAGTCGTGCAAACAGGTGGTAGTTGGGTGCAGTCCCGAAGCACTTGGAGGCAGTGACGGTTAGACAGGATTCGTCTCTCCCGGTATTGGGGGTTGACATCGCGCTGTGTCTAGGAGAGCCATTACACGAGTAGTCCCTGGCCAGGGCAAACGAGATATACTAGTAGGTTTCCAGTGTTATCTCAGGGTGTATTGGGCTTCACTCCGGCACGACTTGTACCGCTATTGGGGGACTGACGTTTACCGCCCCCTAGGCCCGCCATGCGATGTATCAGACGAACAGACCGGACTGTACGGAGAATGTCACGCTCAGGCTCAGTAGGAGTTCAGATGGGTTTCGCCTCGTCGGTCTTCTTGTCGGCATTACCTGGGGACCGTTACGCACAGCTAGTGCCGCTTGCGGTCTGTGGTTAAACCCACTGCCAGCGTAGTGTCGAGTCTTTAGAGTCCCACACAGAAAGCTTTTCGCCTTTAGGCAAAAGAGTAGAGGTCGCATGGTATTGCGACAGGTCGCATGGTTTTGCGACAGGGTTCGGTCACATCCGTGCACTTGTGCACGTACAGTGTCCGGACAGTTTACACTAGCGGGCTTTGGTTTAAGCCAGATCCTAGTGTACCTTATGGAATTGGATTTATCCAGTTTGCATTCGTGTTCCTCGGAACGCGGATGCGGGTGTGTATGCACAGTTGACAGGGAGGCAGAGGCAGCGGATTCTCATTAGGGTTGTTGACAGTTGACCGTTGACTTTTTGACTTTATGCTCAACCCTAATGAGAATATGATATGTGATTAACTATTATATTAATTAAGTATTATGGTGATATGGTTGTTGACTTGTTGACTTTTGTTGACTTGTTGACTTTGGTGACTTGTTGACTTTTGTTGACTTGTTGACCGGTTGACTAGGCTTGACTAGTTGACCATCATGATAACCATGGTTATCATTTCATGCCAAAGACTTTTTCTTGCTTGTTCATTTGAGTAAAATGAGTGCATGACATGATAAGGTTATGGTTACTTCAACCATCACATAAGACTTTTGTTGATATGATGAGTTATCATTGCTTTGGATTATGAGAGGGTGAGAGACAAAATACTTGCTCATTCTTTCTTGCTCATTCTCTCTCTTGTTCTTGAGCTCTCCTCTTGCTCTCACCCTCAACCTCTTGCTCCCTCTCTTGATCTATGGTTCTCTTGTCTCATGAGTTGAGAATCAAGAACCATAGATAAAATCCCATTCTAAATCATCTCTACTCATTCTAGTTCACTAGGTTTAGCAAACCAAGTGAACTAGTTTCTTCAAAGAACGAAGAAGGAGCTAAAGGTTGGAGCTTTCAAGTGGATCTATCTTCGGCGTACGGAGACAACGAGAAGGAGCCATCGAACCACCATCGGAGCTTGAAGAGAAGGAGTTCAAGTTTAGGTATAACCATCTTCATCCGAGTAGCTAACTCTCTTTAGCATAGTTTGCTAGTTTTAGTTTAGACAACGATCCCGACCATAGTTTAGTCCATGTTGCCTCTTGCGATAAAAATTCGTTTTTTATACCGTTTCCGCCTCCCCGTAAGAACCGGGGGTCGCAATATGGACTTACAGTGGTATCAGAGCCTAACTAAACTTAAACTAGCTTAGTAGTGAAGTGTAACGAAGTTCGGAACCGAAAAAAATCACAAAACCGGATAATCACAAAAACTGAGTTTCTGTTGAAATTTTTTCTGCTCAAAATGAAAAACTTTACACTTGTAAATTCGGCTCAGGGTTTTGTGTGAACACCCAAGAAAAACGATACAGTGATTCGCCTAAAGTGCCGCGCTTCCGCCGCGTGATCCTTCTTAGCCGCCGCGGAACCGCCGCGACTTGGTGTCTTCTCTGCATCGTTTTTCGTGCAGTGTGTTTGTGTGTTGGTTTTGGGATTTTTAAAATATATTATATGTGCCCAGATTTTCCAGAAAAGAAATTTCCTTTTGGGGTCCTATAATTCCGTATTTTTTCCGAACTTCACTGCACTTTGACTATGATGGTTATATCTGTGATGCTTGCATGTATTGAACGTCGGCTAATCGCTATAAGTCGATTAGTCGGGGTTATACATGATCTGTAATGTGCTGGAATGTGTATATGAATGTGTTGGACTGTCGCGGGTGAATAGCCGGGGTGGATGTGAGATGAGCTTTTGTTTTTCTTTCATTCATTGTAAATGTAAATTGATGTAATAATTATTATTTGTTTGACCGCACAACCGGGTCGGGGTTGTAGCCGTCATTGTATAATTCTTTTTACTGTTTTTGCTCCTAGGATAGACCCATGGTGGGGTGCACAAACTACCGAGTACTTGGCGGGTAGTTTGCCGCACCCGTAGGGGTCTTGGGTGGGGTATTTGGCTATTCACCGCGACCGTGTTATCCGCTTTTCGTTTCAGGCTCGAAAGGATTGCGGATTGCTAGTATATCCAATGCATTCATCTGTGATCTGTAATGTCTATCATTGCTTACTATTTAGGCGTTGCTTATGTTTTACAGACGCGCTAGCCCAGCCCCCGCTCTGTCGTTAGTTAAGTAACCTAACGGGTAATGACGGGGCCCCGTGGCGAATGCGAATGGCATAAGCGTACGTCATATTTTGGTTGTTTTCTGCAATGGTAGGATTAAATGATGGGACGCATTAAAAGAACTAATGCAAGAATATCACGCATTAAAAGAACTAATGCAAGATAATAAACCAAGTTAAAGTCGTTGGAACACTTTCGAAAAACCACTCGGTTCTTTTCAAAACAAACTTTTAAAATACGGAGTTTGAGCCACTCCATTTAAAAGCTATCTCGTTCCATCGACCAAATCAAGTTCACTACGTTCACGGTTTTGCCAAAACCATCCGTAGCCCTCCATCATTTCAGTTAAATATTCGGTAGTATTCAAGCTATGTATTTTGACCTCACGCCAAGGCATAGTGATTGGTAGCTGCCGGATATTTATCTGTTGCATAGATAGAATGCGTTGGTTTGAGACAGTCGTACTGCCATTTTGGCCTACGTCAAGGGTATGTACGGGTGGATTCAAATTAACCTGGATAATGATGGGACGAACTTGACATGTGACTTATGACATTTTGACCTCACGCCAAGGTCATAAGAGCATGGGGCAAAAATCCACATCGGGAGTTTCATAAGTACTGAAACTTGCTAGATTTGCATACCATTTGGAGTGTGATGATTCTGGTAGGATTCCTTCAGTTTCGTCACGCGATGATATTTGGATCCCGATCCTACTGTGAGTATATGCTACTCCTCGGGAAATTTCTCACTTAACGATCAATGCTATAAACCTAGTAGGTGCCTAGAAAGGTGTTAGCGGGGCTACGCCCCCAGGGAAAAGAGGTTCTCTAATTAAGGAACTTCGCGAAAGCGTTGGAAAACCTCCCTCGAAGTACCGACACCGGCCTGGCTGAACGGTTAAGCAAGTATTGTGCGGTGGGATTGATCCCGGCTAATTCTTCCTTTATGGTTTGAGGAGGGATTCGAGAAACAGTGGGAGCCATCCTGTTTAGACAAACTAAAAACCACTCTAAACTTGCAAGAGCATCATGCTGAGTGTTTCTTCTTCTCTCTCCTAATTGCAGCGACCAATCAACATGACTGGACTTAAGTTACTCCTAGATAAAAACAAACTGACAGGGCCAAACTACAAAGATTGGCTCAGGAATGTCAAGATCGCAATCACTTATGACAAGCTGGGGTATCTTCTTACCACCAAAGCTCCCCCTGTCCCTGGTCCAACTTCCAGCGTCGCGGATAAGGAAATCCGCAAGACTTGGGAGATTGATAGCGCGAAGGCCAAGTGCCTCCTGCTTGCCTCGATGGACAACGAACATCAGAGGAGGCATGAGAATATGGACATGGAGTCCATATTGCTCCATACAAAAGAACTGTATGGAGAGCAATCACGTATCGCAAGATACGAAGCGTCGAAAAAGTTGTTTTCGACAAGAATGGCCGTCGGATCATCAGTAGCCGAGCACGTGCTAAAGATGATCGGCTTCATTGAGGAGCTCGCTGACCTAGGGATCACATTGGAGAGTGAGCTATATACGGATATAGTTCTCCAGTCCCTTCCTTCCACTTACGCCCAGTTTATACTGAACTTCAACCTACAAGAAAAAGAGGTTGAACTATCAGAGCTCCTCAACATGCTGAGGAGCGCAGAGGGCACCCTACAGAAAGGTAGGGAAACATCCACTTTGTTTGTAGGAGGATCATCTTCTTCTAGGTCCAAGGCGAAAGCCAAGGGAAAGAAGAAGAAGGCCCCCGCCAAACCAAGGGGCGGTGTTGGTAAAGTGGATACGAAGGGAAAAGGCAAAGCAACAAAGTTAGCGGGAAAGCTTGTGGATAAGGAAGAATGCTTCTATTGTCATAAGAAAGGACACTGGAAGAATGATTGCAGGGCCTGGAAGGCCAGAACACAGGAATTGAAGCAGGTTGCAGCTTCAGCTTCAGGTGTGTATGTTATTGAAAACTGTCTTTCAATAAACTCTACTTCCTGGGTATTGGATACCGGATCAGGATCTCATATCTGTAATTCTTTGCAGGCGTTGAGAAACCGTAGTGTTTTGAAAGCAGGTGACATGACCCTCAGAGTTGCAAACGGAGCTAGCATGGATGCTAAAGCCGTGGGGGACTATCACCTGGGAATGTCAGATGGACATGTTTTGGTTTTGCGTAATTGCTTTTTTGTACCCAACGCAACTTGTAATATCATTTCTGTATCTTTAGTTTCTAAAGAAGGTTATGAATTTGCGTTTGTAAGTAATGTTGTAAACATTCACCTTAATCAAGTATTGATTGGGTCAGGTACTCTGAGTAATGGTATATACGTGTTAAACCAACCACAGATTTTTAATGTCCAGAATACACACAAAAGAAAGTCTCCAGAAATAAATCAGACTTTCTTATGGCATTGTAGATTGGGTCACATCAATGAGAGAAGGTTGACGAAGTTACATACAGAAGGGTATTTGAATGCGTTCGAATATCAGTCGTATGCCACTTGTCAATCCTGTCTCAAGGGAAAGATGACAAAGACTCCGTTTACTGGACATGGAGTAAGAGCGAGCGAGCTCTTGGGACTCGTACACAGTGACGTGTGCGGTCCAATGTCTACACATGCCCGAAGCGGACATTCTTACTTCATTACTTTTACGGATGACTTCTCAAGGTATGGTTATGTCTTCTTAATGAAACATAAGTCCGAGGCCTTTGGAAAATTCCAGGAGTATAAGAATGAAGTAGAGAAACAGACCGGCAAAAGTATTAAGATTCTAAGATCGGATCGAGGTGGAGAATACTTAAGTGCCGAGTTCCTGGACTATTTAAAAGAGAACGGAATTCTCTCTCAGCTTACTCCTCCTTACACCCCGCAACATAACGGTGTATCGGAGAGACGGAACCGCACCCTATTGGATATGGTGCGGTCCATGATGAGTAACGCTGAGTTGCCGCGATCGTTCTGGGGGTATGCGCTAGAATCAGCTGCATACCTTTTGAACCGAGTTCCGACTAAGACTGTGCCTACCACCCCATATGAAATGTGGAGTGGGAAGAAACCCTATCTTCAATATCTGAAGATCTGGGGATGTCCAGCTTTTGTCAAAAAGCAGCATGCGGACAAACTTGAGGCACGCTCAGTACTGTGCAAGTTTGTGGGATACCCAAAGAACACCAGGGGGTATCTTTTCTACTACGCAGAGGAACAAAAAGTCCTTGTTTCTCGTAATGCCCACTTTCTAGAACACCAGTTCTTGGAAAAGGAAATTAGTGGGAGCGCAGTAGAACTAGAAGAAATTCCAGAACCACAGACTATTACTGAAAGGTTAGTGGAACCAGAGGGTTCAACAGAACAGGACATTCCTACGCCGCTCCGCAGGAGTAGTAGGCAGTCTCATCCGCCCGAGAGATACTGCGGTTTTCTCATAGACGGGGATAGAGAGGATTGCATCATAGATTATGATGAGCCTACTAGCTTCCAGCAGGCCGTTCAGAGCGTTGACTCAGTGAAATGGCTGGATGCAATGCGGACCGAAATGGAGTCCATGTACACCAACAAGGTATGGACGTTGGACATTGCTCCAGACGGGGTAAAACCCGTAGGATGCAAGTGGATCTTCAAAAGGAAGATTGGTGTAGATGGACAGGTTGAGACCTATAAAGCTAGGCTGGTAGCAAAGGGTTTTCGTCAAAGACCTGGCTTGGACTACGACGAAACCTTTTCTCCAGTAGCCATGCTGAAATCCATTCGGATCCTTCTTGCCATTGCTGCCTTCCACGATTATGAGATCTGGCAAATGGACGTAAAGACAGCTTTTCTAAATGGAAATTTAGAGGAGTGTGTCTATATGGACCAGCCAGAGGGTTTCATTCAGAGTAGGAGCAGCGGAAAGGTGTGCAAGTTGCTTAAGTCCATCTATGGACTAAAGCAGGCATCGCGGAGTTGGAACATCTGCTTTGATGAGACGGTCAAAGAATTTGGCTTTATCAAAAATCCAGATGAACCATGCATCTATAGTAGATTTGTAGCGAGAACTGTAGTATTCCTCGTTTTATACGTGGATGACATTCTCTTAATAGGAAATGACATTCCTATGCTACAATCTGTCAAGGGGTTCTTGTCACACAGGTTCTCCATGAAAGACCTGGGTGATGCCTCATACATTCTGGGTATCCGGATCTACCGTGACAGATCCAAGAGGATATTAGGACTTTCACAGTCCAGGTACATCGACACCATACTGAAGAGGTTCAGTATGGAAGATTCCAAGCGCGGTAACCTACCGGCTTGTCACGGGATCACCCTCTCTAAAGAGATGTCTCCCAAGACTGATTTGGAGAGGGATCGCATGTCTATTATACCCTACGCTTCTGCGGTACGCTCTATAATGTATGCGATGTTGTGTACCAGACCGGATGTAGCTTATGCACTGAGTGTGGTAAGCCGGTATCAGTCTAACCCAGGGGAGAAACACTGGATAGCGGTAAAGAACATTCTCAAGTACCTGAGAAGGACTAAGGAGATGTTCTTGGTGTATGGCGGAAAAGACCTCCAGATCGAGGCCTTTGCTGACTCCAGCTTCCAGAGTGACAAGGATGATTCCAAGTCCATGTCGGGTTTTGTCTTTACCCTCAATGGAGGGGCGGTGTGTTGGAAGAGTTCCAAACAGGAAACCGTTGCAGACTCGACGATGGAAGCGGAATACATCGCTGCATCTGATGCCGCAAAAGAAGCTGTCTGGATGAGGAAGTTCTTGAAAGAACTTCAGGTGGTTCCGTCCATTGTTGATCCAATACCTCTGTATTGCGACAACAACGGGGCTATAGCTTTAGCGAAGGAACCCAGGTCCCATCAGAAATCCAGGCACATCTTAAGGCGGTATCACCTGATCAGGGAGATCGTAGATCGCCAGGAGATCGAGGTTCGGAGAGTCGCTTCAGAAGACAACACTGCAGATCCATTCACCAAGGCCTTGCCCCAGACTCAGTTCGAGCGGCTGATCGAGATGATAGGTCTTCGATACGCCAGTACATGGCCTTAGTGCAAGTGGGAGATTGTTAGTGTATATGCCCTAGAGGCCATTACTGTATCATACTAGTTTGTATATTACTTAATGGATGCTTGGGATATTCACCTTGTATATACAATCTTGCTCAAAATAGTAGTATGCTACTTGGTTTGTTTCTACTTCAATGTGTACTTGTGTTTATTTCAGTATATCACTTATACGCATTAGTGGAGCCCTTAGGATCTTTGCTTGATTACCAGCGTTGTGATGGCAGTCACACTAGTGGGGGCTGGGTAATCTATAAGCACATCCTTATTCAGGTCCCTGGTCGCAGGACTATCGAGACAGGGCATCGATACTCCGGAGTAGACCAGCGCATGCGCTTCTCATCCCAGTGTGGGAGACGGTCTGTCCCACAGCCGTCAGTACGTCGTACTTGAGATAGTATGCGGGTGCTCGTTAGGTTACGGGTACACTGGACAGGACTCGTCGGGAACTGACTAGTTGGTATTATACCTATCGTCAGTTATCAGTTCCCAGGTGACATGAGTACAGCTTAGTCCGCTGACTTGACACTGTCACTTCGCCTCGGGTGTGTTCCCACTGTACTTTGATCACTACCCTACCATGGCTCAAAGGAGTCGTGCAAACAGGTGGTAGTTGGGTGCAGTCCCGAAGCACTTGGAGGCAGTGACGGTTAGACAGGATTCGTCTCTCCCGGTATTGGGGGTTGACATCGCGCTGTGTCTAGGAGAGCCATTACACGAGTAGTCCCTGGCCAGGGCAAACGAGATATACTGGTAGGTTTCCAGTGTTATCTCAGGGTGTATTGGGCTTCACTCCGGCACGACTTGTACCGCTATTGGGGGACTGACGTTTACCGCCCCCTAGGCCCGCCATGCGATGTATCAGACGAACAGACCGGACTGTACGGAGAATGTCACGCTCAGGCTCAGTAGGAGTTCAGATGGGTTTCGCCTCGTCGGTCTTCTTGTCGGCATTACCTGGGGACCGTTACGCACAGCTAGTGCCGCTTGCGGTCTGTGGTTAAACCCACTGCCAGCGTAGTGTCGAGTCTTTAGAGTCCCACACAGAAAGCTTTTCGCCTTTAGGCAAAAGAGTAGAGGTCGCATGGTATTGCGACAGGTCGCATGGTTTTGCGACAGGGTTCGGTCACATCCGTGCACTTGTGCACGTACAGTGTCCGGACAGTTTACACTAGCGGGCTTTGGTTTAAGCCAGATCCTAGTGTACCTTATGGGATTGGATTTATCCAGTTTGCATTCGTGTTCCTCGGAACGCGGATGCGGGTGTGTATGCACAGTTGACAGGGAGGCAGAGGCAGCGGATTCTCATTAAGGTTGTTGACAGTTGACCGTTGACTTTTTGACTTTATGCTCAACCCTAATGAGAATATGATATGTGATTAACTATTATATTAATTAAGTATTATGGTGATATGGTTGTTGACTTGTTGACTTTTGTTGACTTGTTGACTTTGGTGACTTGTTGACTTTTGTTGACTTGTTGACCGGTTGACTAGGCTTGACTAGTTGACCATCATGATAACCATGGTTATCATTTCCTGCCAAAGACTTTTTCTTGCTTGTTCATTTGAGTAAAATGAGTGCATGACATGATAAGGTTATGGTTACTTCAACCATCACATAAGACTTTTGTTGATATGATGAGTTATCATTGCTTTGGATTATGAGAGGGTGAGAGACAAAATACTTGCTCATTCTTTCTTGCTCATTCTCTCTCTTGTTCTTGAGCTCTCCTCTTGCTCTCACCCTCAACCTCTTGCTCCCTCTCTTGATCTATGGTTCTCTTGTCTCATGAGTTGAGAATCAAGAACCATAGATAAAATCCCATTCTAAATCATCTCTACTCATTCTAGTTCACTAGGTTTAGCAAACCAAGTGAACTAGTTTCTTCAAAGAACGAAGAAGGAGCTAAAGGTTGGAGCTTTCAAGTGGATCTATCTTCGGCGTACGGAGACAACGAGAAGGAGCCATCGAACCACCATCGGAGCTTGAAGAGAAGGAGTTCAAGTTTAGGTATAACCATCTTCATCCGAGTAGCTAACTCTCTTTAGCATAGTTTGCTAGTTTTAGTTTAGACAACGATCCCGACCATAGTTTAGTCCATGTTGCCTCTTGCGATAAAAATTCGTTTTTATACCGTTTCCGCCTCCCCGTAAGAACCGGGGGTCGCAATATGGACTTACAGATATGATCATCGCCTGCTGCCGGCGTATTGACGAGTCTTTAGAGTCCTACACAGAGGTTTCCTGGCTCAAGCGAAACGAAATAGGAGCGCATATGAGATATGTGCGGGACCGAGAATAATGCGTGTATGTGATACCGTATTCTATTCTCGCGATGAATGTGTCGAATGGTTGTATGCGATATAACCTAGTTATCGAATCAAGGATTGATTCGATAAATCGATACATTGGATATTAGTCGGTTATATGCGATATGACCGGATCGTTAAATCAAGTATTGATTTAATGATTTAATGTATAATTATATATTTGATATATTACTTTGCATTAACTAGTATCGGTTCACTTTAAATGGATTTTCTCACTTGGTTTGTGCACATTGTATATGTGATATATTTTTGTGCACTTGTATGTATCATGTTTGATGATGCATGCTAACTTGTGTTTTGTGTAAAGTTTAAACCATGGTTATGTAATGGTTAGGGTTTTCATTTTCATATCTATTTATTTATTTGTTTATTCATTTTGGAAAATGATAAGCATAATGCAAAATGGTGTCTTTCTTTGGAAGCTTGTTGAAGCTTCATGAAGACTTTGACCATGTGACCATTTTGTCTCATGCTTAACCCTAACCACTTCATTTTGATGGAGATAGTGCCCTCAGAGTCAATTATTGGATCACAGGCACGTGATTGCAATGATTGAGGGAGGACCTATCCCGGTAGAACAGTCTTACTCGAGATGATAGTATGCTATCTGGTTTACCTTTATCATCGTGTACTGTTTCAGGTGACCTTACAGGTCGCTATTACACGTTGATAGAGCCCCTAGGATTCTTGCTTGACGACCAGCAGTATCATGGCGATCATATACGTGGGAGCTGGGGTCTATAAGCACATCCTTAAATAGTCCCTAGTCGTGGGAGTTTCGAGACTGGGCATCGATACTCCATTAGTAGACTAGTGTATACAGTCGAGACCCCGACGAGGGGCGGTGGCCGGTCTCACAAGCCACTGGTGTCAGTTGGTTCACCTAAGATGTATACAGGTGCTCATTGGGTTATGAGTACACCGGACAGGACTCGCCGGGAACCTGCTAGTTGGGATTATACCAGACGTCAGATAGCAGTTCCCAGGTGACATGTGTACAGGTTAGTTCATCGACCTGAGGTCGTCATTTGTCTCGTGTGAGTTCCCACTGTGCTTTGATTACTACCCTACCACGGCTCAAAGGAGTCATGCAAACAGGTTTTAGTTGGGTACAGTCCCGAGCCACATGGAGGCAGTGAGCGGATCTTCAGGGGTTCGTCTCTCCCGGTATTGGGGGTGAGGTCGCGCTGTGTCTAGGAGAGCCATTACGCAAAGCCCTCGGCCGAGGCAGGAGATTTACTGGTAGGTATTCCAGTAGTATTTCAGGGCGTTCTGGGCTACACTCCGACACGACTTGTACCGCCTTTGGGGGTCTGACTTTTACCAACCCCCTAGGCCCGCCATGCGATGCTCATAGACGAACGGACCGGACTGTACGGATATTGTCACTGACAGGCTCAGTAGGGTGTCAGGATGAGTTCGCTCATCGACGTCCCTTTTGGTCAATAGCTGGTGGCCCGTCACGTATTGGCTAATACCTCTGACGTGCTAGTGGTTAAATCCACAGCCATAGTATTGACGAGTCTTTAGAGTCCACCGCACTTTCAATTGCTCAAGTTTTCGGGCGAAACGCTGTAGAGGCCGTATGGAGATATGGCAGGGTCCGATCAGATACGTGCGGTATTGCACGGATCAGGATCGTACGGTTTGTACTAGTAGCCGTATGGATATATGGCATGGTTCGATCAGATACGTGCGGTATTGCACGGATCAGGATCGAACGGATATTACTAGCCGGCTTTGGTTTAAGCCGGATCCTAGTTTAGTACAGTGTAGATTTTGTCTCATTGCATTTGTATCCTGTCGGAATACAGATGCGGGTGTGTATGCACAGTATTGGGGTTTTCCTGTAATTTATTACGGGACCAGTTTTCTGGAGTTGCCTGTTTGCATTCCGTTCCGGCCGGTTTTCCTTTGTTCTTTCCCGGCCGGACTTTTCCGATGGAGGGGGTTATTTGCAATTGTGCAAATAACACTTGAGGAAGGGGTTTCTTGCAAATATATTCATTATGATATGTTTAGCATCTTTCATCCATGATGGTGTATTAAATGAGATTTGAAAGGGTATGGAGTGATATGCATGGTTGATGTTTGTTTGTGGTCACCTCTTGATTTATCCTACACTCACCTCCCTTCATGAGTTGTTTTTGCCCTCCACCATTCTCACAAAAAAGAGGCCGGCCACTTTGTTTGGAGAATGAGAGAAAATTTCCATTTTAGTGTGACACAAATTTCTTCATCTCATTCTTCTAGTTTTGGGAAAAATGAAAGCACCATTTTCCCTTAACCTTATTCCTCCATCAAGGCAACTTCACCAACCCAAAAGAGAGGTACTCCGGTAGCCTCAAGGACGGTGACAAGGAAGTTCTTGTTTACCCACACTTGCCATTGTTGTTGTTCCAGGCTGCGAGACCCGGCAGAAGGATGAGTATAGCGCCGTTCTAAACTAGCTTTAGAAGTGCACGTCTATATGACTCTGGCAGAGGGTTGTCGTAGTCAGTGGGAGCAGCGGAAGCATTGGTGGACTTCAGGCTTATGTCTATTTATAGACTAAAGCAGATATAGCGGAGTTAGATCATCTGTTTCTGATGTGACAGTCATGGGTTTGACGTCATCAGAATAGGGGATGGATCTGTTGAGAAGGTAGTAGGAAGTGATATTCCTATACTACGATCGGTTATACTTTGGTCGTCACACGGTGTTTTCTCCACATAGGACTTGGACTTTATATCAGACATACTGGTTACTAGACCTATGGTTTTTAGATCTAGATTTGGGTGGTTTCCCAATCAGGGTACTTTGACAGCATTCTAAGAGTATTTAGAATGGACGACTCCTGGCATGGTAGTGTACCTGCAGGTAATGGAGTCACCCTCTCTAAAGGTGTCTTATAGACTAAAGTAGAGAGGGATGTGCATGATTGGCAAATCACTTGCTTAGGCAATTGAGTCAATCATGAGATGTTAAGTACCACACCAGATGTTGTTCTTGCACTAGATGCAATAAGTTGATATTGATCCAATCCTGGAGGAACAGTCGGAAGCAGTTTTAGAACATAAGTGAATGTTCTAGGGATATGATAACGGCTGCCTCCTTTAGGAGACGGTTATCACTCCAGGCTTCCAAGGTGACATGGACGACAAGGAGGTTGTCAGAGTTATAGTTCTCCCTCTGACGAGGGACAGTATTCTGGACAGGTGATCCAGGCAGATACTGAGGGAGGCATGGCACAGGATACTGATTAAGTTCAGTTGACGATACAGTCTAAGAAGTTTGGATTTGGAGTTCATTTATGAACTAGGTCCCATCAGACATCCAAACATTCCAAAACAGGTATTGCTCATTTCGGGAGATGGTTTTCTCCGCGAACTTGAGATATAGAGAGACATAGAAAGAAACATCTAGGCGGATCCACTCACTGAGGCTTTTCCTCGAACGCAATAGTTTCGCAAACAGGCTTTGTGTGACTGACTAGTAGAGGAGTTGGGTGTTCGGTATCACACGGGCTGTGAGTATGCGACATCGCAATAATTAGCCTTGAGTGCAAGTGGGAGATTGTTGGAGATAGTGCCCTCAGAGTCAATTATTGGATCACAGGCACGTGATTGCAATAATTGAGGGAGGACCTATCCCTGTAGAACTGTCTTACTCGAGATGATAGTATGCTATCTGGTTTACCTTTATCATCGTGTACTGTTTCAGGTGACCTTACAGGTCGCTATTACACGTTGATAGAGCCCCTAGGATTCTTGCTTGACGACCAGCAGTATCATGGCGATCATATACGTGGGAGCTGGGGTCTATAAGCACATCCTTAAATAGTCCCTAGTCGTGGGAGTTTCGAGACTGGGCATCGATACTCCATTAGTAGACTAGTGTATACAGTCGAGACCCCGACGAGGGGCGGTGGCCGGTCTCACAAGCCACTGGTGTCAGTTGGTTCACCTAAGATGTATACAGGTGCTCATTAGGTTATGAGTACACCGGACAGGACTCACCGGGAACCTGCTAGTTGGGATTATACCAGACGTCAGATAGCAGTTCCCAGGTGACATGTGTACAGGTTAGTTCATCGACCTGAGATCGTCATTTGTCTCGTGTGAGTTCCCACTGTGCTTTGATTACTACCCTACCACGGCTCAAAGGAGACGTGCAAACAGGTTTTAGTTGGGTACAGTCCCGAGCCACATGGAGGCAGTGAGCGGATCTTCAGGGATTCGTCTCTCCCGGTATTGGGGGTGAGGTCGCGCTGTGTCTAGGAGAGCCATTACGCAAAGCCCTCGGCCGAGGCAGGAGATTTACTGGTAGGTATTCCAGTAGTATCTCAGGGCGTTCTGGGCTACACTCCGACACGACTTGTACCGCCTTTGGGGGTCTGACTTTTACCAACCCCCTAGGCCCGCCATGCGATGCTCATAGACGAACGGACCGGACTGTACGGATATTGTCACTGACAGGCTCAGTAGGGTGTCAGGATGAGTTCGCTCATCGACGTCCCTTTTGGTCAATAGCTGGTGGCCCGTCACGTATTGGCTAATACCTCTGACGTGCTAGTGGTTAAATCCACAGCCATAGTATTGACGAGTCTTTAGAGTCCACCACACTTTCAATTACTTAAGTTTTCGGGAGAAACGCAGTAGAGGCCGTATGGAGATATGGCAGGGTCCGATCAGATACGTGCGGTATTGCACGGATCAGGATCGGACGGTTTGTACTAGTAGCCGTATGGATATATGGCATGGTTCGATCAGATACGTGCGGTATTGCACGGATCAGGATCGAACGGATATTACTAGCCGGCTTTCGTTTAAGCCGGATCCTAGTTTAGTACAGTGTAGATTTTGTCTCATTGCATTTGTATCCGGTCGGAATACAGATGCGGGTGTGTATGCACAGTATTGGGGTTTTCCTGTAATTTATTACGGGACCAGTTTTCTGGAGTTGCCTGTTTGCATTCCGTTCCGGCCGGTTTTCCTTTGTTCTTTCCCGGCCGGACTTTTCCGATGGAGGGGGTTATTTGCAATTGTGCAAATAACACTTGAGGAAGGGGTTTCTTGCAAATATATTCATTATGATATGTTTAGCATCTTTCATCCATGATGGTGTATTAAATGAGATTTGAAAGGGTATGGAGTGATATGCATGGTTGATGTTTGTTTGTGGTCACCTCTTGATTTATCCTACACTCACCTCCCTTCATGAGTTGTTTTTGCCCTCCACCATTCTCACAAAAAAGAGGCCGGCCACTTTGTTTGGAGAATGAGAGAAAATTTCCATTTTAGTGTGACACAAATTTCTTCATCTCATTCTTCTAGTTTTGGGAAAAATGAAAGCACCATTTTCCCTTAACCTTATTCCTCCATCAAGGCAACTTCACCAACCCAAAAGAGACTATGATTCTACACTACATTCTACAGCTAATCTTGGGCGCGTCGGCTAGCCAACTTCGCGCCCGAGTTGCCTCGGTATTGAGGTGGGAGCCCGTAAAAGATACAGACGATGTGGTGCCCTTCCGGCAAGGATGCGACGATCGGAGTTTCCGCGGGAGATCGGGACGATGACGAGAAGACCGGAGGACTCGGATCACTCGGTATATCTCTCACCCTTTCTCTTGTTTGCTAGTATCGGTTAATGGTTACGATCCGGGAATATTATCCGCGGTAGCGCCAGTTTAAAAGTTAAGAAAATTTTGATTCCGCATTTTGGCCTCGGATAGACGGCCGGGGCGCTGCCGTGGCGCAACATGGTATCAGAGCCACGCCATTAACCTTGTCTAGCTTGTTCTAATGTGTTTTGCTTATCCGATCGACCAAAATTCCAAAAACCGCGTTTTGCATGCATCAGTTTTCTGTCGATTTTTTCCGGGCTCGAAAAATTTTTCAGGTGATTGCAGAATGATGTACAGAGAATCCTAAGAACACTGCAAAAATTTGGAAGCTTGATCATTCCGTACGACCGCGGAACCGCGGTAATGACCCCTCATTTGCCGCGGTTCCGCCGCAGTATGTTTGCTTCATTTGGCCAACTTTTTGCAGTGGGCTTTTGGGCTTAAGATAGGGGTTTTGGAATATTAAAATTGGGCTCAGAATTTCTGTGAGTGCTACAGTATTACTTGGGGGCCCACTTGTTAATTTTTGATCGATTGGATATTTTAAACACATTATTTCACAGTATTTACATTATATCTGCGACCGTGAATATCACTTGATCGGTAAATCCTGTCTAACTGCTATAGCCCGGTTAGACGGATTTGCGAACGTGATTTTCACGTTGATGTTCTGTGTTTATGCTGTGTTGTTGCGGATCGGTCGTGGGGGATAGCCTGGATGCAATGTTAGTACAGTTTTGTTTTATATGTACATTTGATATTGCGGGGCGAGCGTCCGACATGTGGACTGCCGTCACTGCCTGTTTGTATTATTCTTTTGGGGCACGACCTGGTTGCGGTCGATGTACCCGGTGTATGTATATTTTACTTTCTGTACTAGGGTTACCCCGCGGAGGGGTGCACGGATAGCCGGGTTCTAGAAGGCAACGGGCCCGCATCTCAGGGCATTGAGACGGAGGGGGCTTCAGTCTGGAATTGGCGGGCTATTCACCGCACTCATAAGGGGTACAAGTTGACCCAGGAGGGGTGCCCAAGTTACCGGATTCCGTGAAGTGCTGGGTGGTCCATTCACGGTGCTGAAGGGGGCTGCCTCGCTTCAGGTTTTGGCGGGTGACTTGCCGCGCCCGTAGGGGTCTAGGATTTCATTGCACAGGCTATCCACACGACCAGGGGAACGTCGGGTTTCAGCAGCGGCTCTGTGAAACCCGGGGCTTCCAGATATCTGTATTGTTCTGTGATGCTGTACATTTCTGTGATGTTGCATTTTATTCACGCCTTGAGCGAAATATAATATATTGGTATATATATATTAGTAGATGTTGTATATGTTTTTCATCCGCGCTAGTCCAGTCTCCACTCTGCCGTTAGTTAGCTAACCTAACGGGTGATGACGGGACCCAGTGGCGAATGCAGATGGCATATACGTACGTCAGTATATTTTCGTTCTTTGTGGTGTGATCAATTGATGGGACTGCATTGATTCGGATCAATGCAAGTTAAAACAAACCTATTCTGATGTTGTTGGAACACTTTTTCAAAAAAAGCTGTTATTGCAAGGACGTTCTCTTTTGTTTTGCATAGTGGTATTCAGCTAGAATATCCTGCTCCTCAGTCGACGAGGCAAGGGCCGAGATCCCTTCACCGGGAGTGACCCCTTGGACAAAAGTTTGCATCAGGGCAATAACTTCACTATAGCCGATTACTTTTGCTTTGCATCGAGGTATTCAGTTGGAATATCCTGCACCTCATTCTACGGGGAAAGAGCCGAGATCCCTTCACCGGGAGTGACCTCTTTAGCAAAGGTTTTCGTCACTATATTTTTCTAAAAAGGCTATGCAGTTCCTTCAACAATATCAAGTTTATTACGTTAAAGGTTTTTTCGCCAAAAACTACACGTAGCCCTCCGTCATTTCTTACAAGTATTACTTAATATTCGTGCTGCGTTTGTTGACTGTGTCAAGGCGTAGTGTGCGGTAGCTAAGTAGTGTTTGTTTGTAGCATATTAATGGGATTGGTTAGGACAGTCGTGTGGCCTTGTTGACTGTGTCAAGGGCTCGTACGGGTGGGTTTAATGCAATCCAGGATAATGACGGGTTGAACTTGACTAGGACTCTTTGATTTGTTGACTGTGTCAAGGTCACTTGGGTCCTAGGGGTAAGAATCACATCGGGAGTTTCAAAAGAACTGAAACTTGCCAGACATGCGCATACCTTCTGGAGTGTGATAATGTGAGTGGATTCCGTCACGTTGTCATGCGATGATAGTTGGATCCCGATTCCCACTGATGAGTTGGTTTACTCCTCAGGTGATCCCGACTAATTCTTCTTTCAGGTTTGGAGGAGAATTTGAGGTACAGTGGGAGGTTTCCTGATTAGATAAAGTGATAACCATTCTGATCTAGGTTAGAGTGCACGCTGAGTGTTTCTTTTCTCTCTCTCTTTGGCAGCGACCATTGACCCGACCCTGGACTATGACTCAGTGACCAAGTTGACCGAACCATCTTAACACTGGCTTTTGGATTGTCAGAGTTGCAGACCTCATTGTCACTCCTACTTTTACCCTTTTCTCCAGGATACCCCGTATTACTACGAACGTCCACTTCCATTGGACAAAACCATCGTATGGTTATATACGAACTCGAAGGACTTCGAGGATGGTTTCTGGTTCTGGAGAAAACGAATAGGATTATTCAGTTGCCTTTTCTTTTCACCTTCTCTCATTGCGAGTACTCCTTGGTTTAGGAGATAGTACACCTATTAAGCAAATTGGATAGTCTTCTTCCAAACCTTAGGCAGGTGCCGAACGGTGGGGAATGAAGAAAACCAATTAGCATAACGATGGTGTACAGAAGGTATTAAGTTAAGACAAAGCAAGGGATTAGTAAGAGGGCAAAGTAAATTGCGACTGCTATTCACGACCGAACCAAGTATTTCTTCGCCAATCCTAAATCACCTTTGTATTTCTCCAGGACACTCCGTATCACTACGAAGATCCCAAGTTTATTGGATAATCCATCGTATGGTTATATACGAACTCGAAAGGAACTTGTTCCAGTTCGGGGATGGATTCTGGTTCAGGAGAAATAGGAATAAGGTTTATTCGGTTGTCTTTTATCTTCACCTTCTCTCGCTTTGCGAGTGCTCCTAGGATTAGGACAGTACACCTTTTATGCTTATTGGATAGTCTTCTTCCAAACCATAGGCTGGTGCCGAACGGTAGGGAAGGAAGAAAACCATTTGGCCTAAAGGGGTGTCCAGACGGTAATGACTAAAGACATATAAAGGGATTTCGACAGATGGCAAAGAGATATATGATTACAGTTGTGAATCTGGATAATGGTAGAGGCATTACTAGGAATACCAGGATACCCTATCGAAACATTTCAATGTTTCAGTTCAACTGTGTACTGTTAAAAGAAAACTGATTTCCTGATTAGACACTTGCTCCAGTGTATGTATTTACCAGGTTTGATTCTCACATCTGTATGGTTTTACAGATGATGAGTGGGAGTAAGTTATTGGGAATAGGATAATCATCCTCATTATATCGGGATTCGTTGTAATCGGTGATATTTGAGGAAGATCATCTGGGCTGTTTGCCGGTCGGCAAATATTTGGTTTTGAATATCCGCTGTTGTGCACCAATTTCAAATTGATATATCTGTACGTCTATTTTCATAGAGTGAGATATACCTTTTGATATTATGTCGTTGACATTTACCTATATCAGTAGATGGTTAGGTAAGGAGCATTAAACAGCGGTGTAATTCTTCTTAACCATAAGTACAGTTTTCAACCTACGACACACAGTGAAATAGTTGTTAGACTCAGCAGACTTATACAGAGTATTGTATGTTGTCCAGTGTCCATTAGGACAGAGGGGTTGGTCCTCATACTATATTCTGTTTACTTTTAACTTCTCTAGTTCTTAGACATGTGTTTCGTAGAAACACAGGGTCTAAGTTTTGAGGAGTTATAGGTATTTGAATAGAGTAGAGTACCAGGTGTAGCAAGTATCGGGATTCTTCAAAGTGATCGAAGATGTAGATACTTGTGTATGGTATTCAGTTGATAGTAATGATAAAGAGAAATTGCTTCTCTTTCAGGTTACTCATAATTGGAAGCATTCCTAAGTTGAGTAACGCTGATCGGCCTCCTTCCATTTAGTTGACATGCACTGAAGATAGCTGCATGATTTGAATCTGGTTCATTTAAATCAGTGGCTCTGGTTCTATATTGGATATAGAACAGTTCATATCTTAACGATGTTAAGGTACGGGGAGTTGTCCGGCTTATGATTAAAACCAGACACTGGACAACTCAAGGCACGTTTCTGTAATGGCTGTTTGTGGGTTGACCCAGGCTATGACGAGGGTTGACTTTCTACCATCTGGAAGATCAATAGTGATATTGTTCTTAACTCGCCACATTTTAAAAGGAAATGGTTATTTTTCAGAAAACAGTAGTGGGAGTATGGTAGAACTGGAAGCGATTCCAGAACCGCAAACGATTACTGAAGATTTGATAAGGAACCTAAAGATTCAATCTGATTTGACATTCCATTGGCCACTCCGCAGATAAGGTGGGTAACTTCAGGCACCCGAGAGGTACTCCGGTAGCCTCAAGGACGGTGACAAGGAAGTTCTTGTTTACCCACACTTGCCATTGTTGTTGTTCCAGGCTGCGAGACCCGGCAGAAGGATGAGTATAGCGCCGTTCTAAACTAGCTTTAGAAGTGCACGTCTATATGACTCTGGCAGAGGGTTGTCGTAGTCAGTGGGAGCAGCGGAAGCATTGGTGGACTTCAGGCTTATGTCTATTTATAGACTAAAGCAGATATAGCGGAGTTAGATCATCTGTTTCTGATGTGACAGTCATGGGTTTGACGTCATCAGAATAGGGGATGGATCTGTTGAGAAGGTAGTAGGAAGTGATATTCCTATACTACGATCGGTTATACTTTGGTCGTCACACGGTGTTTTCTCCACATAGGACTTGGACTTTATATCAGACATACTGGTTACTAGACCTATGGTTTTTAGATCTAGATTTGGGTGGTTTCCCAATCAGGGTACTTTGACAGCATTCTAAGAGTATTTAGAATGGACGACTCCTGGCATGGTAGTGTACCTGCAGGTAATGGAGTCACCCTCTCTAAAGGTGTCTTATAGACTAAAGTAGAGAGGGATGTGCATGATTGGCAAATCACTTGCTTAGGCAATTGAGTCAATCTTGAGATGTTAAGTACCACACCAGATGTTGTTCTTGCACTAGATGCAATAAGTTGATATTGATCCAATCCTGGAGGAACAGTCGGAAGCAGTTTTAGAACATAAGTGAATGTTCTAGGGATATGATAACGGCTGCCTCCTTTAGGAGACGGTTATCACTCCAGGCTTCCAAGGTGACATGGACGACAAGGAGGTTGTCAGAGTTATAGTTCTCCCTCTGACGAGGGACAGTATTCTGGACAGGTGATCCAGGCAGATACTGAGGGAGGCATGGCACAGGATACTGATTAAGTTCAGTTGACGATACAGTCTAAGAAGTTTGGATTTGGAGTTCATTTATGAACTAGGTCCCATCAGACATCCAAACATTCCAAAACAGGTATTGCTCATTTCGGGAGATGGTTTTCTCCGCGAACTTGAGATATAGAGAGACATAGAAAGAAACATCTAGGCGGATCCACTCACTGAGGCTTTTCCTCGAACGCAATAGTTTCGCAAACAGGCTTTGTGTGACTAACTAGTAGAGGAGTTGGGTGTTCGGTATCACACGGGCTGTGAGTATGCGACATCGCAATAATTAGCCTTGAGTGCAAGTGGGAGATTGTTGGAGATAGTGCCCTCAGAGTCAATTATTGGATCACAGGCACGTGATTGCAATGATTGAGGGAGGACCTATCCCGGTAGAACTGTCTTACTCGAGATGATAGTATGCTATCTGGTTTACCTTTATCATCGTGTACTGTTTCAGGTGACCTTACAGGTCGCTACTACACGTTGATAGAGCCCCTAGGATTCTTGCTTGACGACCAGCAGTATCATGGCGATCATATACGTGGGAGCTGGGGTCTATAAGCACATCCTTAAATAGTCCCTAGTCGTGGGAGTTTCGAGACTGGGCATCGATACTCCATTAGTAGACTAGTGTATACAGTCGAGACCCCGACGAGGGGCGGTGGCCGGTCTCACAAGCCACTGGTGTCAGTTGGTTCACCTAAGATGTATACAGGTGCTCATTAGGTTATGAGTACACCGGACAGGACTCACCGGGAACCTGCTAGTTGGGATTATACCAGACGTCAGATAGCAGTTCCCAGGTGACATGTGTACAGGTTAGTTCATCGACCTGAGATCGTCATTTGTCTCGTGTGAGTTCCCACTGTGCTTTGATTACTACCCTACCACGGCTCAAAGGAGACGTGCAAACAGGTTTTAGTTGGGTACAGTCCCGAGCCACATGGAGGCAGTGAGCGGATCTTCAGGGATTCGTCTCTCCCGGTATTGGGGGTGAGGTCGCGCTGTGTCTAGGAGAGCCATTACGCAAAGCCCTCGGCCGAGGCAGGAGATTTACTGGTAGGTATTCCAGTAGTATCTCAGGGCGTTCTGGGCTACACTCCGACACGACTTGTACCGCCTTTGGGGGTCTGACTTTTACCAACCCCCTAGGCCCGCCATGCGATGCTCATAGACGAACGGACCGGACTGTACGGATATTGTCACTGACAGGCTCAGTAGGGTGTCAGGATGAGTTCGCTCATCGACGTCCCTTTTGGTCAATAGCTGGTGGCCCGTCACGTATTGGCTAATACCTCTGACGTGCTAGTGGTTAAATCCACAGCCATAGTATTGACGAGTCTTTAGAGTCCACCACACTTTCAATTACTTAAGTTTTCGGGAGAAACGCAGTAGAGGCCGTATGGAGATATGGCAGGGTCCGATCAGATACGTGCGGTATTGCACGGATCAGGATCGGACGGTTTGTACTAGTAGCCGTATGGATATATGGCATGGTTCGATCAGATACGTGCGGTATTGCACGGATCAGGATCGAACGGATATTACTAGCCGGCTTTGGTTTAAGCCGGATCCTAGTTTAGTACAGTGTAGATTTTGTCTCATTGCATTTGTATCCGGTCGGAATACAGATGCGGGTGTGTATGCACAGTATTGGGGTTTTCCTGTAATTTATTACGGGACCAGTTTTCTGGAGTTGCCTGTTTGCATTCCGTTCCGGCCGGTTTTCCTTTGTTCTTTCCCGGCCGGACTTTTCCGATGGAGGGGGTTATTTGCAATTGTGCAAATAACACTTGAGGAAGGGGTTTCTTGCAAATATATTCATTATGATATGTTTAGCATCTTTCATCCATGATGGTGTATTAAATGAGATTTGAAAGGGTATGGAGTGATATGCATGGTTGATGTTTGTTTGTGGTCACCTCTTGATTTATCCTACACTCACCTCCCTTCATGAGTTGTTTTTGCCCTCCACCATTCTCACAAAAAAGAGGCCGGCCACTTTGTTTGGAGAATGAGAGAAAATTTCCATTTTAGTGTGACACAAATTTCTTCATCTCATTCTTCTAGTTTTGGGAAAAATGAAAGCACCATTTTCCCTTAACCTTATTCCTCCATCAAGGCAACTTCACCAACCCAAAAGAGACTATGATTCTACACTACATTCTACAGCTAATCTTGGGCGCGTCGGCTAGCCAACTTCGCGCCCGAGTTGCCTCGGTATTGAGGTGGGGGCCCGTAAAAGATACAGACGATGTGGTGCCCTTCCGGCAAGGATGCGACGACCGGAGTTTCCGCGGGAGATCGGGACGATGACGAGAAGACCGGAGGACTCGGATCACTCGGTATATCTCTCACCCTTTCTCTTGTTTGCTAGTATCGGTTAATGGTTACGATCCGGGTATATTGTCCGCGGTAGCGCCAGTTTAAAAGTTAAGAAAATTTTGATTCCGCATTTTGGCCTCGGATAGACGGCCGGGGCGCTGCCGTGGCGCAACACAATTAACCTTGGTTTAGTCTCTACACTTGACCATGGTTATTATGATGATAAGTATTCTTTTTATTATTCTTTTTGAATAACAAATCACATAATTATCTTCTTCTTCTTCTTCTTCAAGAAGAGAAACTAGATTCCATCAATGGTGATTGATGAAAATGAGTGAGAAATCCAATTCTAAAGTGAACCCACTTCCTATTTCTTCATCCTCTACCTCTTGCCAAGTAGTAGAGTGTGTTTTCTTCACAAGTTTCATGACTTGGTAAAGTGAGAGCTTGATCTTGCGATGCTTCGACGTAGATCATCTTCGGCATGGACATCGACGACCTAGCGCGCCATTTCTCCGACGAAGCCGACGCTAGAGCCCGGGAATTCATTTGGACAGCGAGGGGACTTCGTTGCGAAGCTATGGAGGTGGAGCACCGGATCTACAAAGGTTGTATTTCCGTATTCTTATAGTTAAGTGTTAACTAGTTTACTTTTCGCCTAGAAATCTAGCCAACGATCCGTTCTAGGGTTTCTCGGCACCGTTTAAATTTGAAATTGACATGGTTGATGCCTTGTGAGACCTCATTAGGGTGCCTAGGAACCCTACAATCAGGATCTCATATCTGTAATTGTTAGTGTATATGCCCTAGGGGCCATTATTGTATCATACTAGCATGTATATTACTTAATGGAAGCTTGGGATATTCACAGTTGTATATAACAGTCTTGCTAAACATGGTAGTATGCTACTTGGTTTGAGTCTACTTTAATATGTGCATATGTTTCTTGTAACGTATCACTTATACATATTAGTAAAGCCCATAGGATCTTTGCTTGATTACCAGCGTCGTGATGGCAGTCACACTAGTGGGGGCTGGGTAGTCTGTAAGCAACATCCTATACAGGTCCCTGGTCGTAGGATTATCGAGATAGGGCATCGATATTCCAGAGTAGACTAAGTGTAGATGCTTCTCATCCCAGTTGGGGAAATGGTCTGTCCCACAGCCATCAGTACGCCGTACTGGAGATAGTATACAGGTGCTCGTTAGGTTACGGGTACACCGGACAGGACTCGCCGAGGAACTGATTGGTTGGTATTATACCCATCGTCAGTTGTCAGTTCCCAGGTGACATGAGTACAGCATAGTCCGCAGACTTGATACTGCTGCTTCGCCTCGAGTGTGTCCCACTGTTCTTAGATTGCTACCCTACCACGGCTCAAAGGAGTCGTGCAAACAGGTAGCAGTTGGGTGCAGTCCCGAGCACTTGGAGGCAGTGGCGGTTAGATAGGATTCGTCTCTCCCGGTATTGGGAGATGATATCGCGATGTGTCAGAGAGCCATTACACAAAGTCCCTGGCCAGGGCAAACGAGATAAACTGGTAGGTTCCAGTAGCTTCTCAGGGTGTAATGGGCTTCGCTCCAACACGACTTATACAGCTATTAGGGGACTGACGCTTGCCGCCCCCTAGGCTTGATATGCGATAGTCTTAGACGAACAGACCGGACTGTACGAAGATTGTCACATCAGGCTCAGTAGGAGTTCGGATGATTTTCCTCATCGGCCTTCTTATCAACATCTACCTGGGGACCGTTACGTACAGCTAGTGCCGCTTGCGGTCTGTGGTTAAACCCACTGCCAGCGTAGTGTCGAGTCTTTAGAGTCCCACACAGAGAGTTTCCCTGCTCCAGGCAAAACGATATAGAGGTCGTATGGTTTTACGACAAGGGTTCGGATGCGTACGTGTGTTTACGCACGTACGACTTTTCGGACAGTTTATACTAGCCGGCTTTGGTTTAAGCCAGTTTCTAGTATCGGGTTATTGGATTTATACAGTCTAAAGTTTTTCCGTGTTTTAACGGATTATAGGGGCGTTCTCGTAATTTGTCGGGAACCTTCTAGAAGAGTGGTGACTAAGGGGTTAAGGTGGCATGAGCATTAATTGATTAATGACTCATTTGTATGATTCATCCTTTGCACTTAATGACTCATTAATGAGATAATGAGTCATATGATGAATCACACAAGGTGAATGCATCAACCATAATGATTAAATCATTTATTTATTTATTTGATTAAATTGTTATGGTTGTTATATTCAAAATGTGTTCATTATTCTTTTGATTCTTATCTTCTCCTTCTCTCTCCTCAAGCTCACTCTCTCTTGAAACCCTAACCCTAACCTCTCATGTGTTGAGATCAAGGGTTAGATAGACTAAAACATTCATAACCTCACTCTATATCCTCTAGGTAGCTTAGATTAGCACTTTAAGCAACCTAGTTATCTCAAGTTTGAGATTAAGCTTGGCGTAGAAGCTTTCGGGTGGATCGTCTTTGATTCGAGGAGGCCGTGAAGTTTCCGATGTTCCAAGGAGCCTACGAGGAGTGGAGGACAGCGATGAAGACCCGAAGGACATGTTACGTGAGGTATAACTCCGGTACCGAGTAGTTAAACCTCTAGTATAACGTTAGCAATGGTTTAGATTACGATTCATGCGCTCAAGTCCGTGTTACGAAGCTTTGATAATCGTTTTTCATATATTCCGCCTCCCCGCAAGTTAGTGGGGTGCGTGACATGGACTTACAGTGGTATCAGAGCCAACTAAACCATTACTAGCTTGTTAGCAACTGATTAGAAGTTCGATCGACGGAAAAACACGGAAAACAAAACCCTAATCCTTGACAGTTTTTGTTAATTTTAAAAGTGTCGCAAAATTTTTTTGACATACCTTAAAATTCACAGCAGGGAATTATAAGAAATCTGCGAAAATTCTAGGAGGCAACTCGACAAAACGGCCGCGGATCCGCGGCAATAGAGAGCTTATGCCGCGGATCCGCCGCCGAGTCAACGCCGAGTTGACTCGGAGTTTCACAGTAATTCATATTTTTTGGTTTTTTGTTTTCCTGTATATACTGTTTCTGCCCAGGTTGCCTCTGTGATGATTTGCTTTTGGGGGTAGACACGGATATAAGTAATCGATCGATGTTCTAATCAATTTGCTTATTGGATCTTTATCTGTAATGTTTAATGTGTTCGTAAACCTCCCCTAACTGCTAGTATGTCGGTTGGCAGGGGGTTGCACATTTCTGTAATGGATTTTATCTGTTTGTGTATATGAACTGTATTGGACTGTTGTGATGATTAGCCGGGGTTTTGAGATGTATTTAATATTCATTCAATGTAAATGTAATTTGACGTAATATTATTTTGCGGGGCACATCCAGGTTGCGGTTGTAGCCACCGTTGTATTATTATTTCTTTTTACTGTTTTTGCTCCTAGGATAGACCCAAGGTGGGGTGCACAAACTACCGGGTATTTTGAAGTGTCGAGGCAGACCGCTTCACTTCTGGTATTTGGCGGGTAGTTTGCCGTACCCGTAGGGGTCTGGGGTGGGGTAATGGCTATTCATCATAACTGTGTAATCCGTCTTTCCTTGCAGGCTCAAAAGAAACACGGATTACTTGCATATCCAGTAAAGTTTATCTGTGATCTGGAATGCTTATTATTGCGTCTGACGAATGTACAATATCTATATATATATAGCTATTAGACGTCACTTATGTTTTACACCCGCGCTAGCCCAGCCCCCGCTCTGTCGTTAGTTAAGTAACCTAACGGGTGATGACGGGACCCCGTGGCGAATGCGGATGGCATAAGAGGACGTGGTATTTTTCGTTGTTTTCTGCAATGATAAGATTAATTGATAAGATGCATTATTATAATGCAAAGAAAATAAACCAAAGTTTAATCGTTCGAACAAATTTAAAAACCACTCGGTTATTTTAAAAGAGCAGAATTTTTTTTGCGGAGCTTTAACCACTCCTTTTAAAAAGTATCAGGTTCCTTCGATTATATCAAGTTCACTACGTTCACGGTTTTGCCAAAACCATTCGTAGCCCTCCGTCATTTCATACGGATATTCAATAGTATTCAAGCTATGTTTGTTGACCTTCGTCAAGGCATAGTGATTGGTAGCTGTTGGGTGTTCATATGTAGCATAGATAGATGCGTTGGTTTGGGACAGTCGTATTACCTTGTTGACCTTCGTCAAGGGTATGTACGGATGGGTTCAAATTAACCTGGACAATGACGGGTAGAACTTGACATGTGACTTATGATTTGTTGACCTTCGTCAAGGTCATAAGAGCATGGGGCAAAAATCCACATCGGGAATTTCTAAAGAAACTGAAAATTGCAGAGAGGTGCATACCATTTTGGAGTTTGATGAATGTTGGTAGGATTCCTTCAACATTATCATACGATGATATTTTGGATGCCGATCCTACTGTGAGTATATGCTACTTATCAGGAGATTCGTCACTTAACGATCAATGCTATAAACCAAGTAGGTGCCTAGAAAGGTGTCAGCGGGGTTATGCCCCAAGAGAAAAGAGGTTATTTAATTAAGGAACTTCGCGAAAACGTTGGAAAACCTCTCTCGAAGTATCGACACTGGCCTGGCTGAACGGTTAAGCAAGTATTGTACGGTGAGAATTGTCCTGGCTAATTCTTCTTTTATGGTTTGAGGAGGGATTCGAGAAACAGTGGGAGCCATCCTGTTTAGATAAATTAAACCACTCTAAACTTGCAAGAGCATCATGCTAATAGTATCTTCTTCTCTCTCTTAAAACTGCAGCGACCCTGTGACCACACTTAGGTTACATCTAGATAATAATTTGACTGAATCTGACTTATATGAATGGCAAAAGTCTGTCCAGATGTCCATTGCCTATGACAAGCTGGACCACCCTATTGAGGGACATTCCTATTGCTATGGGATTGGGCATTGGCAGAGTGATTGCAGGGCTTTAGAAGCCAGTAGCCAGGATACGAAGCATGTTGTGGCTTCGACTTCGGGTGTGTTTATGATAGAGAACTGTATGTCAGTTAACCCTACTTCCTGGGTATTGGATACCGGATCAGGAACTCACATTTGTAATTCATTACAGGCTCTGAGAAATCGTAGGGTTATCGGGAAAGGTGACATGACCCTCACAGTTGCTAACGGAATGAGCATGGACGCTGAATCCGTAGGGGAATATCATCTTGGGATGACAACTGGGCAGATATTGATTCTGCGTAACTGTTTTTATGTACCAGGTACGACTTGTAATATCATATCTGTACCCTTACTTTCTAAGGAAGGGTATGATTTTGCTTTTACAAGAGATGTGGTTCACATCCACCTAAATCAAGATTTGATTGGGTCAGGTACATTAGAAAACGGAATATACGTATTAAATCAAGCTCAGATTTTCAGTGTCCAGAACACACTTAAAAGAAAGTCTCCGGAAACAAATCAGGCTTTCTTATGGCATTGTAGACTAGGTCACATCAATGAGAGAAGGTTGACTAAGTTACATAGAGAAGGATATTTAAATCCGTTCGAATGTCAATCTTATGCTACTTGTGAATCTTGTCTCATAGGAAAGATGACAAAGACTCCGTTTACTGGACACGGAGTAAGAGCAAGCGAGCTCTTAGGGCTCATACACAGTGATGTGTGCGGTCCAATGTCTATACATGCGCGAGGTGGTTATTCATACTTCATTACTTTTACAGATGATTTCTCTAGGTATGGATATATCTTCTTAAAGAAGCATAAATCCGAGGCCTTTGAGAAATTTCGAGAATACAAGAATGAAGTGGAAAAACAAACTGGCAAAAGTATCAAGACACTGAGATCTGATCGAGGTGGTGAATACTTAAGCGCCGAGTTCCTGGGTTACTTAAAAGAGAATGGAATTCTCTCTCAGCTTACTCCTCCATACACACCACAACACAACGGTGTATCGGAAAGGAGGAATCGAACCCTATTAGATATGGTTCGTTCCATGATGAGTAAGGCTGAGTTGCCGCGATCTTTCTGGGGTTATGCACTAGAAACAGCTGCATATCTCTTAAACAAAGCTCCAACCAAAACTTTGCCTACCACTCCATATCAGATGTGGAGTGGGAAGAAACCCTGTCTTAAGTATCTTAAGACTTGGGGATGTCCAGCTTTTGTAAAAAAGCAGCATACGGACAAGCTCGAGGCACGCTCAGTACTGTGTAAGTTTGTGGGATACACAAAGAACTCCAGGGGGTATCTTTTCTATTCCGCAGAGGAACAAAAGGTTTTTGTTTCTCAGCATCCCCACTTCTTAGAAACTGAATTTTTAGAAAATCAGAAGAGTGGGAGCACAGTAGAACTGGAAGAAATTCCAGAACCACAAACTGTTACTGAAAGTTTGGTAGAACCAGAAGTTCAAGAAGAACAGGACATCCCAACGCCACTCCGCAGGAGTAGTAGGCAATCTCATCCGCCCGAGAGATACTACGGTTTTCTCATTGACGGGGATAGAGAGGATTGCACTATTGATTACGATGAGCCTACTAGCTTCCAGCAAGCCATTCAGAGCGGTGACTCGGTAAAATGGCTGGATGCAATGCGGACCGAAATGGAGTCCATGTACACCAACAAAGTATGGACTTTGGACATTGCTCCAGATGGGGTAAAACCCGTAGGATGCAAATGGATCTTCAAAAAGAAGATTGGTGTAGATAGACAGATTGAAACCTGTAAGGCTAGACTTGTTGCAAAGGGTTTCCGTCAAAGACCTGGTTTGGACTACGACGAAACCTTTTCTCCAGTGGCTATGCTTAAATCTATTCGGGTCCTTCTTGGTATTGCCGCCTTCCACGATTATGAAATCTGGCAGATGGACGTAAAGACGGCCTTTCTAAATGGTAATTTGGAAGAAAGCGTCTATATGGATCAGCCAGATGGATTCATTCAGAGTGGGAGCAGCGGTAAAGTATGCAAGCTGCTTAAGTCAATTTATGGACTAAAGCAGGCATCGCGGAGTTGGAACATCTGTTTTGATGATGCTGTCAAAGAATTTGACTTTATCAAAAATCCAGATGAACTATGCATATACAGTAAGATTGTAGGGAGAGCTGTAGTATTCCTCGTCTTGTACGTGGATGACATTCTCCTAATAGGAAATGATATTCCTATATTACAGTCAGTCAAAAGATTCTTGTCACATAAATTCTCCATGAAAGACTTGGGTGATGCCACATACATTCTGGGGATCCGGATCTGTCGTGATAGATCAAAGAGGATATTGGGACTTTCACAGTCCAGGTACATAGACACCATAGTGAAGAGATTCAGTACGGAAGATTCTAAGCGCGGTAACCTACCGGCTTGTCACGGAATCACCCTCTCAAAAGATATGTCTCCCAAGACTGATTTGGAAAGGGATCGCATGTCGATTATACCCTATGCTTCTGCGGTAGGCTCTATAATGTATGCAATGTTATGTACCAGACCAGATGTAGCATACGCATTGAGCGTAGTAAGCCAGTATCAAGCAAACCCAGGGGAGAATCACTGGATAGCACTAAAGAACATTCTCAAGTACCTGAGGAGGACTAAGGAGATGTTCTTCGTGTATGGCGGAAAAGACCTTCAGATGGAGGCCTTTGCCGACTCCGGCTTCCAGAGTGACAAAGATGACTCCAAGTCCATGCCGGGTTATGTCTTTACCCTCAATGGAGGGGCGGTCTGTTGGAAGAGTTCCAAGCAGGAGACCGTTGCAGACTCAACGATGGAAGCAGAGTACATAGCTGCTTGCGATGCCGCAAAAGAAGCAGTCTGGATGAAGAAGTTCCTCACAGAACATCAGGTGGTTCCTACCAGTGTTGATCCAATACCTCTGTATTGTGACAACAACGGCGCTATAGCTTTAGCGAAGGAACCCAGGTCCCATCAGAAGTCCAGACACATCTTAAGGCGGTATCACCTGATCAGGGAGATCATAGATCGCCGGGAGATCGAGGTGAAGAGAGTAAAGACGGAGGATAACATTGCTGACCCATTCACAAAGGCCATTCCTCAGACGCAGTTCGAGAGGCTATTCGAGATGATAGGTCTACGATATGCCAGCTCATGGCCCTAGTGCAAGTGGGAGATTGTTAGTGTATATGCCCTAGGGGCCATTATTGTATCATACTAGCATGTATATTACTTAATGGAAGCTTGGGATATTCACAGTTGTATATAACAGTCTTGCTAAACATGGTAGTATGCTACTTGGTTTGAGTCTACTTTAATATGTGCATATGTTTCTTGTAACGTATCACTTATACATATTAGTAGAGCCCATAGGATCTTTGCTTGATTACCAGCGTCGTGATGGCAGTCACACTAGTGGGGTCTGGGTAGTCTGTAAGAAACATCCTATACAGGTCCCTGGTCGTAGGATTATCGAGATAGGGCATCGATATTCCAGAGTAGACTAAGTGTATACGCTTCTCATCCCAGTTGGGGAAATGGTCTGTCCCACAGCCATCAGTACGCCGTACTGGAGATAGTATACAGGTGCTCGTTAGGTTACGGGTACACCGGACAGGACTCGCCGAGGAACTGATTGGTTGGTATTATACCCATCGTCAGTTGTCAGTTCCCAGGTGACATGAGTACAGCATAGTCCGCAGACTTGACACTGCTGCATCGCCTCGAGTGTGTCCTACTGTTCTTAGATTGCTACCCTACCACGGCTCAAAGGAGTCGTGCAAACAGGTAGCAGTTGGGTGCAGTCCCGAGCACTTGGAGGCAGTGGCGGTTAGATAGGATTCGTCTCTCCCGGTATTGGGAGATGATATCGCGATGTGTCAGAGAGCCATTACACAAAGTCCCTGGCCAGGGCAAACGAGATAAACTGGTAGGTTCCAGTAGCTTCTCAGGGTGTAATGGGCTTCGCTCCAACACGACTTATACAGCTATTAGGGGACTGACGCTTGCCGCCCCCTAGGCTTGATATGCGATAGTCTTAGACGAACAGACCGGTCTGTACGAAGATTGTCACATCAGGCTCAGTGGGAGTTCGGATGATTTTCCTCATCGGCCTTCTTATCGACATCTACCTGGGGACCGTTACGTACAGCTAGTGCCGCTTGCGGTCTGTGGTTAAACCCACTGCCAGCGTAGTGTCGAGTCTTTAGAGTCCCACATAGAGAGTTTCCCTGCTCCAGGCAAAACGATATAGAGGTCGTATGGTTTTACGACAAGGGTTCGGATGCGTACGTGTGTTTACGCACGTACGACTTTTCGGACAGTTTATACTAGCCGGCTTTGGTTTAAGCCAGTTTCTAGTATCGGGTTATTGGATTTATACAGTCTAAAGTTTTTCCGTGTTTTCACGGATTATAGGGGCGTTCTCGTAATTTGTCGGGAACCTTCTAGAAGAGTGGTGACTAAGGGGTTAAGGTGGCATGAGCATTAATTGATTAATGACTCATTTGTATGATTCATCCTTTGCACTTAATGACTCATTAATAAGATAATGAGTCATATGATGAATCACACAAGGTGAATGCATCAACCATAATGATTAAATCATTTATTTATTTATTTGATTAATTTGTTATGGTTGTTATATTCAAAATGAGTTCATTATTCTTTTGATTCTTATCTTCTCCTTCTCTCTCCTCAAGCTCACTCTCTCTTGAAACCCTAACCCTAACCTCTCATGTGTTGAGATCAAGGGTTAGATAGATTAAAACATTCATAACCTCACTCTATATCCTCTAGGTAGCTTAGATTAGCACTTTAAGCAACCTAGTTATCTCAAGTTTGAGATTAAGCTTGGCGTAGAAGCTTTCGGGTGGATCGTCTTTGATTCGAGGAGGCCGTGAAGTTACCGATGTTCCAAGGAGCCTATGAGGAGTGGAGGACAGCGATGAAGACCCGAAGGACATGTAACGTGAGGTATAACTCCGGTACCGAGTAGTTAAACCTATAGTATAACGTTAGCAATGGTTTAGATTACGATTCATGCTCTCAAGTCCGTGTTACGAAGCTTTGATAATCGTTTTTCATATATTCCGCCTCCCCGCAAGTTAGTGGGGTGCGTGACATGGACTTACAGTAATTCTTTGCAGGCGTTGAGAAAGCGTAGAGTTTTGAAGGAAGGTGACATGACCCTCAGAGTTGCGAACGGTGCTAGCATGGATGCTGAGGCCGTGGGGGACTATCACCTGGGATTGTCGGATTGACATTTTTTGGTTTTGCGTAGTTGTTATTATGTACCAAATGCAACCTGTAATATCATTTCTGTATCTTTATTATCTAAAGAAGGTTATGAATTTGCATTTGTAAGTAATGTAGTGAACATTCACCTTAATCAAGTTTTGATTGGGTCAGGTACATTGAACAACGGTATATACGTATTAAACCAACCACAGATTTTCAATGTCCAGAATACACACAAAAGAAAGTCTCCAGAAATCAATAAAACTTTCTTATGGCATTGTAGACTGGGTCACATCAATGAGAGAAGGTTGACTAAGTTACACACAGAAGGATATTTGGATTCGTTCGAATATCAATCGTATGCAACTTGTCAATCCTGTCTCAAGGGAAAGATGACAAAGACTCCGTTTACTGGACACGGAGAAAGAACGAGCGAGCTCTTGGGACTCGTACACAGCGACGTGTGCGGTCCAATGTCTACACATGCGCGAAGCGGTTATTCTTACTTCATTACTTTTACGGATGACTTTTCAAGGTACGGTTATGTCTTCTTAATGAAACATAAATCCGAGGCTTTTGAAAAATTCCAGGAATATAAGAATGAAGTAGAAAAACAAACAGGCAAAAGTATAAATACACTGAGATCTGATCGAGGTGGTGAATACTTGAGTGCCGAGTTCCTGGGCTACTTAAAAGAGAATGGAATTCTCTCTCAGCTTACTCCTCCATACAATCCGCAACATAATGGTGTATCGGAGAGACGGAACCGAACCCTATTGGATATGGTATGGTCCATGATGAGTAACGCTGAGTTGCCGCGATCGTTTTGGGGATATGCGCTAGAATCAGCTGTATACCTTTTGAACCGGGTTCCAACTAAGACTGTGCCTACTACACCATATCAAATGTAGTGTGGGAAGAAACCCTATCTTAATCATATTAAGACATGGGGATGTCCAGCTTTTGTAAAAAAGCAGCATGCGGACAAGCTCGAGGCACGCTCAGTACAGTGCAAGTTTATGGGATATCCAAAGAACTCCAAGGGATATTACTTCTATTGCGAAGAGGAACAAAAAGTCCTTGTTTCTTGCCATGCCCACTTTCTAGAACACCAGTTCATAGAAAAAGAATTAAGTGGGAGCACAATAGAACTGGAAGAAATTCCAGAACCACGAGCTATTACTGAAAGCTTGGTTGAACCAGAGGGTTCGAAAGATCAGGACATTCCCACGCCACTCCACAGGAGTAGTAGGCAGTCTCATCCGCCCGAGAGATACTACGGTTTTCTCATTGACGGGGATAGAGAGGATTGCATCATAGATTGTGATGAGCCTACTAGCTTCCAGCAAGCCATTCAGAGCGTCGACTCGGTAAAATGGCTGGATGCAATGCGGACCGAGATGGAGTCCATGTACACCAACAAAGTATGGACGTTGGACATTGCTCCAGACGGGGTAAAACCCGTAGGATGCAAGTGGATCTTCAAAAGGAAGATTGGTGTAGATGGACAGGTTGAGACCTATAAAGCTAGACTGGTTGCAAAGGGTTTTCGTCAGCGACCTGGTTTGGACTATGACGAAACCTTTTCTCCAGTAGCTATGCTGAAATCCATTCGGATCCTTCTTGCCATTGCTGCCTTCCACGATTATGAGATTTGGCAGATGGACGTAAAGACAGCTTTTCTAAATGGACATTTAGAGGAGTGTGTCTATATGGATCAGCCAGAGGGTTTCATTCAGAGTGGGAGCAGCGGAAAGGTGTGCAAGTTGCTTAAGTCCATTTATGTACTAAAGCAGGCATCGCGGAGTTGGAACATCTGTTTTGATGAGACGGTCAAGGAATTTGGCTTTATCAAAAATCCAGATGAACCATGCATCTATTGTAGATTTGTAGCGAGAACTGTAGTATTCCTCGTTTTATACGTGGATGACATTCTCTTAATAGGAAATGACATTCCTATGCTACAATCTGTCAAGGGGTTCTTGTCACACAGGTTCTCCATGAAAGACCTGGGTGATGCCTCATACATTCTGGGTATCCGGATCTACCGTGACAGATCTAAGAGGATATTAGGACTTTCGCAGTCCAGGTACATCGACGCCATACTGAAGAGATTCAGTATGGAAGATTCCAAGCGCGGTAATCTACCGGCTTGTCACGGGATCACCCTCTCCAAAGAGATGTCTCCCAAGAATGATTTAGAGAGGGATCGCATGTCTATTATACCCTACGCTTCTGCGGTAGGCTCTATAATGTATGCAATGTTGTGTACCAGACCAGATGTGGCTTATGCACTGAGTGTGGTAAGCAGGTATCAGTCAAACCCAGGGGAGAAACATTGGATAGCAGTAAAGAACATTCTCAAGTACCTGAGAAGGACTAAGGAGATGTTCTTAGTGTATGGCGGAAACGACCTGCAGATTGAGGCCTTTGCTGACTCCAGCTTCCAGAGTGACAAGGATGATTCCAAGTCCATGTCGGGTTTTGTCTTCACCCTCAATGGAGGGGCGGTGTGTTGGAAGAGCTCCAAACAGGAAACCGTTGCTGACTCGACGATGGAAGCGGAATACATCGCTGCATCTGATGCCGCAAAAGAAGCTGTCTGGATGAGGAAGTTCTTGAGAGAACTCCAGGTGGTTCTGTCCATTGTTGACCCAATACCTCTGTATTGAGACAACAACGGGGCTATAGCTTTAGCGAAGGAACCCAGATCCCATCAGAAATCCAGACACATCTTAAGGCGGTATCACCTGATCAGGGAGATCGTGGATCGCCAGGAGATCGAGGTCCGGAGAGTTGCATCAGAGGATAACACTGCAGATCCATTCACCAAGGCCTTGCCCCAGACTCAGTTCGAGCGGCTGATCGAGATGATAGGTCTTCGATACGCCAGTACATGGCCTTAGTGCAAGTGGGAGATTGTTAGTGTATATGCCCTAGAGGCCATTACTGTATCATACTAGTTTGTATATTACTTGATGAAAGCTTGGGATATTCACAGTTGTATATACAATCTTGCTCGAAATGGTAGTATGCTACTTGGTTTGTCTCTGCTTTAATATGTGCATGTGTTTCTTTTAGCATATTGCTGATATACATATTAGTAGAGCCCTTAGGATCTTTGCTTGATTACCAGCGTTGTGATGGCGCTCGCACTCGTGGGAGCTGGGTGATCTATAAGCACATCCTTATACAGGTCCCTAGTCGTTGGACTATCGAGACAGGGCATCGATACTCCAGAGTAGACTAGCGTATGCGCTTCTCATCCCAGTGTGGGAGACGGTCTGTCCCACAGCCGTCAGTACGTCGTACTTGAGATAGTATACGGGTGCTCGTTGGGTTACGAGTACACTGGACAGGACTCGTCGGGGACTGTTGGTTGGTATTATACCTATCGTCAGTTATCAGTTCCCAGGTGACATGAGTACAGCTTAGTCCGTTGACTTGACACTGTCACTTCGCCTCGAGTGTGTTCCCACTGCACTTTGATTACTACCCTACCACGGCTCAAAGGAGTCGTGCAAACAGGTAGTTTTTGGGTGCAGTCCCGAAGCACTTGGAGGCAGTGACGGTTAGACAGGATTCGTCTCTCCCGGTATTGGGGGTTGACATCGCGCTGTGTCCAGGAGAGCCATTACACGAGTAGTCCCTAGCCAGGGCAAGCGAGATATACTGGTAGGTTTCCAGTGTTATCTCAGGGTGTTCTGGGCTACATTCCGACACGACTTGTACCGCTATTAGGGGACTGACGTTCACCGCCCCCCTAGGCCCGCCATGCGATGTATCAGACGAACAGACCGGACTGTACGGAGATTGTCACATACAGGCTCAGTAGGAGTTCGGATGGGGTTCACCTCGTCAGTCTTCTTATCGACATCTACCTGGGGACCGTTACGTACAGCTAGTGCCGCTTGCGGTCTGTGGTTAAACCCACTGCCAGCGTAGTGTCGAGTCTTTAGAGTCCCACACAGAGAGCTATTCGCCTTTAGGCAAAATGAGTAGAGGTCGCATGGTTTTGCGACAGGGTTCGTTCACATTCGTGCACTTGTGCACGTTTGCTGTCCGGACAGTTTATACTAGCGGGCTTTGGTTTAAGCCGGATCCTAGTATATGATTTGAGATTGGTTTTTTTAGTGTATTTGTGTTCCTCGGATCACGAATGCGGGTGCGTATGCACAGTTGCTTGAGATTGAGGGAGAGGACCTTGATTAGGGTTAATGGCTATTGTCATTTTATTAACCCTAATGTTTATGTGTGTATTATTGTTAATTAATAATTAGTTTAATAATTGTCCATGATTATGGTTGTTGACCATTTGACTTCTTTGACTTGTTGACCTAGGTTGACACTTTGACCATCATCATTTCTTTTGGAAGATGCTTTTTGATCTTTGCAAATTGAAATGATAATGGTCATGTCATGATTAACCATGACAATTATCTAGCTAATTATTCAATTAAAATAATTCACACATATTAGTGAGAATGGCTCAATTATTTCTCATTCTATCATATCCTTTCTCTCTCTTGTTCTTCCTCTCCCTCAAGCTCTCTCCCTCTCATGTGTTGAGAAACACTTGAGCTTGAGAAAAACTCTCTCTTGATCTTCTCTACTCTCATCTAGGGTTGAAGGACTAGCACTTCTTGAACCCTAGTTACTTCTAGCTTGGAGTTGAAGCCAAAGGTCGAGGCTTTCGGGTGGATCTTTCTTCGGCATGAGAAGACGAGCAAGGTGACCTCCTTCCACTACTCCAAGGAGCAAGGAGAGAAGGACTAAGAGACCAAAGGTATAACTTTTCTACCACTTTGCTACTTTCAAGTTAGCTTTTGCAAGTTTTTGTTTAGTAAAGATCCTTAAAGCATAGTCCATGTTGCCTATAGTTGATAAAAATCCGATTTTTATTATGTTTTCCGCCTCCCCGTAAGCACCGGGGTGGGCAACGTAGACTTACAGAAGGGATCTCGGCTTTTTCCCCGTAGAATGAGGTGCAGGATATTCCAACTGAATACCACGATGCAAAGCAAAAGTAATCGGCTATAGTAAAGTTATTGCCCTGACGCAAAATTTTGTCCAAGGAGTCACTCCCGGTGATGGGATCTCGGCCCTTGCCTCGTCGACTGAGGAGCAGGATATTCCAACTGAATACCACGATGCAAAACAAAAGAGAACGTCCTTGCAATAACAGCTTTTTGAAAAGTGTTCCAACAACATCAGATTAGGTTTGTTTTTAACTTGCATTGATCCGAATCAACGCAGTCCCATCAATTGATCACACCACAAAGAACGAAAATAATATGACGTACGTATATGCCATCCGCATTCGCCACTGGGTCCCGTCATTACCCGTTAGGTTAGCTAACTAACGACAGAGCGGGGACTGGACTAGCGCGGATGCAAAACATATACAACATCTACTAATATATATACCAATATATTGTATTCGCTCAAGGCGTGATAAAATGCAACATCACAGAAATGTACAACATCACAGAACAATACAGATATCTGGGATCCCCGGGTTTCACAGAGCCGCTGAAACCCGACGTTCCCCTGGTCGTGTGGATAGCCTGTGCAATGAAAATCTAGACCCCTACGGGCGCGGCAAGTTACCCGCCAAAACCTGAAGCGAGGCAGCCCCCTTCAGCAACGTGAATGGACCACCCGGCACTTCACAGAATCCGGTAACTTGGGCACCCCTTCTGGGTCAACCTGTACCCCCTACGAGTGCGGCGAATAGCCAGCCAATTCTAGAGTGAAGCCCCCTCCGTCTCAATGCCATGAGATGCGGGCTCGTTGCCCTCTAGAACCCGGCTATCCATGCACCCCTCCGTGGGGCAATCCTAGTACAGAAAGTAAAATATACATACAACGGGTACATCGACCGCAACCTGGTCATGCCCCAAAATAATAATACAAACATGCAGTGACGGCAGTCCACATGTCGGACGCTCGCCCCGTAATATCAAATGTACATAATACAACAAAAACTGTACTAGCATTGCATCCAGGCTACCCCCCACGACCAATCCGCAACATCACAGCAATACACAGAACATCAACGTGAAGGTCACGTTCGCAAATCCGTCTAACCGGGCTATAGCAGTTAGACATGATTTACCGATCAAGTGACATTCACGGTCGCAGATATAATGTAAATACTGTGAACTAATGTATTTAAAATATCCGATCGATCAAATTTTACCAAGTGGGCCCCCAAGTACTACTGTAGCACATCAAGAAATTCTGGGCCCAAAATTATTGTTCCAAAAACCTTAAAATCATCCCAGAAGGCAACTGCAGAAATTTCACGCAGTGATCACACTATAGTGCGGCGGAACCGCGGCCCAAAGGGGTGTTTGGCCGCGGTTCCGCACTCCCATTGTGGAATCACTGTATCGAATTTCTACAGTGTTCTTAGAATTTCCAGTACATCACTTTTCTACAACCTGAAAAAAATTTCGAGCAAGAAAAAATTCAACAGAAAACTAATGTATATGAAAACGCGGGTTTTTGGAATTTTGGTCGATCGGAAATGTAAACACATTAAACAAAACTAGACTATGTTAATGGCGAGACTCTGATACCACTGTAAGTGCACGGCGGCGCCCCGACCGTCAATCCGACGGCCAAAAGCGGAAGCGGTGATAAACTTTAATTTTTTGCAAACTAGCAAACCGGCACCACCGCGCACTAAACACCCGGATCGAACAATTAACTAGTCCTAGCTAACTAGAGAAAGGGTTAGAGATATACCGACAGATCCGTGTCCTCCGGTCTTCTCGTCGTCGTCCCGATCTCCTGCGGAAACTCCGGTCGTCGCCTCCTTGCCGGAAGGGCACCACATCGTCTGCATCTTTTACGGGCTCCCACCTCTATGCCGAGGCAACTCGGGCACGAAGCTGGCGAGTCGACGTGCCCAAAGTTTACTGTAGAATGTGTAGGGTTGTGTCTCATTTAGGGTTTTGTTGCCTTTGTAGATGGAGGAATGAGGTTAAGAAAAATAGTGCTTTCATTTTTCATGCAAGGAAATTGAGATGAAGAAAATTGCCACAAGCTCAAAAAAGAAACTCTCTCTCACTCCCTCAATATATGGCCGGCCCCCCCATGTTGGAAATGTGATGATCAAGAGAAAAACAAGAAGGGGGTGAGGGTAGTAAAAGGTGAAGGGGTGACTACAACCAAACATCATAATAACAATATCATATCAACATCTAATCCTTTCTCATCACAAAAAGCAAAAGAAAAGACTAAGCAAGCATCTCATGATTATGAACCATCATGAAGCCCCACAAATGCATAAAACCCCTCCTTAATAAGTTATTTGCAAACTTGCAAATAACCCCTTCCATCGGAAAGTCCGGCCGGGAAAGAACAAAGGAAAACCGGCCGGAACGGAATGCAAACTGGCAACCTCAGAAAACTGATCCCGTAATAAATTACAGGAAAACCCCGATACTGTGCATACACACCCGCATCTGTATTCCGTCCGGATACAAATGTAATGAGACAAAATCTACACAGTACTATACTAGGATCCGGCTTAAACCAAAGCCGGCTAGTAATATCCGTCCGATCCTGATCCGTGCAATACCGCAGGTATCTGATCGAACCCTGCCATATATCCATACGGCCACTAGTACAAACCGTCCGATCCTGATCCGTGCAATACCGCACGTATCTGATCGGACCCTGCCATATCTCCATACGGCCTCTACAGCGTTTCGCCCGAAACTTGAGTAACAGTAAGTGTGGTGGACTCTAAAGACTCGTCAATACTATGGCTGTGGATTTAACCACTAGCACGTCAGAGGTATAAGCCAATACGTGACGGGCCACCAGCTATTGACCAAAAGGGATGTCGATGAGCGAACTCATCCTGACACCCTACTGAGCCTGTCAGTGACAATATCCATACAGTCAGGTCCGTTCGTCTATGAGCATCGCATGGCGGGCCTAGGGGGTTGGTAAAAGTCAGACCCCCAAAAGCGGTACAAGTCGTGTCGGAGTGTAGCCCAGAACACCCTGAGATACTACTGGAATACCTACCAGTAAATCTCCTGCCTTGGCCAAGGACTTCGTGTAATGGCTCTCCTAGACACAGCGCGAACTCACCCCCAATACCGGGAGAGACGAACCCCTGAAGATCCGCTCACTACCTCCATGTGGCTCGGGACTGTACCCAACTAAAACCTGTTTGCACGTCTCCTTTGAGCGTGGTAGGGTAGTAATCAAAGTACAGTGGGAACTCACACACGACAAATGACGATCCCCAGGTCGATGAACTAACCTGTACACATGTCACCAGGGAACTACTATCTGACGTCAGATATAAGACCAACTAGCATGTTCCCGGCGAGTCCTGTCCAGTGTACTCATAACCCAATGAGCACCTGTATACATCTTAGGTGAACCAACAGACACCAGTGGCTTGTGAGACCGGCCACCGTCCCTCATCGGGGTCTCGACTGTATACACTAGTCTACTCTGGAGAATCGATGCCCTGTCTCGAAACTCCCACGACTAGGGACCTTTTAAGGATGTGCTTATAGACTACCAGCTCCCACGTATATGATCGCCCTCATACTGCTGGCAGTCAAGAAAGAATCCTAGGGGCTCTACCAACGTGTAATAGCGACATGTAAGGTCACCTAAAGCAGTACACGATGATAAAGGTAAACCAGATAGCATACTATCATCTCGAGTAAGACTGTCCTACCGGGATAGGTCCTCCCTCAATCATTACAATCACGTGCCTGTGATCCAATAATTGACTCTGAGGGCACTATCTCCAACAGATACAATAATTACCCATTTACCAATCAATCACCCAAAAGAATGTGTGTCCAAGCCGCTGATAATCCAAGTGGTAAAACCTGCAAGAAACTGTGGCACAACGGGGATGAGTTGCCAACTCAGTGAATAAAAATACATCTAAAGGTAGAAATTGACATGCACGACGATACCTTGGTCATAAGTATAGTACTACCATAATCTGTACTAATATAACATGATATGCGGATGTATCATAATGCAACACTAACTGACAAGCAACCCCAAGTAGAATATATATAGGTACTGTCCCTCGGATCAGTCCTAGTCGAATCCAATAGATGAAATCAAACTGTGTACCTCATGATAACAATCATATCAATATATATGGATGTCCAGCATCGACATCGAAATCAGAAATCTTTCGTGTCTAGCATCGACACGTAAATGCAGATACCGTCGACACCATCTCAATAGATGATCGCCACCCGATATCCCTGGCCCCGGTCGGTATCTCCTGGATATCAGCCGTGCCTAATCGAACCCCGGTTCGTATCCCCTGGATATCTGCCATGCTCATCTCTATCTCCGGTATCGAGTATCTTCGTTAGGCTCCCCGCCTATAATACGGCTATCCTGCTCCTCGGCCTCGAACCGGGTCCACTATGTATCCAACTGATAACCCCCCACCTCAGTTCGGATAAGTAACAAGTCCGAAACCGAATAACCCCCCACCTTGGTTCGGAATAAATAATCAGAAAACATAAAACTCATGGTGGACGTTAAATCATCATCTTTAGAAAACATCAAGTAAGGAAAGAGAATATTTGCCTAGATTATCCTGATGATATATTATATATATACATATATAACAGCGTCTCATACCACTGATATATATCATCAAAAGTAAAACATCCAGAAAACTCATAAAATCAAATATACATTCATAATACCGGTATTCACAATGCTTATCAGATAATAAGGTAAAGTGCATAAATAAATCATACAAGCAGATACACTTATCAATCCTACTGTGTCATGGCAATACTAATGATGTGTAGTGTAACATACGCGTCTGTGCTCGTGCCGCATGGTAATCATTAGTATTTGTGCAAGGGTTCTAAAAATGTAATGGCCTACTCATATTGATATCTACATATGCAATATATCATAACGGTTATACAGTGACATGGCAGTACGAATGAGGTGTAGTGTAACATAGGTATACGTGCTTGTGCAGCATAGTACTCATTGATAGTTGTGCAGTGTTCTATCAGAGTGTTCATATCGCGGAAACGTATACATCGATAGTGTAACGCAAACATGTAAAGTAATCTAAGCGTAACTGTTAATTATAATTACTTATTATGAACTATACTATTATCTTCTAGAAATGGAATGATACGTTGGGTTTGAAATAAGGAGGCTGCCTTAGTTTAAAATAGATATTTGTTTTGGAGGTGGGCATCACATCCTTGTATTTTGTCATTTAAAAGAGAAACAATTCGTAGTTTTTAAAACAATATAGCTCACACAAGTATTACGTCCTAAAACGGAATGTAATCTAACTCTACGAGTCTAAAGAAAAACTTGGCCGTTATTCGGCATACGAATCTCATCACTTCCAGCATGTATAATCTTTTGTATAACACCTCATTGTATCACTGTATCTGTATCATCATAAATACGGCAAGATCCCTTGTACAACTCCATCAACCATATCCATATCGTACGGATCTAACATCACGTACGTATCTCATTTAAAACTATATATGAAACTATATGCAATGAAGGACATACTAGATACGATACTATAGAAATATCTTTAATAATATACTAAATTAACTAGATATCATAATACTGTTTGTAAGGTTGCGGGGGTGCTATACGCCATCCACCCGACTTCCCCAGTAGATGTAAATCTACTCACCAACTCGTTGTGCTCACTGAAATCCACGCTGCTATATCCGCCAACCACGTCTCGGAAATCTTCACGATCGCATCTATAATCGTATTTAAAATCGTGTCGATGTAAATATCATATTAAAAACCAAAACAACGGGCTAAGCACCCGTAAGTTAGAACCTACAGCTCACTTATCCCAAAGATGACAATATATATCTGTCGTTAACGTATAAACGTTAACAGTTCAGTTGCAGTACAAAAATAAGAAAACTCCGTATCGTAAATATCTGAAATTTAATAAAACCATTATTAAAGCATTCCCAGATTTTACTGTGTAAATATCTAGACAAAACAAACAATACAGAAACTTATAAAATACCAACATAAAGCTATACGAGAAAAACCAACACCAAAACCCAAAAGGGGGCCGGCGTCGCCGGAAAAGTCCTAGATGTCGCCGGTTCAACCAATGACTTGGGGTTTGGCCTTTTAAGTTAAGTCTTATAGTGGTCCTATGATGCTTATGATGTTGCTAGATTTTCTGGTGCTTATACCTATTGCTTCCAGATTCAATTGCAATGAGCTAGATATCACAAAATTCCAGTTTATGATACTGCACAAACTAAACATGCTACCTGTCGTATATAGAATTTTACTCCAAAACTGATATTAGCTTACAGATTTAACCTGCTGCTAAAATAACTTAAATAAACAATACCAAATAGATTAATCCACACACACAGTCCTACCCTAAAAACCAAAAACCCTAACTCACCAAGAAGTTCGACGAGCTCGGAATTTTTGTAATGGTCACCGTCCAAAATCCGAGCACCCTGGTTCGTTTTCCTATGGTTAATTCTAGGTTTAGTTTATAAGATTAGGCTACTGTATGATAAATTTAGTTATCATCTAAACTATAACAGAATTTCACAGAGCTAAACTTTGCCTAAAATACGATATTACCGATATTCGATTTCTAAATTAAAACAGTTACTGAACTAAAATCCTACAATGTTTAAAGATTATACCTACAAAGGATTGCTGGAAGATCTTTCTCCAAGATGCACAAGCTCCTAGTTCCTATCTTGAGGGTGAGGAAAATCTTATAACTTAGCTCTTCTCTTCACTTCTATTTTCTTTTCTCTTTATGTGTTCTAATGTTTTTCCCCTTTTTCTTTTCTAATTCAGTTGATTCCTAAATTCCCAAGATTTATGATCTGAACCATACAAGGTAAATGAGTGAGGGTGGTAGGAGGAGGTGTTACCAAAAGGGAGGTGATTGTTTCATGCAAGGGTGAGGTGTGTACACAAAATTGGTGGGGTTTTCATGCAAGGGTGAGGTGTGTGCATGAGGTGTAAATGTGCAAGAAGAAGGTGTCTTCATGGTGTTATGATATACCAAAGGGTTTAACTTAACCTTAACCAATTCCTACCCCGTTTTGCATAACAACCCTTAACAAATTTCTAATTTGCATAAAGAAACTAACCTTTTTACATAACCCCCCATACTATATCTTATTACAAATGAAACTAATCTTTTCACTAAAACCCTTGTGATTCATTAATATTACAAAATAAACTTTCAATTTAATTAGTTTCACATACCACTTAAGAAATATCCTATTTTGTTTCAATAACTTTTTAAATTAACATTTTATTATTTAATTAACTAAATTAATTTATTATCTAAATTTTCGAAATGTTACACTATCCCCCTTTAAGAAAATTCGGTCTCCGAATTTAAATTAAAATCCTCTTCTTACAACAATTTTCTTAATCCAGTCTGTTCAAATTCAAAACAATTTTCCGGGATCCATATTTAAAACATACAATGTCCATGCAAATAATGAAACTCCAAAGTCTCACATGAGCTAAAACGTATCATAACGCAACTGTGTACGTGAAAACTCAAAACATATAAAACTCACATAACTGTAACTCTAGCGGGTGCTATGAAAATTACTCCAGTTATGATGCAATTTGCCAAATACGAAAACCGTTGGGTATCCTAAGTACACGATCCGTGCCATAATCGTAGTGCAATATCGGTGCATACAACCATGCGAAAATGTCTAAATCAGATCTATAACCTATCCTATCAAGTACAAAGCATGAAAACAAATCAACCCTAATGGGTTTGCATGCAAATCTCAAACCACACATTACGGTGTGCATGATAACAAAACAGCGCTAAATGCAACAGGCGTGCATGAAACGATATCCACTGCATCTACTGTGCCTAGAAAAAAAGTACAAAATAGTATCAAGTGCATCGGGGTGCACAAAATAAATCTCAAGTGCATCGGAGTGCACAAAACTAAAATCAAGTGCATCAGAGTGCACACAATCAAAACGTGCAACTGGTGTGCACAAATCATACCAAGTATACCTAATATATATATATATATATATATATATATATTCTTAACCATGTGCATCTGATGTGCACGGAAATATCAGTGTAGTGCATCCGGTGTACACAACACTCCAATCGAGTGCGGTCACCTCGCACTAAAATCTCAATAAGTGCATCTGGTGTGCACAAAACATAAATCAAAAATGAAATTACTGTACATGGAAATCTCATCAAGTGCACCTGGTGTGCACAAAACATAATATAACCCTCAAATTCTCAAAAATGAATATATCGAAATAACGAACGTTAAGTTGTCCCTCCTTCAATATTGGAAACAAATATTTGGATCCTAAAAACGAAATTCGAACTCAAATGACAGCGAAGCATATTCTCTCCAATATCGAAAGGTGTTTATACCCCCGGAATTGGCATATCAAGGATCACTACTTGCCGTCTGCCACGTTCTAACATTCTCTGTCTCTGAATTCTGGTTCTTCTTGCGGATCTCTAATACCATGTCTTCTTTATGCGATCGTCCGGTGAGGAGCAACGACCCCATTCGTCTTATTGCTGATACATCCCATCACATCTTCTTGACCAGTAGTCCGGTCTCTTGTAACACAACATGTTGATAATGGAAATCTCTGTCCTCTGCTTGTGTGCTCACAACTAATCCTAGTCTAATCTTATTTATTATAAACTCCTGGAAGAGAATCCATCGAATCTTCTACTAAATCATTTATCCAACCTGCCCAGAACTAGCACTCATTTCATAACCCAATTTCTCTTTAGTAACCACTATCATTCCTTTTTGATTTCCTTCTGAAAGTGTAGTCATACGCATCATCAAATCTTCAATATCAACTATGAAGAACAACTGTCCACTAAAACTTCGCACCAATCTCCCGTTCCATAAATCTCCAATATCCACCACTTAAGGAACGTATCTGCATAGTTACGCGAGTTGCAAATCATACTTGGTTTATGACTAAACTCGGAGTCTTACAAACTCAGAAACACGAATCCGTCATCTATGATACTCTGTAGAAGAATCTACTTAATCTCACCTTCGAAAACTCGTCCTAATTTGTCGGAGGAAAACTTATTGTACGATCCCTTTCTCAAGCGACTTACATCCAGTCTGAGCAAGACCCATCGGAAGAAACAAGTCAATTTCACCGATCTCATAACTAGAATGCCACTACGGATTAAAAGTCCTAGCCATCCCACATCTGATCGGCTATGAATCCTTCTGATCCATCTATTCTTGTAAACATCTTCAACCTTTAACTTCGTGAACTCTGGAAACAACCTCTTGATAACCTCAGCAATGTTTGTTATCGCTATCTGAACAGAACGCAACACCATGATCTTCGAAGAGGGAAAAAGCATCACGCCTCAAGTCCGGCTGATCACTAGCAATGACTCTACTATCTGGTGCGGATCCCGAAGAAACTCGCTTCAATATTAGAACTTGATCAAATATCAATAAACGACGTGTCTCTATATCACCGGAATGTCATCCTGGTCAGTCCTTGTCCCAGACAAGTCTGCTCTGACCGTATCTCTTACTGCAGCCCTCTCGGCTCCCATAAACATGGTGACCAAAACAATCATCATGCACTGACGAGGATAGATCAACGGAATGATTAAAAGGAAGATCTCAAGATATAAATCTTAAGGTAACTTAGGCGGAGTATCATATCGTAAATATGCCGCAGAACATATGTACGGTATGCCACTCTACTTAGTACCTACTCCATCAACAAAGGTCATACTATATAACGAAAGTTCGGGTATAAGACCCCCAAAGTCAAGTCTAAGTCCTATAAGGTCAATCCAGGTAACAAAAGTGCATGCCTAGATTCCATATAGCCAACCTAGACTCGAATAAAGGTTAAACCAAACGCTCTGATACCAACTTTGTCACAACCCAATTGTGCCACGTGACCGACACTTAAATCTTGTGACATCTAAAAACGTCGAGGCGGTTCAAGTAAGCCGAAACCCGGAATCTAAACCCTTTTCGAAATTATTGGAGGTGAGTTTAAAATAGTCATCATATGGAATCAGTTTAAATAACTTTAAATTTTACTAAGTATGCTTGAAAAGCATCTATGATGTTTTGAAATTAGACAACACCTCCATTGTAATTTTTTCATAAAAATCTTGTATAACATAACAATAAAATAGCATCCCAACGGGATCTAGCTTCCACATCAAAACGACGGGACAGCCTAACAATCTATATCAGAAGTCGACTCCAAAGAGTGCGACCTTACATTTTCTAAGTCTCACTTCTAAGTCCACAATATACCATTTCTAAGTTGAAGGAGTTTCCACTAGATACAAGAATATATGAATAATCAAGAGTGAGTACGATATAATAATAACCCGCTTACCAATCAATCACCCAAAAGAATGTGTGTCCAAGCCGCTAATAATCCAAGCGGTAAAACCTGCAAGAAACTGTGGCACAACGGGGATGAGTTCCCAACTCAGTGAATAAAAGTACATCAAAAGGTAGAAATCGACATGCACGACGATACCTAGTGTTAGTTATATATATGCCCTAGAGGCCATTGTTGTACATATGATGTATATTATAGTTGATGCTTGGATATATATAGAGAGGACTTTCTTGCTCGACATGATAATATGCTATTTGGTTTCACTTTGTCTTACCATGTTGACTTGTATTGGTTTACTGTCTGGCTCTCACATGTTGATAAAGCCCTTAGGATATGTACTTGACTACTGGGACTATGATGAGATCATACTAGTAGGACCAGGGTAGTCAATGAGTACATCATATAACTGTTCCTAGTCGAGGGTGTATCGAGACAGGGCAACGATACACCAGAGTAGACTAGCGTATACGCATCTTGACCCATATGATGGGCGATGGATGATCCTATATCCATTGGTGTTTGACATCAAAGAGGGTGTACGGTTGCTCAGTGGAGACTGGGCACACTGAACAGACACGCCGAGAACTCCTAGATGGTATTATGCCTATCGTCAGATAGCAGTTCTCCGGTGACACTTGTACAGGTTAGTCTGTAGACCTGAGATCGTTATAGAGTCTTGTGTGATTCCCACTGTGCTTTGATTTCCACCTTACCACGTCTAAGAAGCGTGAAAAACGGTGTCTTTTGGGTACAGTCCCGAATCACATGGTGGCAATGAGCGATAGGAGGGGTTTCGTCTCTCCCGATATAGAGAGTTGATGTTGTGCTGCGATCAATTGGCTATAACTGGAAGTCCCTGGCCAGGGCTGATATGGGGTGCTACTGGTAGGAGTTATCAGTAGTTTCTCAACCTATTATGAGCCTCACATCGACATGACTTATCGGTTACTGGGGTCTGACGTTTACCACCCCTAGACTTGATATGCGACATACGAGACGAAGAGACCGGACTGTACGGTAGTGTTACTGATTGGATTCAGAGGAGAATGTACAAGCTTGCTTGTTGATCTTCTTATCGCTCAATACCTGGGTTTCTGTTATGTTTAGCTGACCGCTTACAGCTTGTGGGAGTTTGATATGATCATCACCCACTGCCGGCGTATTGACGATTCTTTAGAGTCCTGTACAGAGGTTTCCTGGCCCAGGAAAAACGGAGTAGGAGCACATATGTGATATGTGCGTGACCGAGACTAATACGATATGATATACCGTATTCTATTCTCGCGATATGTGATATCGGCCGGGTATATGAGATATAGCTGGGTCATCGGATCAAGTGTTGATTCGATGAATTGGTACATGTTATATTAGTCGGTTATATGCAATATAGCCGGATTGTCGGATCAAGTGTTGATTCGATAATTTAATGTATAATTATATATGTGATATATTACATTACGTTAAATAATATAAGATCTCTTTATTGATTCATTTTCTCACCGGATAATACATTGATATATATGCGATATATGTTAATTGTATTATTTTCTTTTATTACATTATATATTATATATGTGATATATAATATTGTAACATGTTAGGGTTACAAATGCAACATGGTTGTTGTGTTTAAACCAAGTTAGTGTTTGGATTAGAGTTAGCTTTTGGGTTAGCTTTTGGATGAAGCTTTCATGAAGCTTCATGAAGCTTTGACTTTGTCATTTTCTTTGGATATTTTGTGTAGATATTTGTTAACCCAACCCAATCCCTTAACCTATGGTTTATTCTCTATAAGGGTTAAGCGTTTCATTCTTAACCCATGGTTGTAATTGTAACCACAACAATAATTCATTATTCATCACAAAAGGTTTTCTTCTTCTTCCTCCTTGAAAAAGCATCACTAGCTTTTGTGTTTGTGATGATAAATGGTGAGAAATTGAAAACAAAAAGAGCAAAATTCCTACTTCATCATCCTCATCTATTCTAGCCACTTAGATTAGGGTGTTCACTTCTCTAATAAGTTCATTAGAGAAGTGTAAGCTTGGGTTAGAGATTCTTCAAGGTAGATCATCTTAGATCAAGAAGACTTCAAGCAACATGCATCATTCACCTCTTGGAGCCTCACGAGAGTTGGAGTTCTTGATGATCGCAGCAAAGGGACCTCAACACGGAGCTTATGAAGTGAAGGAACTTTAGGGTTCCGGGGCACACTAATGAAGTCTCACAAGTCATCAAACATGGCCAATTCAAATTTTACAAGTGCCGAGAAACCGTAATACGGATCGTTAACTAGATGTATAGGTGATGCGATGCAAGTAAACAACTTTAACTTAAAAGGAAAGGGGCTACAACCTTTGTAGATCCGGTCCTCCACCTCCTAGGCTCCGTGATGACATCCCTCCGCTGTCCAAATTGAATCCATGACTCTAGCATCGGCTTCATCGGAGAAAAGGGCGGACTTGGTCGTCGGCTTCGATGCCGAAGATGATCTACGTCGAGGCATCACAAGATCAAGCTCCCACTTCACCAAGTCATGAAACTTGTGAAGAAAACACCCTATACAACTTGGCAAGAGGTAGAGGATGAAGAAATAGGAGATGGGTTCACTTTAGAATTGGATTTCTCACTCATTTTCACTAGTTGCCATTGATGGTGGCTAGGTTTTCTTCTTGTTCAAGATGAAGAAGATGAAGATGAAAGAATATAATAAGTGTTATTAAAAATAGAAAATAAAATCAGCACTTATCATATACTAACCTTGGTTAGGTGTAGAGAATGGACTAAGGTTAATTTGAATGGTTAGGGTTAAGCATGAGACAAGAATGGTGGACTTGTTCAAAGCTTCATGAAGCTTCAACAAACAAACAAAGAAAGCCACCATTACTTATTTATCTTTTCCAAAATGAAAAAATAAATAAATAGATAAGTAATTAAATAAACAAAACCCTAATTATTAACTTAACCATGGTTTAATTCTTTACACAAACCCAAGTGAGCAAGTATCATCAAACATGATACAAACAAGTGCACAAAAGTATATCACATATACAACTTGTGCATTTCAAGTGAGAAAATCCATTAAAGTGAACAAATACTAGTTAATGCAAAATAATATATCAAATATATAATTATGCATTAAATCATTAAATCGATTGTTGATTTAACGATCCGGTCATATCGCATATAACCGACTAGTATCCTATGTATCGACTTATCGAATCAATCTTTGATTCGATAACTAGGTTATATCGCATACAACCAATTGATACATTCATCGCGAGAATGAAATACGGTATCACATACACGTATTATTCTCGGTCCCACACATATCTCATACGCGCTCCTATTTCGTTTCGCTTGAGCCAGGAAACCTCTGTGTAGGACTCTAAAGACTCGTCAATACGCCGGCAGCAGGTGATGATCATATCAAACACCCACAAGCCGCAAGCGGTCTGCTAAACGTAACGGCCACCCGGGTATTGAGCGATCAGAAGATCGACGAGCAAGCCCGCTCACACTCCTGTGAATCCAACCAGTAACACTTACCGTACAGTCCGGTCTGTTCGTCTGATATGTCGCATATCTCGCCTAGGGGTGGTAAACGTCAGACCCCAGTAGCTCGATAAGTCATGCCGACGTGAAGTCCATAACATGTGTGAAACCACCGATAACACTTATCAGTAGATCACTGCAACCCTGGCCAGGGATTTCCTGTCATGGCCAGTCGAGCATAGCGCAACATCAACCCCCAATACCGAGAGAGACGAATCCCCTCCTATCGCTCATTGCCTCCATGTGAATCGGGACTGTACCCAAAAACCACCTGTTTGCACGACTCAGTAGAGCCGTGGTAGGGTGGAAATCAAAGCACAGTGGGAGACACACAAGACTCTATGACGATCTCGGGTCAACAGACTAAGCTGCACCAGTGTCACCAGAGAACTGCCATCTGACGTGAGGTATAATACCATCTGGGAGTTCTCGGCGAGTCCGTTCAGTGTACCCAGTCTCCACTGAGCACCCGCATACCATCTCTGATGTCAAACACCAATGGATATGGTATCATCCATCGCCCATCACATAGGTCGAGAAGATATGCGCTAGTCTACTCTGGAATATCGATACCCCGTCTCGATATTCCCTCGACTAGGAACAATGAAGGATGTACTCATCGACTACCCAGGTCCCACTAGTATGATCTGCATCATAGTCCTGGAAGTCGAGTACACATCCTAAAGGCTTTATCAACATGTAACAGAGAGACAGAATGTATACATGTTAAGATAAAGAGCAACCAGATAGCGTACTATCATGTCGATCAAGAAAGTCCTACCTATATATGTCCCAGCGTCCACTACAATATACATCCAATGTACAGTAATGGCCTCTAGGGCATACATATAACTAACAATCTCCCACTTGCACTAGGGCCATCTGTAGCAGTGGTTGCAGTATCACATACTCAACCATCCCATATAAGTCTCTCTCTGGGAAAAAGCTTTTGTGAGTGGATCCGCCGTGTTGTCCTCTGAGTCTGCTCTCCTAACCTCGATCACCCTGGAGATCATCTATCTCCATGATCAGGTGATGCTGCCTCAGAATATGTCTGGGTCGCTGATGAGACCAGGGTTCCTGGGCCAAAGCCGCAGCTCCATTGTCATACAATGGTAGGAACCTAGTTCATCTTATGAACTAATATACACCCAAACTGCCTCTTTGGTAGTATCTTTAATAGCGATGTTACCAGCCTTTATCGTCTAGTTTTCCATGGTATTTAGCTTGGAACTCTTCCAACATACCGTCCCTTTACCGAGGGTAAAGACAATGCCTGCGACTGACATTCAGTCGTCCTTATCACTCTAGAACTTTTCCAGTGATTCTCCCCAGGATCAAGAAGGTATCACCTTTATCCTATTTGGAGAATCCTTGTGATAATAGGAGATTGACCGATCGTAGTATAGGAAACTCTTTTCCTATCTAGATTATGTCATCTACGTACTCTACGAGGATCACCACCATACTCCCTACTACCCTTTTTGTATATACAAGGTTCATCTACCATTTTGATGAAGTCAAACACTTTGATTATCACATCAAAACAGACGTTCCAACTCCGCGATGCCTGCTTTATTGTGTAAAGCAACTTGCACACGTTTCCGCTGCTTCCACTGTCTACGAAGCCCTCTGGCTGTGTACTTATAGACTTTCTCTTCTAAAACATCATTTAGAAAAGCTGTCATGACACCCAACCACCAGATATCGTAGTCATGGTATGTAGCCGTGGCAAGTAGGATCTGGATGGACTTAAGCATAGATCATTAGAAAAAGTTTCATCATGATCCACACCTGGTCAATGATGCAAACCTTTAACAAGTCTAGCTTTGAAAGTCTCAACTTTTCCATGTGCACCAAGTAATCTTCTCAAGATATACTTGCTCCTGATGGGGATTTAACCCTTCAGATAAAGCAACCAAAGTCTATACTTTGTTAGTGTATAAGGATTCCATCTCAGATCACTAAGCATCCAGCCATTCTTACAGAGTCCCTACTCTCGATGGCCAGCTCGAAACTAGTTGGGTCATCATCTCATGATGCATTCCTCGCTCCCACTGTCATCGAGAAACCGAGGTATCTCTTAGGCGGATGAGGAACCCTACCAGATCGGCGGAGAGGCTGAGGTTCGTTGGGAACGATTGAATCCTTTAGTTCTGTCAAATCATCAGCTACAGTTTTGTATGGATGGAACCTTTCCAGTTCTACAGAACTGACCTTGCCTCGATCTTGTCCGGAATTTGCTTTAGACATAGGCCGGACAACCCTAAATCTTAACTAACTTAAGAATTAGGCTCTTCCCATACCATATCTTATATGGTGTGGTAGGCAGTGATCTGATTCGAACCTAATTCAATAGGTATGCAGCTTCTCAAGTGCATAACCCCCATTAAAAGAAACAGGTAACTCGGTGATACTCATCATAGAGCACACCATATCACATAGGGTGCTAATGCTCCGCCCTGATACACCGTAGTGCTGTGGTATATTCAGAGAAGTAACACTGAGAGAGAATCTCATTCTCCTTTAGAATAGTCCAGGAATGCCATGCACAAGTATTCTCCTCCTTGATCTCATCATAGGACATAATACTTGTACCCGTATTGGTTCTCTACTTCTAGCTTATATTTTGTGAATATCTCAAAAGGTTCGGACTTGTGTTTCAACAAGAACATATGTCTGAATCTTGAGAGATTATCAGATAACGTAATGAAGTATAAAGAACCAGTCCTGGCATGTGTAGACAGGGGACCTTACATACATCATCATGTATCAGTCCCAAGAGTTTACCAACTCTTTCTCCATTTCCAGCAAACGGAGCTATGGTCATCTTATCTTTGTGACATGACTGGCAAGTTTCATTAGATGTAAATTCAAACTGATTTAAATATGCATCTAAAATGTAACTTAAGCCAGTCGGGTCGCATTGATATGATCTAGTCTAGAATGCCTCAAGAAGGATCCGTTCGTTTCTGAACTCTTCCTCTTGTGTGTGTTCTGTATACTAGGAACTGTAGTTTGATTTAGAATGTTAATGCTTTTAGATAACGTGCCTGAACCGATCAACTTTTGATATAGGAAATGTTCAAAACATTATCCATCAATACAAAATTTTATCATTTCTTTACTAATAAAGAGACTGATATGATTTTGTATATCAGATTCGGTATCTAACAACATTTGTTCAGAATCAATGTATTGGTAATACAGGGTGACAGTGACCAACAGACATGGCTGCAACACTTGCCCCGTTTTCTGTCTCATGAAACTTATCACCCGTTCTCAGTTTTCTACCTTTTGTAGCCCTATGTAACAAATTACATATCTGGGATCTTGATCCGGTATCAAATACCCAGGATGCAGAGGATACTGAGAAACAGTTCTTTGTAATGAACACACCCGAAGGAGATTCATCATATGCACTTTCTTCGTTTGGGCGGCATAGGAATTCTGGTATTCCCCTATTTCTGCTCTGCCTTATAACAATTATAAGTTGGAGCGGGACCAACATTCCCCAGCTCAGTATAACAAGCGGGTTCAGTCAATATCCGTATTATTATCTTCATTAAGGCGTGATATGGTCGCTATCAGGAGAGAGAGAGAAGAAAACACTCTGCGTGCGCTCTTGCAAGATTAGATTGGTTATATATTTTATCTAATCAGGATGGCTCCCACTGTTTTTATCAAATCTTCCTTCAAACCTTAAAAGGAAAGACTAGCCGGGATTAATTACACTCTACAAGTTCGCCAATCTTTCAGCTAGGCCAGTGTCGGTACATTGAGGGAGGTTCCCTGTGCTTTCGCACGAACCTAATTACAGTAAACCTCGTTTTCCCAGAGGCGTAACCCCGTTGACACCTTTCTAGACACCTACTTGATCGGCTAATTGCAAAGTGCAAAACTCTCCCAGGAGTAACAATTACTCGCAGTGGGTATCGGGATCCAACTATCACATAGAAGGTATGCAATCTCATTGCAAATTTCAACACTTGAAACTCCCGATAATGATTTTTACCCCTAGCACTTATGACCTTAACTATGATCAACAAATCATAAGTACTAGTCAAGTTCTACTCGTCATTTCGTGATTAATTAGACCCACCCACATGACCCTTAACTAAGGTCAACAAAGTCACACGACTGTCCTAACTAATCACATCATATGCGGTGTAGGAAGACATCACTTAGCTACCGTACACTGTGCCTTGACTATAGTCAACAAACACAGCACGAATACTAAGTACTCTACTTCCTAAAATGACGGAGGTTGCGAATGGTTTTTATGAAAACCTTTAACGCTTTGAACTTGATCTCGTTGCGGAATCAAATGGTTTTTAAATGGAATGTTTTTCGAAGCTTTTCTAGTTTTGCTAAGGGGGTCACTCCCGGTGAAGGGATCGTCGGCCCTTTCCTCGTCGAATGAGGTGCGGGATATATCATATATATCACTGTGCAAAGAAGAAACTATAGAAGCGATCAAAAGACAAACCGAATGTGTAGCATCTGCCAGTTATTGCTAAAGGAGTCACTCCCGGTGAAGGGATCTCGGTCCTTTCCTCATCGAATAAGGTGCAGGATGTTCTATAATGAACACCGCGATGCAAAGCAAGAACTGTAGCTACCTGTTTTATTTTGAAATTCGATTCCACAACATCAATTAGGTTTATTTTCTTTCATTAACCTCATTAATGAACGTCCCATCATTTAAGTCCACCTAAACATCACAGATAAATATAACGTATGCTTATGCCATCCGCATTCGCCTCGATGTCCCGTCTGCACCGTTAGGTTAGGTAACTAACGCCAGAACAAGGCAGGGCTAGCGTGGGTGTAAAACATAAGCAACGTCTATATAATATATCATATATACTATATACTATATCTATCTGAACATATCACATGATCACATCACAGAAATCGCAGCAGAAGAAACATATGAAATATTGGATTTACTAGGACGTCCGTGTTTTCAATACGAGCCAGTATAAAACATGGATTCCATGGTCGCGATGAATAGCCAATCCCACACCCCCAGACCCCTACGAGAGCGGCAAGCAACCCTACCAATTCTAGGGTTAGGAGACCCGGACTCGACTCCTCAAGATGGTCTCCCACTGGACCCTAGAACCCGGTTACTTGTGCTCCCCTCCTTGGGTCTATCCTAGTGCGGAAAAGTAAATAATATACAAAAGGTGACATCTTCCGCAACCTGGAAGTGCCCCAATAAAAGAATATTACATACAAGTTTTTACATGAATGAAAATGAAAAACACTCATCTCACATAAAAACCCCCCGGCTATTCAAACACGACGATCCAATATAACATATCCAGCAATACATAACATCACATGTCATCAACGTAAGTAAGTATGCATACACCGATTGTCGTCAACGTATAGCAACGACAATCGGCAATACCACTACATACTACACTTACGGTCACAGAAAAGAAAGTGTAAAACTACAACAGTTGGAATCCGCAACCTCTTTAGACATCGCATGCCTAATCAAATGAAATATTTAGACATCACATGCCTAACAATTATAAACCCCGCATTTTAGTCTCTATATCGAAAACTCTTTTCAATATCAAGTCGGGCAATTCAACAAGATTCCCGACATTCTGATCGAACGCTCGTCGCAAACTTTAGTAGGCGGCCGCACCCCCGACACCGTCGACGAAGTGCACCAAGGCGGAACACCGCTGCCGCGAGAACCCGAACGGATGCTTTCGGCGACGGGGTTCTCCTACAGTCACTTGGTCGGGGCTATGGGGCGAGGCTGCCTATTAAGTTTACCCGGCGAGTATCCACGTACGCTACGTGATTGCGACGGACTTTTGATCACATCAAAATTCCGTGGCAACTGATCAAATGAGACTAAACTGCTATGTTTATAACATTCATTCAGTTATCTCATAACTACTTGTGAATTCCAATTATTGTATCACATTCCGGATAAATAGAAAATGTTAAACTTTCCGATCGAACAATCGAACACCCAGGTTTTCCCAATACAGCTCAACACATGAAATAAGTCTAAAAACATTCAGTTCATGCCTCAGTACCAACGGTCCAGCCGTAGAAGGGTCAAGCCAACGCCTCACATGTGGCACGCCGTACTGCCCCAAACCCGAAGGTTCAAAGGGCAGTTCATGACGGTCACATAATCGAGTTAAGGTTTGTTGTCTTCTAGAGGGACCATCGCGTTACTTGCACTACTTAGAAAGTCATTAAACTACGGAAAAGTCCAACAATTGGAAATTTCCCGGCAAGGGAAAAAATGGGTATTTATATCCGGCCGAACTTTTTAACATATTCTAAAATTATCCGGAAAAACATACAGACAAAATTAGACAATCCGATCGAAACACCGAGTCGCCAATACAACCCAGAAAATTCAACTCTTGAATAAATTTTAAAAATTCCCAGGAAAACCAGCACTCCAAAATAAGAATTACTGTGCAAAATTCAATGCGAAAAGAGACTAAACGGCCGCGGAACCGCCGCACGAGGCATGCTCGTGCCGCGGAACCGCGGCAGTTTGATGGAATTAGGCTGTCGAATTTAACAGTAACTCATATATTCTCCTGCTGATTTTTCTGCATATTTTTAATCTGGAAAAAACCCAGTTTTTGGAAAAAGTCTAGAGAGCAAATTTGTGTTAGGGTTTCGGTTCGATCGGACTTCTAACTCCGTCTACGCATCGCCTAAGGCTCTAGCTAGGCTCTGATACCACTGTAGGGTTCCGGGGCACACTAATGAAGTCTCACAAGGCATCAAACATGGCCAATTCAAATTTTACAAGTGCCGAGAAACCCTAATACGGATCGTTAACCAGATGTATAGGTGATGCGATGCAAGTAAACAACTTTAACTTAAAAGGAAAGGGGCTACAACCTTTGTAGATCCGGTCCTCCACCTCCTAGGCTATGTGATGACGTCCCTCCGCTGTCTAAATTGAATCCATGACTCTAGCATCGGCTTCATCGGAGAAAAGGGCGGACTTGGTCGTCGGCTTCGATGCCGAAGATGATCTACGTCGAGGCATCACAAGATCAAGCTCCCACTTCACCAAGTCATGAAACTTGTGAAGAAAACACCCTATACAACTTGGCAAGAGGTAGAGGATGAAGAAATAGGAGATGGGTTCACTTTAGAATTGGATTTCTCACTCATTTTCACTAGTTGCCATTGATGGTGGCTAGGTTTTCTTCTTGTTCAAGATGAAGAAGATGAAGATGAAAGAATATAATAAGTGTTATTAAAAATAGAAAATAAAATCAGCACTTATCATATACTAACCTTGGTTAGGTGTAGAGAATGGACTAAGGTTAATTTGAATGGTTAGGGTTAAGCATGAGACAAGAATGGTGGACTTGTTCAAAGCTTCATGAAGCTTCAACAAACAAACAAAGAAAGCCACCATTACTTATTTATCTTTTCCAAAATGAAAAAATAAATAAATAGATAAGTAATTAAATAAACAAAACCCTAATCATTAACTTAACCATGGTTTAATTCTTTACACAAACCCAAGTGAGCAACTATCATCAAACATGATACAAACAAGTGCACAAAAGTATATCACATATACAACTTGTGCATTTCAAGTGAGAAAATCCATTAAAGTGAACAAATACTAGTTAATGCAAAGTAATATATCAAATATATAATTATGCATTAAATCATTAAATCAATACTTGATTTAACGATCCGGTCATATCGCATATAACCGACTAGTATCCTATGTATCGACTTATCGAATCAATTTTTGATTCGATAACTAGGTTATATCGCATACAACCAATTGATACATTCATCGCGAGAATGAAATATGGTATCACATACACGTATTATTCTCGGTCCCGCACATATCTCATACGTGCTCCTATTTCGTTTCGCTTGAGCCAGGAAACCTCTGTGTAGGACTCTAAAGATTCGTCAATACGCCGGCAGTAGGTGATGATCATATCAAACACCCATAAGCCGCAAGCGGTCTGCTAAACGTAACGGCCACCCGGGTATTGAGCGATCAGAAGATCGACGAGCAAGCCCGCTCACACTCCTGTGAATCCAACCAGTAACACTTACCGTACAGTTCGGTCTGTTCGTCTGATATGTCGCATATCTCGCCTAAGCGTGGTAAACGTCAGACCCCAGTAGCTTGATAAGTCATGCCGACGTGAAGTCCATAACATGTGTGAAACCACCTATAACACTTATCAGTAGATCACTGCAACCCTGGCCAGGGATTTCTTATCATGGCCAGTCGAGCATAGCGCAACATCAACCCCTAATACCGGGGGAGACGAATCCCCTCCTATCGCTCATTGCCTCCATGTGAATCGGGACTGTACCCAAAAATCACCTGTTTGCATGACTCAGTAGAGCCGTGGTAGGGTGGAAATCAAAGCACGGTGGGAGACACACAAGACTCTATGACGATCTCGGGTCAACAGACTAAGCTGCACCAGTGTCACCAGAGAACTGCCATCTGACGTGAGGTATAATACCATCTGGGAGTTCTCGGCGAGTCCGTTCAGTGTACCCAGTCTCCACTGAGCACCCGCATACCATCTCAGATGTCAAACACCAATGGATATGGGATCATCCATCGCCCATCACATAGGTCGAGAAGATATGCGCTAGTCTACTCTGGAATATCGATGCCCCGTCTCGATATTCCCTCGACTAGGAACAATGAAGGATGTACTCTTCGACTACCCAGGTCCCACTAGTATGATCTGCATCATAGTCCTGGAAGTCGAGTACACATCCTAAAGGCTTTATCAACATGTAACAGAGAGACAGAAAGTATACATGTTAAGATAAAGAGCAACCAGATAGCGTACTATCATGTCGAGTAAGAAAGTCCTACCTATATATGTCCTAGCATCCACTACAATATACATCCAATGTACAGTAATGGCCTCTAGGGCATACATATAACTAACAGGAACGGACTACAAATGTTGTAATCCTAATCTCTTTAGTTATTTGTATGTGATACAAACTTGTTACCCTAGAAATTCTAGTAAACATTCATAGTTTGCTTGCTTTGCACCTCTCTAAAATTTAAAGTAGCATGAGTGATGCTACCAAACCCTAGACTAGGTTCAAGGGAACCCCAACAATAGTATCAGAGCCAAACAAGAATTCTAGATACGGTGTTAAAACAATTACGAAAACGAAATCGACTCCGAAATACGATATTATGCTAACACCATTTTGCTCTCTGAAAATTTTCAAAAAAGTCCTTTAAAAATTTTTCAAACAGGTGCTGAATAATCTATGGGGCCAAAATATGAACATGGGTGAAATACAGGGTGGGGTGTGTGCTCGGATTTGGACTGAGCACCAAGGCCAAAATTCCGGCCTGCCCGGCCCCAATGCCTCCTCTGCCTTCCGTATTCCATCTGTGCTCTTTTAGGTTCATTTTGAGTTTCCTAGTATTGTTTATTTGGCCCAATATTCATGTGATGATTAGTTTGACCTGGGGCTAATTCGTAGTGCTTCGTAGTCGTATATTTTAACACTGTATTGGTAACCTTGACTATTTTTAGCAATTCGATCGAACTTCGCACACCACATTTTGTACCCCGCTGAAATTTCCAAGTGTTGTAATTTTCCGAAGTTGATTATATTCGTAAAATCGTGCAAGTACCCCTATGGACCCCCTAGAAGACTATAATAACCTTAACTCGATTCTATGCCCAAGGAACCGCGTTCGATCCTTCGGGTTTGCCGTAGTTCGGTGGTTTCATAGGTGAAGCGTTGCTTAACTCCTTTTACGGCTGGACCAAAGACACTGTGACACGGTTTTTTAGTGTTTTGACTTTGCTCAAGCGTTGAGCTCATGGGGGTAATTTGTGTGTGTATGTTGATTCGACCGAAACGTTAAACATCGTCATGATATTCTGTAGTTGTGATACAATATGTGGAATTCATATAGTTAGGCATGAAATCCGTAATATGTGATATTTCGGTTTTACGATGTCTAAGGAGATTATGGATTCCAAATATTGTATTTTTTCACTTTCTTTTCTGTGACCGTAAGTGCAGTATATGGGGTATTGCCGGCTTCGTTGCTATACATCAACGACAATCGTGATACTCATACTTGCTTACGTTGATGATATGAGATATTATGTGTTGCTATGATATGTGATATTGGATCGTCGTGTTCTGAATAGCCGGGGGTTTTATGTGAGATGAGGGTTTTTATTTTTATTCATGTAAAATTCATTGTATGTAATATTCTTTTATTGGGGCATTTCCGGGTTGAGGTTGATGTCACCATTGTATATTATTTACTTTTCCGCATTAGGTAGACCCAAGGAGGAGAGCATAAGTAACCTGGTTCTAGGGTCCTGTGGGAGGCCATCTCGAGGAGTCGAGACCGGGTCATCTAACCCTAGAATTGACAGTGTTATTTGCCGCTCTCGTAGGGGTCTAGGGATGTGGGTTTGGCTATTCATCGCGACCGTGGAATCCGTGTTTTATACAGGCTCGATATAAAATACGGACCTCCTAGTATATCCAATATTTTATATGTTTCTTCTGCTGCTGATATACTGTGATGTGATCATATTATATGCGTGAGATGAATGCTTTATTATTGTATATATGATATATAATAAACGTTGCTTATGTTTTACACCCGCGCTAGTCCCGTCCCGGTATGCCGTTAGTTAAGTAACCTAGCGGTGCATAACGGAACATTGTGGCGAATGCGGATGGCATAAGCGTACGTTGTATTTTCGTTTCTTTTGTGATGCTTAGGAAGCATAAATGATGGGATTTATTAATGATATTAATAAAAGAAAAGAAATCTAAAAGATGTTGTAGAATCAAATTTTCAAAAAGGGTAGCTACAGTTTTTGCTTTGCACCGCGGTATATGCGATATACCATGCACCTTATCCGATGAGGAAAGAGCCGAGATCCCTTCACCGGGAGTGGGCTCTTTAGAAAAACTGGCAGATGCTACAAAATCACGGTTTAGTTTTTGATTGCTTATATAGTTCTTGCTTTGCACCGCGGTATTTGTGAAATATCCTGCACCTTATTCGATAAGGAAAGAGCCGAGATCTCTACACCGAGAGTGACCTCTTTAGCGAAACTAGAAAAGCCTCAAAAACTCTCCTTTTCAAAATCACTTGTTTCTACAATGATATCAAGTTCATTATGCTCATGGTTTTCTGAAAAACCCGCGTAGCCCTCCGTCATTTCAGATAATTAATATTTAGTATTCGTGCCGTGGTAGTTTGGCATGCGTCAATGCGTAGTGTACGGTAGCTGATTACTACTTATCTGTAGCATGAGATGCGATTGGATTAGGATATTCGTACGGCGTTGTTTGGCATGCGTCAAGGGTCGTACGGATGGGTTTAATTCAATCACGAAATGTACGGGTTAAACTTGACTAGCGGACTATGGGTTGTTTGGCATGCGTCATGGTCATAGCACGCTAGGGGTAAAAGCATTATCGGGAATTTTAAGTATTGAAATTTGCAATGAGATTGCATACCTCCTATGAAATAGTAGGATCCCGATACCCACTGCAAGTAAGAGTTACTCCTGGAAGAGTTTTACATAGGACAATTAGCCGATCAGAAAGGTGTTTACGGGGTTATGCCTCTGGGAAAATGAGGCTTATTCTAATTAGGTCCATAGGAAAGCACGGGGAACATCCCTCAAAGTACCAACACTGGCCTGGCTGAAAGATTGGCGAACTTGTAAAGTGTAATTAATCCCGGCTAGTCTTACCTTTTAGGGTTTTAAGGAAGATTTGATAAAAAGCAGTGGGAGCCATCCTGATTAGATAAGATAATAACCAGTCTAATCTTGCAAGAGCATACGCTAAAGTGTTTTCTTCTCTCTCTCTCCACATAGCGACCATATCAGGCCTTAATCAAGATAATAATATAGATGTATTGACTGAACCCGCTTATTATACTGAGCAGGGGAACGTTGGTCCCGCTCCCACTTATAATTGTTATAAGTCCGAGCCGGGAATAGGAGAATATCTGGATTCTCACGCCACCCAAACGAAGATTAAGCATGTTGATGCATCTTCCTCAGGCGTGTTAGTTATCGAGAACTGTTTCTCAGTTCACTCTACATCCTGGGTATTAGATAGAGGATCGGGATCCGATATATGTAATATGTTACATGGGCTACGTAAAGGTAGGGAACTGGGAGAGGATGATCATTCCGTAAGAGTAGGGAATGGTGCAAATGTTGCAGCCAAAGCAGTTGGCGAATATCACCTTGTGTTACCAAATGGTAATACATTGGTTCTGAACGAATGCTATTACATTCCGACCCTGATATGCAATCTTATATCAGTTTCTTTATTAAGCAAAGAAGGATATAATTTTGTAGTACAGGATAATGTTATGAACATATTCCTGAATCAAAAGTTGATTGGATCAGGATCGTTAAATAATGGCACATACGTTCTCAACCAAACTACAATACTTAATGTATAAAACACACACAAGAGGAAGAGTTCAGAAATGAACGAATCCTTCTTGTGGCATTGTAGACTAGGTCATATCAATGCGACACGATTAGCTAAGTTGCATAAGGATGGATATTTGAATCCGTTCGAACTTTCATCTTATGACACTTGCCAGTCATGTCTCAAAGGCTAGGTGACCAAAACTCCGTTTATTGGACACGGAGAAAGAGTTACAGAACTCTTGGGACTGATACATAGTGATGTATGTGGTCCCATGTCTACACATGCCAGGAATGGTTCCTCATACTTCATTACATTCACTGACGATCTCTCAAGATACAGACATGTGTTCCTAATAAAACACAAGTCTGAAGCTTTTGAGAAATTCAGCGAATATAAGCACGAAGTAGAGAACCAAACGGGCAAAAGTATTAATATCCTACGATCTGATCGAGGAGGAGAATACTTGAGCAATAAGTTCCTATATTATCTAAAAGAGAATGGGATTCTCTCTCAGCTTACTCCTCCCTATACACCACAGCACAATGGTGTATCGGAGCGGAGGAATAGCACCCTATTAGATATCGTGCACTCTATGATGAGCACAGCTGAGTTTCCTATTTCCTTCTGGGGATATGCCCTGTAAACAGCCATAGACCTATTGAATAGGGTTCCCACCAAATCTGTGCCAACCACTCCATATGAGATATGGAAAAGAAAGAGACCACATCTTAATTACATTAAGATATGGGGTTGTCCGGCATATGTGAAAACACGAAATCCGGACAAGCTCGAGGCAAGGTCAGTTATGTGCAAGTTTATTGGATATCCCAAGCATTCGCAAGGGTATATCTTCTACCACTCCGAGGAACAAAAAGTGTTTTTTTCTCGACATGCCACCTTCTTAGAAAATGGTTTTCTTATGAAACAAGATAGTGGCAATGCGGTAGAACCGGAAGAAGTTCCAGCAACACAAACTACGACAGAAGATTTGGTAGAACCAGAGGATTCAGTAGTTCCCGAAGAACCCCAGCCTCTCCGCCGATCTAGTAGGGTTCCTCATCCACCTGAGAGAAACTACGGTTTTCTCATTGACGGTGGAAGCGAGGATTGCATCATGGAAGATGATGACTCTACTAGCTTCGAGTAGGCCATCACGATGGGGAGTCTGTGAAGTGGCTCGATGCAATGCGATCTGAGATGGAATCCATGTACACCAACAAAGTGTGGACTTTGGAAGATACTCCTGAAGGGGTAAAACCCATTGGGAGCAAATGGATCTTTAAAAAGAAACTTGGTGTAGATGGAAAAGTTGAGACTTACAAAGCTAGGATTGTTGCAAAGGGTTTTCGTCAACGACCAGGTATGGATTATGACGAAACCTTTTCTCCAGTGGCTATGCTTAAGCCCATCCGGATCTTACTTGCTATTGCTGCATACCATGACTACGAAATCTGGCAAATGGATGTTAAGACCGCCTTTCTAAATGGTGATTTAGAGGAGTGCGTGTACATGAATCAGCCAGAGGGCTTCGTAGATAGTGTGAGCAGCGGAAAGGTGTGCAAGCTGCTTAAATCCATCTACGGGTTAAAGCAGGCATCACGGAGTTGGAACATCTGTTTTGATGTTGTAGCAAAGAGTTTGACTTCATCAAGAACGAAGATGAACTTTGTATATACAAGAAGGTTGCAGAGAGTAAGGTCGTCTTCCTCGTATTGTACGTGGATGACATACTCTTGATAGGAAATGATGTTCATATGCTGCACTCGGTCAAGCTCTTCTTATCACATAGATTCTCAATGAAAGATCTAGGTGATGCCTCCTGCATTTTGGGCATTAAGATCTATAGAGATAGATCTAAACGGATACTGGGATTGTCCCAATCCAGGTACATTGACACTATACTAAAGAGCTTTAGTATGGAAGAATACAAGCGTGGGAACCAACCCACGATCTCTGGACTCACTCTCTCCAAAGAGATGTCTCCCAAGACTGATTTAGAAAGAGCTTGCATGCAAGGTATACCCTATACTTCGGCAGTAGGCTCTATCATGTATGCGATGATTTGTACCAGACCCGATGTAGCATACTCACTGAGTGTAGTGAGTAGGTATCAAGAAGATCCAGGAGAGAGTCACAGGACAGCTGTGAAGAACATTCTCAAGTACTTGAGAAGAACTAAGGAGATGTTCTTGGTGTATGGTAACGGAGAACTCCAGGTGGAGTCCTTTACCGATTTGAGCTTCCAAAGTGATAATGACGACTCTAAGTCGCACTCGGGATTTGTCTTTACCCTGAATGGAGGGGCAGTTTGTTGGAAGAGTTCCAAGCAAGAAACCGTGGCGGAGTCGACGATGGAGGCTGAATACATCGCTGCCAACGATGCTGCCAAAGAGGCTGTCTAGATGAAGAAGTTCATTACTGAACTTGGTGTGGTTCCTTCCATTAAGCATCCAATACCTTTGTATGGTGATAACAATGGAGCTGTGGCTTTGGCCAAGGAACCCAGGTCCCATCAGAAGTCCAGACATATTCTGAGGCGGTATCACCTGATCTGGGAGATAGTTGATCACCACGCGATCGAGGTCAGGAGAGTTGACACGAAGGACAACACTGCTGATCCACTCACGAAGGCCATTCCCCAGATACAATTTGAGAGACTCTTCGGAATGTTGGGTATGAGATACTACAACAACTGGCCTTAGTGCAAGTGGGAGATTGTTAGTTATATATGCCCTAGAGTCCATTGTTGTACATATGATGCATATTATAGCGGATGCTTGGATATTTATAGAGAGGAATTTCTTGCTCGACATGATAGTATGCTATTTGGTTTCACTTTGTCTTAACATGTTGACTTGTATTGGTTTACTTTCTTGCTCTCACATGTTGATAAAGCCCTTAGGATATGTACTTGACTACTGGGACTATGATGAAATCATACTAGTGGGGCCAGGGTAGTCAACGAGTACATCATATAACTGTTCCTAGTCGAGGGTGTATCGAGACAGGGCATCGATAAACCAGAGTACACTAGCGTATACGCATCTTGACCCACATGATGGGCGATGGATGATCCCATATCCATTGGTGTTTGACATCAAAGATGGTGTACGGGTGCTCAGTGGAGACTGGGTATACTGAACGGACTCACCGAGAACTCCTAGATGGTATTATACCTATCGTCAGATAGCAGTTCTCCGGTGACACTGGTACAGGTTAGTCTGTAGACCCGAGATCGTCATAGAGTCTTGTGTGATTTCCACTGTGCTTTGATTTCCACCTTACCATGTCCAAGAGGGCGTGCAAATTGGTGGCTTTTGGGTACAGTCCCGAATCACATGGAGGCAATGAGCGATAGGAGGGGTTTCGTCTCTCCCGGTATAGGGAGTTGATGTTGTGCTGTGTTCGATTGGCTATAACTGGAAGTCCCTGGCCAGGGTGATATGGGGTGTTACTGGTAAGTGTTATCAGTAGTTTCTCAACCCGTTATGAGCCTCACATCGACATGACTTATCAGTTACTGGGGTCTGACGTTTACCACCCCAAGGCTTGATATGCGACATACGATACGAAGAGACCGGACTGTACAGCAGTGTTACTGATTGGATTCACAGGAGAATGTACAGGCTTTCTTGTTGATCTTCTGATCGCTCAATACCTGGGTGGCTGTTACTATTAGCTGACCGCATGCAACTTGTGGGTGTTTGATATGATCATCGCCTACTGCCGGCGTATTGACGATTCTTTAGAGTCCTATACAGAGGTTTCCTGGCCCAGGAAAAACGGAGTAGGAGCACATATGTGATATGTGCGGGACCGAGACTAATACAATATGAGATACCGTATTCTATTCTCGCGATATGTGATATCAGCCGGGTATATGAGATATAGCCGGGTCATCGGATCAAGTGTTGATTCGATGAATTAGTACATGTTATATTTGTCGGTTATATGCAATATAGCCGGATTGTCGGATAGAGTGTTGATTCGATAATTTAATGTATAATTATATATGTGATATATTACATTACGTTAACTAATATAAGCTCGCTTTATTGATTCATTTTCTCACCAGATAATACATTGATATATATGGGATATATGTTAATTGTATTATTTTCTTTTGTTACATTATATATTATATATGTGATATATAATATTGTAACATGTTAAGGTTACAAATGCAACATGGTTGTTGTGTTTAAACCAAGTTAGGGTTTGGATTAGAGTTAGCTTTTGGGTTAGCTTTTGGATGAAGCTTTCATGAAGCTTCATGAAGCTTTGACTTTATCATTTTCCTTTGATATTTTGTGTAGATATTTGTTAACCCAACCCAAACCCTTAACCTATGGTTTATTCTCTACAAGGGTTAAGCCTTTCATTCTTAACCCATGGTTGTAATTGTAACAAAATAACAAAAACAATAATTCATTATTCATCACAAGAGATTTTCTTCTTCTTCCTCTTTGAAAAAGCTTCACTAGCTTTTGTGTTTGTGATGATAAATGGTGAGAAATTGAAAACAAAAGAGAGCAAAATTCCTACTTCATCATCCTCATCTATTCTAGCCACTTAGATTAGGATGTTCACTTCTCTAATAAGTTCATTAGTGAAGTGTAAGTTTGGGTTAGAGATTCTTCAAGGTAGATCATATTAGATCAAGAAGACTTCAAGCAAGATGCATCATTCACCTCTTGGAGCCTCACGAGAGTCGGAGTTCTTGATGATTGCAGCGAATGGAACTCAACACGGAGCTTATGAAGCGAAGAAACGGACTACAAAGGTTGTAATCTGATTGAATGATAAATTTCGGATGTGTCGTATCGAATCAAAAATTTATATTGACCGCAATCAAACTACGGTGTCGGATGTAGTTAATGAATGAGTGCGGATCGTCCACAGGGATTGCACAATTCAATTGTATTTTGATACATTTGAAATGAAAAGTTAAGCAACAATAAAAGAAAACATGATTCAAGAATGATTTGTATTCGAGTGTCACTATTCTTTATGCAAGAATCAAGAAACTATAAACAATCAAGAATCGGTTGTTTTGATAATATTTCCAATCAACAATCAAGAATATAAGAGAGGCTCGTAGGAATCGATCGGATCTTTAGACGTGATGTAATCTAAAAGGTTTCGTGTTCTTGTCCTTCGAAGAATTGATACTAGATCAATGGTGATCGACGAGAGTTAGGGCTTTCTTGATGAAATTAGGGTTTCATCTCTTAACCCTTGTTCTTTCGAGGATACCATTTATATTCTAGCCTCTATCAATTTCAAGAAACGATCGGAACTCCCCAATTTCGATCGATGTCGATCAAGAAAGCATCGAAACGAATTTGGTCATCGATTCTTGAACTTGCTAGGGTTTACAAACTCGTGGGATTCAAGAATCGATTACAAATTTGTTACATCATCATACTAAAGATCGTCTCGACTCCTCGACGAGCGGAGTTTTATTCACACATCACCACACAGATAATATTCGAGAATTGTAAAGATAACATGATGCGGAATTTAAAGAAAACAAGATAAAAGAATATCACCTTTTATTTAATCAACAATTTCAATACATTCTTTCAAGATCTACAAGAAGAAGAAATCGATCGTTGACTCGGCTTCGCTCGTCTCCGTGGATCGTGGATCTACTTTGATCTCTTGCCCGATTGAAGATCGGCTCGGCTCATAAAAGGGTTGAAGGCATCTTGCTTGGCTTGCACTCAAGATCTTGAATTGTGGTTGGATTTAGGGTTAGGGTTTCCTACAAGCTCTCTCACTAAACTTGAGGAAGAGGGGATGAAGAAAGAGATTGGCTAAAAATATCCAACATCTGAGTGTCTAAGAATTTATCAATGAGTGAGTCTAGGGTCTTATTTATAGAACTCCCAAACCCTAGGCTTAGGTTTGAATTGGAACTTTCCCTCCCAAAGTTTGTTGAAGAGTTTCTAGAAGGAGTTTGTTAGGAGTTAGCTTAGGGTTTAAGCTAGGGTTTAGGGAAAGTTCTAGAAGTATTAGGCTAGTTTAGGTGTTTGCTGATCTGGTGGAAGTATCTGGAATCTTCTGGAAGTTTGTGTGCATTTTTGAGCTGTAGCCACTGAAACAGGAGTTGTGGTGTAAAATTGAGGAACTGAGTCCCTGGGCCCACCGCGGATCCGCCGCAAGAACTAGGCATTGGCCGCGCTTCCGCGGCTCATTGATGGCCTTGGGATCAGTGCCTTCTTCTGCTGCTTGGTACTGCTATTTGGGCTTTTCTCTGATGTTTTGATTTGTATAATCCCTTCTGTGTTGATACCAGATTTGAGTTTAGTGAGTTTACGAGCGATTGTAATGGTCGAGCACTGTAATGATCGAGCAAGCTTCTCTTTTCCTGCATAGACTTCGAAACACGGGTTGCAAGATATAGAAAATATGCTATTTAATGTAATGCAGTCAATTTCCCTAGAAATGCCGGTTTTAAGGTCTAGTACATGTAATTTGATATTTTGCGACCGATTATCTAATATGTGAATTATGAATACCGTACACTTCTATATGTATGCAGATGATAGGGAAATTGCTGGTTAAAATATGCAATATTTTCGACTGATCAAATACCCCCAAACTTAATTTCGATCGTCTCGAGCGAATGTTTTATTAAAAAGAGAAGGAGAAAATAAAGAAAGAGAAAAACTAACTAGCACACTTTCATAGGCAACACGATTGCACTGAGCGCGTGCAACAAGCCTTTAAACCTCTAGGTGTCCCTAGTAGGAGGAGTGTTGTCTCCTGAGGGTTTTCAGCGGATTGCACCCACAAAATCCAATAATAAAAGCAAGATCATGAATATTACATTTAAAGAAAAGAATTGTAAAAGAAAGACTTTGAAAATTAGGGTTTCCAACTAAGCTAGCTTTTCGGTTGTCATGAGCCCTATCTTAATGGTCATGAAAAGATGTTAGAAATCACGTCCTCCCTCAATAAAACATCGTCTTATTCTTCATTCCTATCTGTTTTCCAAACATCGATCATATAACCCTGCGTGTGTGTAAAGACATCCCTACACCCGGAGAATTCAATTCAAGCTATCATACTCTTGCCCATCAGCCTCAGTACTTTTTAATCAATGAATATTTAGATGAGATTGCTCACACACTTTCATGCGACCGTTAATACTTCATGAGGTACTAACCGGCCGATTACACCTGTGCTTGCTTACTTGGTGTATTTTCCTCGTCTTGCACCACCTCAGGCATAGCAGTGACTCCCAGACCAGTTGGCCTTAGGGCACTAGGTGAAGAAGCACCCTCGCTATACATTTTTTATTGCCCTTGGTAATAACAAAACCAGTGTTCATTTTTCTCACCACTTTATATTTTCCTTTATTCATTTTTTTCTTTTTATTTCCTTCATACTTTTGGCTTTAAGACAAGAGCATTTCAAGGTATCCTCTACTATCCCAGGCTTCAAGACGTGTGTAAGTGCGAATAGCAGGGTAGCAACGTTCAAAAATGTTTGGCTTTCCAGAATAGAAACTATTTTTCAGACTTATTTTTATCCTCAGATTAGTGACGTCTTTCATCTTACTAACCCTTGGGACAACGGCTCATAACTACTTATTACTAGTTCGTATAAGAAAACTTCTAATTTTCTTGGTTTTCTTAAATTTTTCTAATCTCATGGATGTAATTTTTCACTATCTAAACTTTCATTATCTTTATTTATATACAAAAAAGTGTAAATATTAAAATTATTTTTATATTTGAAATTTTTTTAAATTTTTATGAGTTTTGAAAATTTTTCAATTTTTTATAGATTTTTAAAAGAAATGTTTTGTGCTTATGCAGATGATATGCAAATGATGCAAAAATAAGCACAAACCTCCCCCAAACTTGTTTTCAACAGTGTCCTCACTGTTGCCGACAGCTATACCTACAAAAATCTGTAAATCTGGGGGGAATTATTAGTGGGGGAAAAATATATAAGTGAAGAACTTCCCCCAAACTTATCTTTCACTCACCTTCATTCAAAAAAATGATGCAATGATATACTGGATATGAAGGTGAGACGGAGGAATTTTAATCCAAATAAACTGGCTCTTGTAAGAACAAGAGCTCCTCCGTGGGGTCAGTGGAAAAATACGGCTTTAGTCTATGTCCATTTACTTTGAAAACAGTGCCGTTTTTAACATTTTCAACTTCTACTGCCCCGTGCGGGAATACAGACCGCACAACAAATGGTCCCTCCCAACGAGATCGGAGCTTACCCGCGTGAAGGTGTAATCGTGAATCATAAAGAAGGACTTGTTGACCAGGTAAAAATGTTTTCCTTAAAATGCTTTTATCGTGAAAAATCTTAGTCCTATTCTTTGTGATTACAGCATTATCATAAGCTTCATCACGGAGTTCGCTTAGCTCGTTAAGTTGCAGCTTCCGAAAGTTGCAAGCAAGGTTTAGATCAAAATTTATTTCCTTTATAGCCCACAATGCTTTAAGTTCTATCTCAACAGGTAGATGACATGCTTTACCAAAAACTATGCTATATGGAGACATTCCTAGGTCGGTCTTATATGCAGTCCTGAATGCCCAAAGAGCATCCGTCAATTTGGTCGACCAGTCTTTTCTATTTTTAGCAACAGTTTTCTCCAGGATAAGTTTGATTTGTCTGTTTGAGATCTCAACCTGCCCGCTTGTTTGGGGATGATAGGGTGTAGAAAGTCGGTGGTTGATTGAGTATTTTCGCATCAGAGTCTCGAAAGACCTGTTGCAGAAATGTGTCCCATTATCGCTAATAATAGCGCGTGGGTGTCCAAATCGCGAAAAGATATTCTCTTTTAAGAACTTAATGACAACTTTCCTGTCATTAGTGCGACATGGAATGGCTTCTACCCACTTTGAGACATAATCAACCGCCAGCAATATGTACAGATTCCCAAAGGAGTTGGGAAAAGGACCCATAAAATCTATGCCCCAAACATCAAACATTTCAACAACCAAGATGGGTTGCTGAGGCATTTCATTCCTCTGGGATATTCTACCCGTATACTGATATTGTGTACAGGTTTTGCAATACTCAAATGCGTCCTTGAATAAGGTCGGCCAATAAAATCCACATTGCAAAACCTTTTCCGCTGTCTTTCTAGGGCCAAAGTGACCCCCACAAGCCTGATCATGACAAAATGAAAGAACACTCTTGAACTCTTCATTTGGGACGCACCGGCGAATGATCTGATCAGGACAATATTTAAACAAATAGGGCTCGTCCCAGTAAAAATGTTTTACTTGGGAAAGAAAACGGTATTTGTCCTGTTTTGACCAGTCGCTGGGTATCAGTCCCGTGGCATGATAGTTCACAATATCCCTGAACCATGGTTCAGCGGATATGCTCAAGAGTTGTTCATCAGGGAATGAATCATTGATCGGCAGGGTCACAGGGGAAGAAACGATGCGTGAAAGGTGGTCGACTACTACGTTTTCACATCCTTTTTTATCTTTGATAACAAGATCAAATTCTTGTAACAGTAGGATCCAACGTATTAGTCGACCTTTTGCATCTTTCTTCGCCAGAAGATGTTTTAAAGCGGAATGGTCAGTATATACAACTATAGGTGAGCCGATTAAGTAAGGCCTGAACTTTTCTAACGCAAATACAACCGCTAAAAGTTCCTTCTCGGTGGTTGTATAATTGATTTGCGCATCATTCAGGGTCTTACTAGCATAGTAAATCACGTGTGGCATCTTTTCGATGTGCTGTCCTAAGACTGCACCTACTGCAAAGTCAGATGCGTCACACATCAGCTCAAAGGGGTAGTCCCAATTTGGTGATGATAAAACGGGGGCTGAAGTGAGTGAGTGTTTAAGTGAGTCGAAAGCTGTCTCGCAATCCGAGTCAAAGTGGAAGGTCGTATCCTTGGCCAGGAGTAGTGTTAAAGGTCTAGCAATTTTGCTAAAATCCTTAATGAATCTCCTATAAAAGCCTGCATGGCCAAGGAAAGAGCGAATATCTTTGACGCTTTTGGGATGAGGGAGGTTTTGAATGACATCTACTTTAGCTCTGTCAACCTTAATGCCTTTCTGTGAAATGACATGTCCAAGGACTATTCCTTCTTGGACCATAAAATGGCATTTTTCCCAGTTTAAAGTCAAGTTCTTCTCTTTGCAACGAGTAAGAACAGCGTCCAGATTCGCTAGGCAATCAGAAAAAGAGTCTCCAAAAATCGAGAAGTCGTCCATAAAGATCTCCAGAAAATTCTCTACCATATCAGAGAATATCCCCATCATACACCGCTGAAAGGTAGCGGGAGCATTGCATAGCCCAAAGGGCATGCGACTGTAAGCAAAGGTACCAAAAGGACAAGTAAAAGTGGTTTTATCTTGATCCTTTTTGGCGATGGGGACCTGATTGTAGCCTGAGTATCCGTCCATAAAACAATAAAACTCTCGTCCCGCTAAGCGTTCCAGCATTTGATCAATAAATGGTAGAGGAAAATGATCTTTCCTCGTGGCAGCGTTGAGTTTTCTATAATCAATGCATACACGCCACCCAGTTTGGGCGCGTGTTTGAATCAACTCATTCGCCTCATTTGTGATAACTGTGATGCCGGATTTCTTAGGAACGAAATGTATAGGACTCACCCACTGGCTATCGGAGATGGGGTATATAATACCAATATCTAAGCATTTGACGATCTCTTTCATGACAGCTTCCTTCATGACGGGATTCAACCGTCTCTGTGGTTCTCGGGTCGGTCTGGCATCATCCATCACATGTATATGATGTTCAACTATCAAGGGACTAATCCCTTTGATGTCCGCCATACTCCAACCAAACGCCTCTTTGTTAGATCTCAATACCGATAAAAGTGCATTCTCTTGCTCTGATGCAAGAGAAGCGGAAATGCTAACCGGTAATGACTCGTTCTCACCAAGATATGCATATTTCAGGTGAGAAGGTAAAATTTTGAGATCTAACTCAGGCGGAGAAATGATAGAAGGAAGGGTCATAGATTGATTTTTGGATCTACAAAGAAGCTCAGAGCCTGTGAAAGATACAGACTCGGGTGGAGAAAAGTCAGAAGTGCAGGACTCATGTGTAGCTAAAGTGTCCTCACTAAGATCTTGTGCAAAGTCAAACAGAGATGTGCTAATGTCATCGAGATCAGTAAAGCAAAGATCCTCAGCTCCACAACTATCGGGAGCGATCTCATGGACAGAGCACACATCTAAAATATGAGCACTAGGTTCTGATGGCTGACTTCCAACTTTATAAATGTTTAGTTCAATGGTCATATTTCCAAATGATAAGTTCATTGAACCATTTCTACAGTTTATAACAGCGTTGGAAGTGGCAAGGAAAGGACGACCTAGAATCACCGGAATTTGGCCCCGGGGGTTTGCTACAGGATGTGTGTCGAGCACAATGAAGTCTACAGGGAAAACAAATTCCCCGACCTTTATTAACACATCCTCTAACTCACCCCTTGGTTTGGTGATAGATCGGTCTGCCATCTGGAGAGTGCAATGAGCAGGTTTCAGCTCTCCAATCCCTAATTGCTCATAGACAGAATAAGGGAGCAGGTTAACACTTGCGCCAAGGTCTAAAAGGGCACGATTTATGTTTTTACCCCCAATCGAAATCGATATTGTAGGACAACCTGGGTCCTTTCTTTTCTTTGGAAGCTGGGGTATAAAAGCAGTGCTGATGTTATTAGACATAAAGACCTTCTTTGGCACTTGAGTCTTCCTCTTCCTAGTGCACAAGTCCTTAAGAATCTTCGCATAAGCGGGGACTTGCTGAATCGCATCTAGGAGAGGGATATTGATGTTAACCTGTTTGAACATCTCTAAAATTTTCTCCATATGAGGACTCGTTCTATTAGCCCTTAGCCGATTCGGGTAAGGTGCTTTCGCAATAAGCGCAGGGTCCATCATAGGAGAAGGAAAGGGGGGTAGACGAGGTCCCAAAGGAGGTGTGGGGACCGTCTGTGGAGAACTATAAGGGTTGGGTGAAGGTGTTGAGCCTAGAGGGAAATGGAGAATAGGCTCGTGCGAAGGTGGTTTGGTAGAAGAAGAAGGATCAGAAAGTGAAGTGTGTGTATGTGGAAAGGACTCAGCCGGGGTGTTGATATGATTTTCAGTATCATCAATACCTTCCCCGACATGATTGTTCAGCACTCTTCCCGATCTCAACGTTGTGATGGCATTTACATTGTAATGCCCAGGATTCTGTAGGGGTTGAGAGGGAAGTTTCCCTTTTTCTCTCGCACTCATTTCGGCTTTTAAGCGTGCGATTTCAGCTTCCATCGTGCGAATACTCTCATCTTGGGACGCTGAGTTTTTCTTTATTTCACTGACGGAAGATCTAACCTCAGTCGAAACATCCATGAAATTTGATAAAAGTGATTTCATGGTTTGAGTGAATTGAGAGAACTCGTCAGAACAGGACTGCATAGGATTAGACTGTGCAGGAGTGTTGCCCTGATTTTGGAAATTTTGTGACTGATAGGGGTGCTGAGTGAGTTGGAGGGGTTGCTGTTGTGGTGGAGGAAGAGCCCTTTGAAATTGATTCGTGTTTGGAACCGTATTTTGAGATTGGTTTTGGTTCCAAGCAAAATTCGGGTGGTTCCTCTAACCCTGATTGTACGTGGAAGAATATGGATCGTTTCGAGGTCTTTGAAATGCGGCATTAGAATGCTCGTGACCTTGAAACGCAGAGTTTAATGGACATTCTTCCGTTAAATGTGACGGATCAGAACACCACCCACAAACAGTTTTGGGGAGTGACATTGGGTTTAGGGAGGCTGCTGCAAATTTGTGTTCCATAGCGTCGAGCTTCTTTTGCATTGCTGCCATTTCAGCTCGAACACCTATGGACACATCTATTTGGTGTATGCCACCCCTATTCAATGGTTGGGTTCCACTCTCCTAAATTAGTGACTTTTCAGCGAACTCTTCTAAGTATCGCCAAGCTTCCCCATCATCTTTGGTCATAAAAGTACCTTGACACATGTTTTCAAGGCTCTGTTTAGTGCTAGGGTTACTGCCCTCATATATGATTCGGCAAAGCTCCCATCTCGGGATGCCGTGATGAGGACATTGAACCAATAGATCCTTGAAACGTTCAAAGTATTTTGAAAATGGTTCAGCAGGGAGCTGGGCAAATTGGTTCAGTTCGCTACGGATTCGAGCCGTCTTTTGGACTGGGTAAAATTTCTTAAGGAATGCAGCGACGAATTCTTCCCAATTCGTAATAGAGTGTGCGGTCGTGTTGTATAGCCACTTCTCGGCTATATCGCACAAAGTAAATGGAAGAAGTCGTAGACGCATCGCATCCACTGAAAGTTGAAACGTACCCATCATTGCGCATACGTTTTCAAATTTGGTAATGAAAACGTAAGCGTCCTCGGTCTCGAGTCCGTGGTATTTGGGTAGAAGATTGATATACTGGGGCTTAATCTCGAAGTTATCCCCATTGGCTGGTGGTATGGATAAGCAGGTCGAAAGAGGACCTCTATGTGGATAACATCTTTCCTGGAGAGAAATGTGGGGTGGATTAGGATTCTGCGCACCAACGGACGGTGGCAGATTAGGGTTAAAGAAGTTCGATGGATTCGGATCCATCGGTGTGGGTGTGGTAGTGGGTAAAGAAAAGGTAAATGGAGAATTACCGACTTCGGAGTCGATAAAAGGTACGCGGACTAAACGGGCACTAGAATCCCGTGTCCAGCCTATCTTGCACTAAAATGGGTTAGTACAAGTGGCAGCGTTGACTTATAATTAGGGGTAAAATGAATGCGGTGCTTGCTTTAAAAAGGGACGGATTTTGAAAAAATGATGCGACAAAACAAATGCAGCACACAAACCCTAGAATCTAGTGGTCACCTAGGTCCGATCTCTAGACCGCTCCTAACTGCCAAAAGACAAGTCGCAGGATAGAATCCTCCACTGCCTCTTTGTCCCCCTGTGGCCGGATAAGTGCCAGGTAAGTGGGAAGGAACCACCACTACAGTGGACCTAATTAATAACCACTAGCCTTAGACACACTCTCCTTAGGCACCACAAGAAAACACGGATAAGCAATGAATTACCCACGACCTTCTCTTGTCCTATTGAGCGCGACAGTCCTTAGAGTCTTCTCTAGATTTCTTTTAGTTAATGGGGGTAATGCGGATGCAAGTTTTGCGATTTTTGGGGCCTAGGAAGGGTAATGAAATCCCCACCTAATTTGGATTTGGCCGTGCCCCTTAAATTTCCGTATTAATATGCAACAACCACAAGAATCAAAACACGTACAATATTTTTATTTTTGCGGCGCTGCGATTTATTTGCAAAGAAACCTGCAGCAAAATTGTTATTGGAGCAGATGAGGTAAGAGATAAGAAAGTGAGAAAGTTACAGAGCAAAATTGATGCAGAGAGGAGCTAAGGTTGCCGCGGATCCGCCGCGTTTGAAGGGGTATTGCCGCGGAAGGGCGGTTGGATTTACTGTTCAGTGCACAGAATTTCTTCAGCAAGCTCCTGTACAATTCCTCAGCTCTCTGGAATATTCACAAAAATTTTCCCAAAGCTCCAATGATTCCAGATTTCCTCGCAATCAAACCACAACAACACGTATTAGGGTTTGTATGAGTTTAGATCTAAAAATTATAATGGAATAAATTGTTCAACTCAAATTTCAAAATACGAACTATTAGCGCACTATCCCCGGCAACGGCGCCATTTTGATTGTTTGTAAATTTCGGATGTGTCGTATCGAATCAAAAATTTATATTGACCGCAATCAATACGGTGTCGGATGTAGTTAATGAATGAGTGCGGATCGTCCACAGGGATTGCACAATTCAATTGTATTTTGATACATTTGAAATGAAAAGTTAAGCAACAATAAAAGAAAACATGATTCAAGAATGATTTGTATTCGAGTGTCACTATTCTTTATGCAAGAATCAAGAAACTATAAACAATCAAGAATCGGTTGTTTTGATAATATTTCCAATCAACAATCAAGAATATAAGAGAGGCTCGTAGGAATCGATCGGATCTTTAGACGTGATGTAATCTAAAAGGTTTCGTGTTCTTGTCCTTCGAAGAATTGATACTAGATCAATGGTGATCGACGAGAGTTAGGGCTTTCTTGATGAAATTAGGGTTTCATCTCTTAACCCTTGTTCTTTCGAGGATACCATTTATATTCTAGCCTCTAGCAATTTCAAGAAACGATCGGAACTCCCCAATTTCGATCGATGTCGATCAAGAAAGCATCGAAACGAATTTGGTCGTCGATTCTTGAACTTGCTTGGGTTTACAAACTCGTGTGATTCAAGAATCGATTACAAATTTGTTACATCATCATACTAAAGATCGTCTCGACTCCTCGACGAGCGGAGTTTTATTCACACATCACCACACAGATAATATTCGAGAATTGTAAAGATAACATGATGCGGAATTTAAAGAAAACAAGATAAAAGAATATCACCTTTTATTTAATCAACAATTTCAATACATTCTTTCAAGATCTACAAGAAGAAGAAATCGATCGTTGACTCGGCTTCGCTCGTCTCCGTGGATCGTGGATCTACTTTGATCTCTTGCCCGATTGAAGATCGGCTCGGCTCATAAAAGGGTTGAAGGCATCTTGCTTGGCTTGCACTCAAGATCTTGAATTGTGGTTGGATTTAGGGTTAGGGTTTCCTACAAGCTCTCTCACTAAACTTGAGGAAGAGGGGATGAAGAAAGAGATTGGCTAAAAATATCCAACATCTGAGTGTCTAAGAATTTAGCAATGAGTGAGCCTAGGGTCTTATTTATAGAACTCCCAAACCCTAGGCTTAGGTTTGAATTGGAACTTTCCCTCCCAAAGTTTGTTGAAGAGTTTCTAGAAGGAGTTTGTTAGGAGTTAGCTTAGGGTTTAAGCTAGGGTTTAGGGAAAGTTCTAGAAGTATTAGGCTAGTTTAGGTGTTTGCTGATCTGGTGGAAGTATCTGGAATCTTCTGGAAGTTTGTGTGCATTTTTGAGCTGTAGCCACTGAAACAGGAGTTGTGGTGTAAAATTGAGGAACTGAGTCCCTGGGCCCACCGCGGATCCGCCGCAAGAACTAGGCATTGGCCGCGCTTCCGCGGCTCATTGATGGCCTTGGGATCTGTGCCTTCTTCTGCTGCTTGGTACTGCTGTTTGGGCTTTTCTCTGATGTTTTGATTTGTATAATCCCTTCTGTGTTGATACCAGATTTGAGTTTAGTGAGTTTACGAGCGATTGTAATGGTCGAGCACTGTAATGATCGAGCAAGCTTCTCTTTTCCTGCATAGACTTCGAAACACGGGTTGCAAGATATAGAAAATATGCTATGTAATGTAATGCAGTCAATTTCCCTAGAAATGCCGGTTTTAAGGTCTAGTACATGTAATTTGATATTTTGCGACCGATTAGCTAATATGTGAATTATGAATACCGTACACTTCTATATGTATGCAGATGATAGGGAAATTGCCGGTTAAAATATGCAATATTTTCGACTGATCATAATCCTATTCACTTTAGTTATTTGTATGTGATTCAAACTTGTTACCCTAGAAATTCTAGTAAAGATTCATAGTTTTCTTACTTTGCACCTCTCTAAAATTTAAAGTGGTATGAGTGGTGCTACCAAACCCTAGACTAGGTGCAAGGGAAGCCCAACATTTAGGTCATAAGTATAGTACTACCATAATTTATACTAATATAACATGATATGCAGATGTATCGTAATGCAACACTAACTGTCATGCAACCCCAAATAGAAGATATATATAGGTACTGTCCCCCAGATCAGTTCTAGTCAAATCCAAAAGATGAAATCTAACTGTGTACCGCATGATAACAATCATGTCAATATAAATGGATGTCCAGCATAAACATCGAAATCAGAAATCTCTCGTGTCCAGCATCGACACGTACATGCAGATACCGTCGACACCATCTCAATAGATGATCGCCACCCGATATCCATGGCCTCGGTCGGTATCTCCTGGATATCCGCCGTGCCAAATCGAACCCCGGTCAGCATCCCCTGGATATCTTCCATGCTCATCCCTATCTCCGGTATCGAGTATCCTCGTTAGGCTCCCCGCCTATAATGCGGCTATCCTGCCCCTCGACCTCGAACCGGGTCCACCATATAGCCAACTGATAACCCCCCACCTCAGTTCGGATAAGTAACATGTCCAAAACCGAATAACCCCCCACCTTGGTTCGGAATAAATAATTAGAAAACATAAAACTCATGGTGGACGTTAAATCACCATCTTCAGAAAACATCAAGTAAAGAATGAGAATATTTGCCTAGATTATCCTGATGATATATTATATATATACATATATAACAATGTCTCATACCACTGATATATATCATCAAAAGTAAATCATCCAGAAAACTCATAAAATCAAATATACATTCATAATACTGGTATTCACAATGCTTAACATATAATAAGGTAAAGTGCGTAAATAAATCATACAAGCAGATACACTTATCAATCCTACTGTGCCATGGTAATACTAATAATGTGTAGTGTAACATACGCGTCTGTGCTCGTGCCGTATGGCAATCATTAGTATTTGTGCAAGGGTTATAAAAATATAATAGCCTAGTCATATTGATATCTACATATGCAATATATCATAACGGTCCTACAGTGACATGGCAGTACCAATGAGGTGTAGTGTAATATAGGTATACGTGCTTGTGTAGCATAGTACTCATTGGTAGTTCTGCAGTGTTCTATAAGAGTGTTCGTATCGCGGAAATGTATACATCAATAGTGTAACGAAAACATGTAAAGTAATCTAAGCGTAACTATTAATTGTAATTACTTACTATGAGCTATACTATTATCTTTTATAAATGGAATGATATGTTGGGTTTGAAATAAGGAGACTGCCTTAGTTTAAAATAGATATTTGTTTTGGAGGTGGGCATCGCATCCTTGTATTTCGTCATTTAAAAGAGAAACAATTCGTAGTTTTTAAAAGAATATAGCTCACACAAGTATTACGTCCTAAAACGGAATATAATCTAACTTTACGAGTCTAAAACTTGGCCGTTATTCGGCATACGAATCTCATCACTTCCAATACGTATAATCTTTTGTATAACACCTCATAGTATCACTGTATCTGTATCATCATAAATACGGCATGCTCCCTTGTACAAATCCATCAACCATATCCATATCGTACGGATCTAACATCACGTACGTACCTCATTTAAAACTATGTATGAAACTATATGCAATGAAGGACATACTAGATGCGATACTATAGCAATATCTTGAATAGTATACTAAATTAATTAGATATCATAATACTATTTATAAGGTTGCGGGGGTGCTATACGCCATCCACCCGACTTCCCCAGTAGATGTAAATCTACTCACCAACTCGTTTTGCTCGCTGAAATCCACGCTGTTATTGTAGGGTTCCTAGGCATACTAGTGAAGGTTCATATAGCATCAAACTTGCATGAATAAAATTTTACATGTGCCGAACAACCCAAAGACAGGATCTTTGCTAGATTATTAGGGTTAAGCAAACAAGATTACATCTTTTATGCAAAGTGTGAGGGATTACAACCTTTGTAGTCCGCTCCTTCGCTTCATAAGCTCCGAGTAGAAGTCCCTTCGCCGCGATCCATGATCTCCCGGACTCAAGAGAGGCTCCACGACTCGAACGATCCATGCTAGCTTGAAGTGTTCCAAATCTCCGATGATCTACGTCGAAGTATCAATAACTCAAGCTTTCTCACTCTAAAGAGATGAACACACTAATCTCATGGGCTAGATGAGATGAGGATGAGAGAGTAGTATTTATGCTTTCTTTTTAAATCATTTTCTCATAATTTATCATCACAAAATGAATTTCTAGTGAGCTCAAAATCAAGAGAGAAGAAGATGATAATGGAAAATGATCATTCCTTTTGTGATGAATAGAAAGAAATGTATATGATTGATATATAAACCATGGTCAAGGATGAGTGGCCAAGAGTTTGTAGAGAATAAACTAGAGTTAGGGTTTGGTTAGGTTAGAAATGAGTCATGAGATATTATCCACCATAATATCTTAACCAAGACAAAAGAAAAAGCTTCTAGAATGTGCAAGAAGAAGCTAACCCTAATCAAACACTAATCCCAATTAATCATCCTTAAACATGTTTAATAATAAATCATATCATGTCACAATAATATATATCACATATTTATTATATATTTGCAACAAAATAAAATAATACAATTAACATATATCGCATATATATCAATGTATCATCCAGTGAGAAAATGAAATAATAAAGCGAGCCAATATTAGATAATGTAATACAATATATCATATATATTATTATACATTAAATCATCGAATCAACACTTGATTCGACGACCCGGCTATATCGAATATTACCGACTAATATATCATGTACCGATTCATCGAATCAACACTTGATCCGATGTCCCGGTTCATATCTAAAGATCGCGAGAATATAATACGGTATCTCATATCGCATTATTCTCGGTCCTGCACATATCACATATGTGCCTCTACTCCGTTTCGCCTGAGCCAAGAAACCTCTGTGTAGGACTCTAAAGAATCGTCAATACGCCGGTAGCAGGTGATGATCATATCAAACAACCACAAGCTGCAAGCGGTCAGCTAAACGTAACAGCCACCCAGGTATTGAGCGATCAGAAGATCAACAAGCTATCCTGTGCGTTCTCCTGTGAATCCAATCAGTAACACTCCCGTACAGTCCGATCTGTTCGTCTGATATGTCACATATCAAGTCTAGGGGTGGTAAACGTCAGACCCCAGTAACCGATAAGTCGTGTCGATGTGTGGCTCATAACGGGTCGAGAAACTACTAGTAACACTTACCAGTAAATCTCTATATCAGCCCTGGCCAGGGACTTCCAGTTATAGCCAATCGAACACAGTACAACATCAACTCCCTATACCGGGAGAGACGAATCCCATCCTATCGCTCATTGCCTCCATATGATTCGGGACTATACCCAAAAGCCACCGTTTTGCATGCCCTCTTGGACGTGGTAAGGTGGAAATCAAAGCACAGTGGGAATCACACAAGCCACTATGACGATCTCGGGTCTACAGACTACCCTGTACCAGTGTTACCGGAGAACTGCCATCTGACATGTGGTATATCACCATCTGGGAGTTCTCGGCGAGTCCGTCCAGTGTACCCAGTCTCCACTGAGCACCCGTACACCATCTCTGATGTCAAACACCGATGGATATGGGATCATCCATCGCCCATCATATGGGTCAAGATGCGTATACGCTAGTCTACTCTGGTGTATCGATGCCCTGTTTCGATATACTCTCGACTAGGAACAGTTATAGGATGTACTCATCGACTACCGTGGCCCCACTAGTATGATCTCATCATAGTCCCTGTAGTCGAGTACATATCCTAAGGGCTTTATCAACATGTGAGAGAAAAACAGTAAACCAGTATAAGTCAACATGTTAAGATAAAGTGAAACCAAATAGCATACTATCATGACGAGCAAGAAAGTCATCTATATATATATCCAAGCATCCATTATAATATACATCATATGTACAACAATGGCTTCTAGGGCATATACATAACTAACAATCTCCCACTTGCACTAAGGCCAGCTCCTGTAGTATCTCATACCTAGCATCCCGAATAATCTCTCAAACTGTATCTGGGGAATAGCCTTTGTGAATGGATCCGCCGTGTTGTCCTTCGTATCTACTCTCCTGACCTCGATCTCCCGGCGATCAACTATCTCCCTGATCAGGTGATACCGCCTCAGAATATGTCTGGACTTCTGATGGGATCTGGGTTCCCTGGCCAAAGCCACAGCTCCATTGTTATCGCAATACAAAGGTATTGGATGCTCAATGGATGGAACCACACCAAGTTCATTAATGAACTTCTTTATCCAGACAGCCTCCTTGGCAGCATCCTTGGCAGTGATGTATTCAGCCTCCATCGTCGAGTCTGCAATGGTATCCTGTTTGGAACTCTTCCAACATACCGCCCCTCCATTGAGGGTAAAGACAAATCCCGAGTGCGACTTAGAGTCGTCCTTATCACTTTGGAAGCTGGAATCGGTAAAGGACTCCACCCGGAGTTCTCCATTACCATACACCAAGAACATCTCCTTAGTCCTTCGTAAGTACTTGAGAATGTTCTTCACAGCTATCAAGTGACTCTCTCCAGGATCTGCTTGATACCGACTCACTACACTTAGTGAGTATGCTACATCGGGTCTGGTACATAGCATCGCATACATGATAGAGCCTACTGCCGAAGCATAGGGTATCCCTTGCATGCGAGATCTCTCCAAATCAGTCTTGGGAGACATCTCTTTTGAGAGAGTGAGTCCAGAGATCGTGGGTTGGTTCCCACGCTTGGATTCTTCCATACTAAACCTCTTTAGTATGGTGTCAATGTACCTGGATTGGGACAATCCCAGTATCCGTTTAGATCTATCTCTATAGATCATTATTCCCAATATGCAGGAGGCATCGCCTAGATCTTTCATTGAGAATCTCTGTGATAAGAAGAGTTTGACGGAATGCAGCATAGGAATATCATTTCCTATCAAGAGTATGTCATCCACGTACAATACGAGGAAGATAACCTTACTCTCTGCTACCTTCTTATAGATACAAGGTTCATCTATATTTTTTATGAAGTCAAACTCTTTGACTACAACATCAAAATAGATGTTCCAACTCCGTGATGCTTGCTTTAACCCATAAATGGATTTAAGCAGCTTGCACACCTTTCCGCTGCTCCCACTATCTACAAAGCCCTCTGGCTGAGTCATGTACACGCTCTCTTCTAAATCACCGTTTAGAAAGGTGGTCTTAACATCCATTTGCCAGATTTCGTAGTCATGGTATGCAGCAATGGCAAGTAAGATCCGGATGGACTTAAGCATAGCCACTGGAGAAAAGGTTTCGTCATAATCCATACCTGGTCGTTGACGAAAACCCTTTGCTACAAGTCTAGCTTTGAAAGTCTCAACTTTTCCATCTACACCAAATTTCCTTTTAAAAATCCACTTGCTCCCAATGGGTTTTACCCCTTCAGGAGTATTTTCTAAAATCCATACTTTATTGGTGTACATGGATTCCATCTCAGATCGCATTGCATCCAGCCATTTCACAGAGTCGCCACTCGTGATGGCCTGCTCGAAACTAGTCGGGTCATCATCATCCATGATGCAATCCTCGCTTCCACCATCAATGAGAAAATCGTAGTATCTCTCAGGTGGATGAGAAACCCTACAAGATCGGCGGAGAGGCTGGGGTTCGTCGGGTATTACTGAATCCTCTGGTTCCACTAAATCATCTATTGTAGTCTATTCTGCTGGAACTTCTTCCAGCTCTACCTCTTTGCCACTAATTTCTTTTGTAAGAAATTCCTTTTCTAAAAAGGTGGCATATTGAGAAATAAACACTTTTTTTTCCTCACCGTGGTAGAAGATATATCCATAAGAATCTTTTGGATATCCTACAAACTTACATAGACCTGATCTTGCCTCGAGTTTGTTCGGATTTTGCTTTTTAACATAGGCCGGACAACCCCATATCTTAACTCGTTTAAGAGATGGTCTCTTCCCATTCCATATCTCATATGGAGTGGTAGGCACTGATTTAGTTGGAACTCTATTCAATAGATATGCGGCTGTCTGCAGCGCATAACCCCAAAAGGAGATAGGTAACTCAGCTTCGCTCATCATAGATCGCACCATATCTAATAGGGTCCGATTCCTTCGTTCCGATACACTGTTGTGCTGTGGTGTATAAGGAGGAGTAAGCTGAGAGAGAATCCCATTCTCTTTTAGATAATCTAGGAACTCTTTGCTTAAGTATTCTCCTCCTCGATCAGATCGAAGGATCTTAATACTTTTGCCCGTTTGTTTTTCTACTTCGTGCTTATATTCTCTGAATTTCTCAAAAGCTTCAGACTTGTGTTTTAATAGGAACACATGCCCGTATCTAGAGAGATCGTCAGTGAATGCAATGAAGTAGGAAGAACCGTTCCTGACATGCGTAGACATGGGACCGCATACATCACTATGTACCAGTCCTAAGAGTTCGGTAACTCTTTCTCCGTGTCCACTAAACGGAGCTTTGGTCATTTTTCCTTTGAGACATGAATGGCAAGTATCATAAGATGATAATTCGAACGGGTTCAAATATCCATCCTTATGTAACTTAGCCAGCCGTGTCGCATTGATATGACCAAGTCTACAATGCCACAAGTAGGATTCGTTCATATCTGAACTTTTCCTCTTGTGTGTGTTTTGTATATTGAGGACTGTATTCTGATTTAGAATGAATATGCCATTATGTAACGAGCCTGATGCAATCAACTTTTGATTTAGGAATATGTTCATAGCATTATCTTTTACTACAAAATTATATCATTCTTTACTTAATAAAGAAACTGATATAATATTGCACATCATGTTTGGTATGTAATACTCATTTAGAATCAGTGTATTACGACTTGGTAATACAAGATGATATTCGCCAACTGCTTTGGCTACAATACTTGCACCGTTCCCTACTTGAACGGAATGATCACCTTTTCCCAGTTCTCTACCTTTTCGTAGCCCATGTAACAATTTACATATATGAGATCCTGATCCGGTATCCAATACCCAAGACGTAGGGTGAACTGAGAAACAGTTCTCAATAACTAATACACCCGAAGAAGATGCATCAATATGCATGTTCTTTTGGGCGGCGTGAGAATCCAGATATTCTCCTGTTTCCTGTTCAGTCTTATAACTCTTATAAGAAAGAACGGGTCCAACGTTCCCTTGCTCAGTACAATAATCGGGTTCAGTTAATACATCCATATTATTATCTTGATTATGGCCTGACATGGTCGCTACCTGGAGAGAGAGAGAAGAAAACACTTTAGCGTATGCTCTTGCAAGATTAGATTGGTTATTATCTTATCTAATCAGGATGTCTCCCACTGTTTTTATCAAATCTACCTTCAAACCTAAAAAGGTAAGATTAGCCGGGATTAATTACACCCTACAATTTCGTCAATCTTTCAGCCAGATCAGTGTCGGTATTTTGAGGGAGGTTCCCCGTGCTTTCGCACGGACCTAATTAAAGTAAACCTTGTTTTCCCAGAGGCATAACCCCGTTAACACTTTTCTAGACACCTACTTGATCGGCTAATTGTCCTGTGTAAAACTCTCCCAGGAGTAACTCTTACTCGCAGTGGGTATCGGGATCCAACTATCTTATAGGAGGTATGCAATCTCATTGCAAATTTCAACGCTTGAAATTCCCGATAATATTTTGCCCCTAGTGACTTATGACCTTAACTATGGTCAACAAATCATAAGCACTAGTCAAGTTCTACCCGTCATTTCTTGATTAATTTAGACCCACCCACATGACCCTTAACTATGGTCAACAAATTCATAGGACTGTCCTAATTAATCACATCTTATGTTTATAGGAAAACATCACATAGCTACCGTACACTGCGCCTTAACTATGGTCAACAAACGCAGCACGAATACTAAGTACTCTATTCTCCTAATATGACGGAGGGTTACGCAGGTTTTTCAGAAAACCTTGAGCGTAATGAACTTGATATCGTCGTAGAATCATGTGAAAATTTGAAAAGGAGTGTTTTTGAGGCTTTTCTTAGTTTCGCTTAAGGGGTCACTCCCGGTGAAGGGATCGTCGGCCCTTTCCTTATCGAATAAGGTGCGGGATATATCATATATACCGCTGTGCAAAGCAAAACACTAAAAGCAATCAAAAGACAAACCGAGTTTTGTAGCATCTTCCAGTTTCGCTAAAGAGGTCACTCCCGGTGAAGGGATCTCGGCTCTTTCCCCATCGAATAAGGTGCAGGACATATCATATATATCACTGTGCAAAGCAAAACTGTAGCTACCCTTTTTATTAAGTTTTGATTCCACAACATTTTTAGGTTTCTTTTCTTTTTGTTAATCTCATTAATAAAATCCCATCAGCTTATGCTTCCTAAGCATCATAGAAGAAACGAAAGCAGTAATATTTATATATCAGCATATATATATAGTATAAGCATTCGTCTCAGGCAGTAATATGATCTCATCACAGAACATTGCAGCAGAAGAACATATATGAAATATTGGATATACTAGGACGTCCGTGTTTTCAATACGAGCCTGTATAAAACACGGATTCCACGGTCGCGACGAATAGCCAAACCCACATCCCAAGACCCCTACGAGAGCGGCAAGTAACACTGCCAATTCTAGGGTTAGGAGACCCGGTCTCGACTCCTCGAAATGGCCTCCCACTGGACCTTAGAACCCGGTTACTTATGCTCCCCTCCTTGGGTCTACCTTATGCGGAAAAGTAAATAATATACAACGGTGATATCAACCTCAACCTGGAAGTGCCCCAAAAAAGAATATTACATTACAAATGAATTTTACAGGAATGAAAATAAAAACCTTCATCTCACATAAAACCCCCGGCTATTCAGAACGCGACGATCCAATATAACATATCACAGCAACACATAATATCACATATCATCAACGTAAGTAAATATGCGCATCCCAATTGTCGTTGACATATAGCAACGAAACCGGCGATATCACATATTACACTTACGGTCACAGAAAAGAAAGTGTAAAACTACAACATTTGGAATCCACAATCACTTTAGACATCGTAAATCCGAAATATCACATACTTCGCATTTCATGCCTAACTCTATGAATTCCACATATTGTATCACATTCCAGATAAATAGACAATATTAAACTTTTCGAACAGATAATCAAATACCCAAAATTTCCTAAAGTGCTCAACACTTGAGCGGAGTACAAATAATCCCAGAATATGTCACAGTACCAGTGATCCAGCCGTAGAAGGGTCAAGCCAACGCCTCACATGTGGCACGCCGTACTGCCCCAAACCCGAAGGTTCAAAAGGCAGTTCAGGACGGTCACATAATCGAGTTAAGGTTTGTTGTCTTCTAGAGGGTCCACCGCTTAACTTGTACAATTTTTCTGAAAGATTTAAACCCGATAAAAATTCAACACTTGAAAGTTTGCCGTGCCGGGAAAAAGTGAGTTGATGATATCCGTTCAAATAGTTTAACAGTTTCTAAATATCCGAAAATAATAACGAATTTAAATTTTCCGATCGAATCTACGATTACAAAATAAACCCCAGATTAAACAACACTTGAATCACATTAAAAATACCCAGAAGCATAAACAAGCACCTACAGATATTACCATGAAGCCACGTGTCCCAATTCCACAATTCCGCCGCGGAACCGCCGCGAAAACCATGTTTTCGCAGCGGTTCCGCCGCGGTTTAGTGGAGTTGTGGGCCCGTGTTTCATGGTAATTCTTAGAATTCCCTGCTGATTTTTTTAGGTATTTTTAATTCAGAAAAATCCCAGATTTTGAAAAATTTCCAGAGAGGGGGTAAATTTTGTCGGTTCGGGTTCGATCGGAGTTTTAACTTCGTTAACACGTCGCCTAATGCACTAGCTAGGCTTTGATACCACGGTAGGGTTCCTAGGCACACTAGTGAAGGTTCATATAGCATCAAACATGCATGAATAAAATTTTACATGTGCCGAACAACCCAAAGACAGGATCTTTACTAGATTATTAGGGTTAAGCATACACATCTTTTATGCAAAGTGTGAGGGATTACAACCTTTGTAGTCCGCTCCTTCGCTTCATAAGCTTCGAGTAGAAGTCCCTTCGCCGCGATCCATGATCTCCCGGACTCAAGAGAGGCTCCACGACTCGAACGATCCATGCTAGCTTGAAGTGTTCCAAATCTCCGATGATCTACGTCGAAGTATCAATAACTCAAGTTTTCTCACTCTAAAGAGATGAACACACTAATCTCATGGGCTAGATGAGATGAGGATGAGAGAGTAGTATTTATGCTTTCTTTTTAAATCATTTTCTCATAATTTATCATCACAAAATGAATTTCTAGTGAGCTCAAAATCAAGAGAGAAGAAGATGATAATGGAAAATGATCATTCCTTTTGTGATGAATAGAAAGAAATGTATATGATTGATATATAAACCATGGTCAAGGATGAGTGGCTAAGAGTTTGTAGAGAATAAACTAGAGTTAGGGTTTGGTTAGGTTAGAAATGAGTCATGAGATATTATCAACCATAATATCTTAACCAAGACAAAAGAAAAAGCTTCTAGAATGTGCAAGAAGAAGCTAACCCTAATCAAACCCTAATCCCAATTAATCATCCTTAAACATGTTTAATAATAAATCATATCATGTCACAATAATATATATCACATATATATTATATATTTGCAACAAAAGAAAATAATACAATTAACATATATCGCATATATATCAATGTATCATCTAGTGAGAAAATGAAATAATAAAGCGAGCCAATATTAGATAATGTAATACAATATATCATATATATTATTATACATTAAATCATCGAATCAACACTTGATTCGACGATCCGGCTATATCGAATATTACCGACTAATATATCATGTGCCGATTCATCGAATCAACACTTGATCCGATGTCCCGGTTCATATCTAAATACCGCGAGAATATAATACGGTATCTCATATCGCATTATTCTCGGTCCTGCACATATCACATATGTGCCTCTACTCCGTTTCGCCTGAGCCAAGAAACCTCTGTGTAGGACTCTAAAGAATCGTCAATACGCCGGTAGCAGGTGATGATCATATCAAACACCCACAAGCTGCAAGCGGTCAGCTAAACGTAACAACCACCCAGGTATTGAGCGATCAGAAGATCAACAAGCTAGCCTGTGCGTTCTCCTGTGAATCCAATCAGTAACACTCCCGTACAGTCCGGTCTGTTCGTCTGATATGTCGCATATCAAGTCTAGGGGTGGTAAACGTCAGACCCCAGTAACCGATAATTCGTGTCGATGTGTGGCTCATAACGGGTCGAGAAACTACTAGTAACACTTACCAGTAAATCTCTATATCAGCCCTGGCCAGGGACTTCCAGTTATAGCCAATCGAACACAGTACAACATCAACTCCCTATACCGGGAGAGACGAATCCCCTCCTATCGCTCATTGCCTCCATATGATTCAGGACTGTACCCAAAAGCCACCGTTTTGCACGCCCTCTTGGACGTGGTAAGGTGGAAATCAAAGAACAGTGGGAATCACACAAGACACTATAACGATCTCGGGTCTACAGACTACCTTGTACCAGTGTCACCGGAGAACTGCCATCTGACGTGTGGTATATCACCATCTGGGAGTTCTCGGCGAGTCCGTCCAGTGTACCCAGTCTCCAATGAGCACCCGTACACCATCTCTGATGTCAAATACCGATGGATATGGGATCATCCATCGCCCATCATATGGGTCAAGATGCGTATACGCTAGTCTACTCTGGTGTATCGATGCCCTGTCTCGATATACCCTTGACTAGGAACAGTTATAGGATGTACTCATCGACTACCGTGGCCCCACTAGTATGATCTCATCATAGTCCCAGTAGTCGAGTACATATCCTAAGGGTTTTATCAACATGTGAGAGAAAAACAGTAAACCAGTACAAGTCAACATGTTAAGATAAAGTGAAACCAAATAGCATACTATCATGACGAGCAAGAAAGTCATCTCTATAGATATCCAAGCATCCATTATAATATACATCATATGTACAACAATGGCCTCTAGGGCATATACATAACTAATAATTATATCCGCCAACTCCGTCTCGGAAATCTTCACAATCGCACCTATAATCGTTTTTAAAATCATGTCGATGTAAATGTTATATTGAAAACCAAAACAACGGGCTAAGCACCCGTAGGTTAGAACCTACAGCTCACTTATCCCAAAGATGACAATATATATCTGTCGTTAACGTATAAACGTTAACGGTTCAGTTGCAGTACAAAAATAAGTAAACTCCGTATCGTAAATATTTGAAATTTGATAAAAACATTGCTAAAGCGTTCCCAGATTTTACTGTGTAAATATCTAGACAAAACAAACAATACAGAAACTTATAAAATACCAACACAAAGCTAAAGGAGAAAAACCAACACCAAAACCCATAAGAGGGCCGGTGTCGCCGGAAAAGTCCTAGATGTCGCCGGTTCAACCAATGAGTTGGGGCTTGGTCCTTTAAGTTAAGTCTTATAGTGGTCCTATGATACTTATGATGTTGCTAGTTTTTCTGGTGCTTATACCTATTGGTTCCAGATTCAATTGCAATGAGCTAGATATCACAAAATTCCAGTTTATGATACTGCACAAACTAAACATGCTACCTGTCGTATATAGAATTTTACTCCAAAACTGATACTAGCTTACAGATTTAACCTGCTGCTAAAATAACTTAAATAAACAATACCAAATAGATTAATCCACACACACAGTCCTACCCTAAAAACCAAAAACCCTAACTCACCAAGAAGTTCGGCGAGCTCGGAATTTTTGTGATGGTCGCCGGCCAAAATCCGTGCAACCTGGTTCGTTTTCCTATTGTTAATTCTAGGTCTAGTTTATAAGATTAAGGTACTGTTTGATCAATTTAGTTATCATCTAAACTATAGCAGATTTTCACAGTGCTAAACATTCCCTAAAATACGATATTACCGATATTCGATTTCTAAATTAAAACAGTTACTGAACTAAAATCATACAGTATTTAAAGATTATACCTACAAAGGATTGCTGGAAGATCTTTCTCCAAGATGCACACGCTCCTAGTTCCTATCTTGAGGGTGAGGAAAATCTTATAGCTTAGCTCTTCTCTTCACTTCTCTTTTCTTTTCTCATTATGTGTTCTAATGTTTTCCCCTTTTTTTTCTAATTCAGTTGATTCCTAAATTCCCAAGATATATGATCTGAACCATATAAGGTAAATAAGTGAGGGTGGTAGGAGGAGGTGTCACCAAAAGGGAAGTGATTGTTTCATGCAAGGGTAAAGTGTGTGCACAAAATTGGTGGGGTTTTCATGCAAGGGTGAGGTGTGTGCACAAAATTGGTGGGGTTTTTATGCAAGGGTGAGGTGTGTGCATAAGGTGCAAATGTGCAAGAAGGAGGTGTTTTCATGGTGTTATGATATACCAAAGGGTTTAACTTAACCTTAACCAATTCCTGCCCCTTTGCATAACAACCCTTAACAAATTTCTAATTTGCATATTGAAACTAACCTTTTCACATAACCCCCCATACTATATCATTTTATACATTAAGCTAATCTTTTCACTAAGACCCTTGTGATTCATTAATATTACAAACTAAACTTTCAATTTAATTAGTTTCACATACCACTTATGAAATATCCTATTTTGTTTCAATAACATTTTAAATTAACATTTTATTAGTTAATTAACTAAATTAATTTATTATCTAAATTTTTGAAATGTTACAGAGTGTTTTAGGACCGCGGGTTGTGCAGGAGACGACCAAAAAGATTCAGTTGATTCGGGATAGGATGAAAGCGGCCCAGAGCTGGCAGAAGTCTTATGCAGACCGATGTCGGCGCAGACTTGAGTTTACAGTAGGCAATCATGTTTTCTTGAGGGTTTCTCCGATGAAGAGCGTGTTGAGATTTGGAATGAAAGCGAAGCTTAGTCCCAGATATATGGGTCCCTTCGAAATTATCGAGCGTGTCGGCACAATTGCTTATCGTTTTGCTCTTCCGCCCAGCTTCCCTGATGTTCACCCCATGTTCCGTGTATCGATGCTCCGCGAGTACCTTCATGACTCCTCTCATGCAATTCAGCACTGGACAATCCAGCTGGAGCACGACCTTTCTTTCACCGAGTAGCAGGTGGTTCATTCTGGATCGGCAGGTGAAGAAATTCAGGTCAAAGGTTATACCGTCCGTAAAGGTGCTTTGGCATGGCCGAACAGCGAAAAGGTCACATGGTGAGCCGAGGACGAGATGAGGAAGAAATATCCCCATCTCTTCGAAGGTACACGTAGTTAAATTTTAAATTCGGGGACAGAATTTCATTAAGGGGGGAAGATTGTAATGTTCTGAAAGTTTGATTAGGTTGATTGTGTATTAATTATTGATAATACGTGTTTTCCGTAAAAAACCAAGATATAATTATTTTTCCACATAAACTAAATTATACCTATTTTAGCTATGAAATTGCTAGTATTTGATATTTAATTAGCCACTTACAAATTGCTAGTTTTTTTAAAGTATTTTTCCTAAATTAATTATTTTTAAATGTTATTTTAAGCTTTCACTTATACATTTACTTTGTGTTAATTACAAATTAGATTGGGTTAATACAAATTTAGTGCACATGACACATCTAACACTCATTTTGTAACATGTTCTTTCTTCTAATTTTTCTAAATGGTTCTAAATATTTCTATGATTAAGCTTGAAAATAAAATAAAATAATTAGAAATGAGTATGTGGCATGTTGAGTTGAGGTATGGTGTTTATCTCCTTGTGTTACCTCACTCACACACAACACCTCACCCTCTCTTTCCTCTCCCCAATCTTGCCGAAACCAGCAGCCCCCATTACCCAATTCCCCACTTGATTTTCCACTTAAAAAATTAAATAAAAAGAAAAATGGGGAGATAAGAAGTATGGTGTTAGTTTACTTGAGTTATGGAGGGGATTTTCTTTACTTGGCTAACATACACCCACACCTCATTCTCTCTTTCTCTCCCCCATGTGCTGCCGAAACTGCAGCCCCCCTTGTCAATTTTCTTCTTCTCTTCATTGTGAAAACCTTACAAAAACCCACTCAAAATCCATCAAAAATTAACACTAATCCTAGCTTAAAGTATTACAAAGATTCTTTGTTCAATCAAGCATGGTTTCTTGGATGAAGTCTACATTTTGGTTGTAAGTTTGGATCTTTTCCAAATCATTGTAAGGTATAAATCATACTCAAATTGTTATCTTGTTAGTTATGGCATTAATCTAAATTATAATTAAGTGTTAGTATAGTTTAATTTCAACATTTGCATGTTTAGGAGAGTGGTTTGGTTTAAATCAAGGTTTTATCATCTAATTATGGTGGCAATGTGAAGTTAAACATCTTAAGATTTACAAAATCTAAACTAGTTGTTAATTTGTTAATTGTTACTTTTAATTTATCTTAATTATATAATATTGCAAACTAAATTTTTATGATTAAGGTAAATAGGTGAGATTAAAAATCTAGTTAATAATTGTGTAGCCTAATTAAGATATTAAGTGAACATTGTGGCCACTAGTTTCTCTAAAACATCTAGATTTGAACTAAAATGGTAAATAATGGCTTACTAGGATTTTGGAATATATCGATTTTAATTAAGTTTGAGGTTTTGATGATATACAACCCTTTTCCTAATGTATTTAGTTTGTTGTGAATGCGCGATTGGGTTTTATGCTTGGTAGTCGCCACGTTTTGCGATCCTAGTTGTGGTTTGTCGCGTTGTCGCGAACGCGTTTTGTCCACCAAGTGCGTGCGCGTCTAGTTAGTACGCGTGGTTGATTTGTATCGTTTGTGTCCGCGACTATTCATATATATATCCTCTTTTTGACTTGTGTGCGCTTCTGGATCGGGTGCAGAGGCGTCGGATGTGGTGCGGAAAAGGCAAGGCTGCGATCGGATCATATTAGCCAAGGCGTCCCAGTGAGTTGATGTACACATCTATGGGGGATCGTCTAGATGGCGTGAGGCACCCGACGGTTTAAGATTACTTGTAGTACTTCCATTTTATATGCATAGTTTCCCAGCTATTCAGCTAATTGCATCGCTTCATCTTATATATATATACATATATGATATCATCTCATAGGACACTTGCACCATTACCATTGGTTCATGCCGCACGTGCACTATTCATGCGAACACACACGCCTTTGGTAATTGCTATATCACGAACACTATAGAACTTGATTAAAATCAGTAACTGTGCATTTGCATCATATATGATCCGTAGACTTATACTTGTATATTAATTTCATTAAATGGATACGTAGGATTGTTAGTTATATATACATACCGCATTGCATCATGATTCATGCATAGCTTCTAGCCGTACTTCACATGGTATATGCTATCGTATCATAGATTTCCATCATCACTGGCATGTTTATATATTTTGAATCTTCTAGAGGATTTCAGTATTGATGAGATTTCTGGATTTTTGGTGAAAACCGTAAGAATTTTATAAACCTGTTATTGCTTTAAAATTGCAAGTTGCGGTTTTCTCGTGATATGATGTATGTGTCGTCCACCATGAGTTTTCCGGATTTATGTTGGCTTTCGAGACCCGATTCTAGTAGTTGGACGAACCGTTTAGGGTAAATGGTGGGGCCGGTAAGGTACCCCGGGGCAAGAAGCTTGAGTTATAGACGATGGGCCTGGTAGGGGCAGACTACCTACCGGTGATGTCTAGCGTGGAGGATATCCGGAGGATACCGACGTGGTCGTGAGATTGATGATATGGGCCGATCCGGACTGACGGAGCCCGAGATATTGAGATATTGAAATATTGAGACATTGAGTCATCGAGATATTGAAACGTTGAGATATTGAGATATTGAGACATTGAGACATTGGGATATATATATTGTGTCGATTCTGGACACGGATTTTCCGTTGATTTCATTGATGATACTCAGTTTATTGCAAAGATGCTTTTCAAAGTTAAGAATAAAGGTTTTCTTATACCAGACATGTTAAGGTTTCGTGTTTAATTATGCATTCATGTTGCATTCATGCTAGTACATAGTATCATTTTGAGATACATGGGTTGCGACGCATTTGCGTGCATTCTTACGATAGCCTTATTAGATATTACTTACTACTCACGTGTTGGAAACTCACCCCCGTTGTGCCACAGTATCTTGCAGGTTTGACCCGTCAGCACAGTAGCGGCGGGCATACTTTCTCATTTTGCTTCATTGCATCGATTTGCAGCTTTGCTCATAGGTGGGTTGCGAGGATATTTTATTCCATCTTGTATTATTATTTGTATATAGTGTACTCCATCTACTTTTGTATATTGGACTAGACGGTGAGACTCGTGAGACTTTGTCACGACCCAAAGTTCGGCCCGTGACCGGCACTTAACCACGTAACGTCTACAAGCGCAACGCGATCAAGTAAGACGAAACCCAGAAACCAAAACCATTAAAATAGTGAGTGAAGAATTGCATTAGTTTAAAATATTTAGAAAACCTTGAGTAAAAATCTACAAAGTTTAAGTTATTTTCTTAAAAATTTCGGCAGCATCTCCTTTGTAAAAAATAGCCCCGAAAACGGGTACAAAACATGATATAAGTAAAATGACTGATAACAAGAATAAAACATCCCCAAATGGGAGCAATCATGCCTAACGGCGAAAACAACCACAACAAGAATAGTACACGACGTCGTAGCGAAGAAAGAACAATATAAGTGAAAAACAGCATAAAAGATAAAACTGCATAAATAAAGCCGGCTCACACGAGCTCGACATCCAGAGTACAAAATAATATATAACATCGTCCTCACAACTGGTCTCTAAGTCAATACATGATATGGTAGATGGAGAGTACTAGATACAATAGAGAGTACAATAGAAATAAACGGATACCGCAAAACCCCACCTAAAGGCAGAACGGCTCACTCGCCAACTGCAATGGTATCCGTAGCCAAAAAAGATACAATGAGGTAGCCCTGCCGTAACTACTTTGAGGGTCGACCTGCAAACACTGTGGCACAACGGGGGTGAGTTGCCAACTCGTGAATAGTAAATAACATATAAAGGTAATCGTAGGTATGCACGTGATGATATACACTAGCATGTGCAACCGATGATATCAAAATGCTAATATGGGTATATGAAATAATCGTGCAAGGTACTCTATCAAGTACTACAACTACATGATGCTATGCATATCAGTGAATACTGAACATGTGATAAAATAGCATCTATACAAAACATCATCATGAAAAATATCCGGTGTCCACTAAATACACCCCATATCCCAATAAAACTCAGGCGCCGTCAATCTCATCGGCCCTTATATTCTGAAAATCTCATGGAAAACTTGAGTGCCCAACATCGGCACTCAGAAATATCCTGAAATACTCGTGTCTAGCATCGACACGCAAATCCTCATATATCGGGCTCCGTTAGTCTGGATCGGCCCATGGGCTCCGTCTGCGGAACCGGCCCTCGGCCCCGGCAGTACGGGTCGGCCCATATCCATCTCTCAACTCTGATCGGTATCCTCCGGATAACCGCCAGGTCAAACCAATCACCGGTAGGCAATAAATCCGTTCTCGCCCCTGGGTACCATACCGGGTCCACCATTCACCCGCAATTGGTCTCATCCAGCTCCTCAAATCGGGTTTCACATGTCATACGTCTCAGAACTGAGAAAACACATGGTGGACACACTGAAATATCATATCAAGAGAAACCGGGTTTTCAAAACAGTGCGTACTTTCTTAAAATAATACCACGGTTCTCAAATCCAGAAATCACATAAAATCCAAAACTCAATACATGAATCTATGCAATAAGTCGTATGCCGCATAAAATCGTACTACATGTAAAACAAGGGAGAACCACTCTTTTAAATAGATCCACTTTTGAAATAGTTCATGCGGTCCCCATTTATCTAGAAATCAAGCCAGCATCATCCATGTAGGTGAAATATGTGTGCATGAATGCACAAGATATATAAGTGGGTATATACGAAGGATTTAGTGTACAATATGTATGCACGCAAAGGAACAGAATCATGTCTAATCATCGATAATGAGGTAAGCTAAACGATGTATGGTTCATAGCAATCCTATAGTGCGAGTGTCATGGCAATCACTAACGGTGTGGGTGTAACATGCAAATAGTGCTCGTGCAGCTTGAACCGTTGGTGACTGTGCGGTGTTTCATAAGTACTGTGTCTATATGCAACAAAAGAGGGGTACGCTACAATAGTACATATGCATAAGCAATATATATATATAAATATAACACGCGACTACAATATCCTATCAAGCCCTGACACTTAACGCCATACGGGCGATTTCCCCGTAGATGTTAAATCTACTCAACATGATCTCGATCTATGTATAGCCGACCACCTGCTTCCCCTTCTTTGCGGCGTACAAAGTACCCGCCTACGAACCTAGAATTTACACAAAGTAATACACATAAGCTAAAATCTTGCAAAAACGCGATATAAAAACCAAACGAAAAACTCGCGTCGCAAGCTAAACGTATGTGCATCTGATACGCAAAAACATGTGTATACGCGTCTGAAACTACCCCGACACGCTGTGATACACAGCAAACACTAAACCCACTCACATAACATACGTGTCGCACAAGCTTAAAATTATTGAAAATAAGGTATTTTGTTCCAGATTTTGATACAAGCTGAACTAGAAAAAGTTACATACACCTAAGACCTTCAATAAGTAGTAGACACCAAACCACCAAACCCCGACACCCAGCTCCCACATCTGGATGCAATTTGCGGCCAGAACCTATTTTTCTGCGGCCAAAGTGAAGAATGGGGGTCCCTGTTTACCCCAATCAGATCAAAGCTCTGCTCAAATTCTAAGGCGGGAAACGAAGCAACGCTTCTGTTTCCCCCAATCAGAGCAAAGCTCTGTTTTGAAAACTAAAGTGAAAATTAAAAATAAAAATAAATAAATGAAGCAACGCTTCAGATCCCATGCGCTGCACGCAGAACGCCACGTGTCAAAATCAGGCACGCCAGCTCAGGGAGCGCAGCGCCCAAGGCAGCGCACTCAATCAGAGCAAAGCTCTATAAAGGAAGCAACGCTTCAGCTGACTTGCGCTCTGCGCTGCGCGACACGTGTCAGCGCAGTTGCGCTGCGCTCTGCGCTGCGCTCTGCGCTGTGCGACAAGTGTCCGCACAGTTGCGCCTAGCGCAATTGCGCTGCGCTGTGCGCTGTGCGAGTGTTTGCGAAAACCCGAAAGGGCACGACCTCGTTTAAAAAAAAATAAATGAAGCAACACTTCAGATCCCCTGCGCTGCGTGCAGAACGCCACGTGTCAAAATCAGGCATGCCAGCGCAGGGAGCGCAGCGCCCAAGGCAGCGCATTCAATCAGAGCAAGGCTCTATAAAGGAAGCAACGCTTCAGCTGACTTGCGCTCTGTGCTGCGCGACACGTGTCAGCGCAATTACGCTAGCGCAGCTGCGCTGCGCTCTGCGCTGTGCTCTGCGTGTCCGTGCAGTTGCTCCTAGCGCAATTGCGCTGTGCCCTGCGCTGCGCAACACCTGTTAGCGCAGTTGCGCTAGCGCAGTTGCGCTGTGCCGTGCACTGCGTGACACGTGTCAAGCGCAGATGCATTTGCATCAATGCCAGCACCAAAACAGAAAAATTCTGGAAAGATCTTTCTCAATCTTGTTAAAAATAAGAAGATTGCCTTCTGCAAAATAGAAGCCCTTGGATCAAAGATCCAATGGTGGGGAAAAATCCACAAATCACTCAGAGAAAGATCTCTTTAAACTAATTTAACAAACTAATTGGCACTATATAAAGGCCCCTAGACCCCAATTCCAAAGGACAACACAACACAGAGAATAGAAAAACTCAAGAAACAGAGAGAGAACTATGAAGAATTTTGAGAAGAACTCAAAAAGAAAGAGAGGTAAAACCTTTGAATAAGAAAAGAAGAATTTCTTCTGAATAGATCGTTGATCTAAGAACAAGATCAAGGATCTTCAATAAAAAATATAATAAATAACAAAAGCATTGCTTTCTTATGAACCACTGGTTCTTTGAAAACAAGAAAACTTATTTTTTTTGATCTAAAATTGATCAAAATAATAAAACAGTGCTCTGCACTTGCAAAATCTGCACTGTTGCGCAACTGGGTTGGCGCAAGCCACCAGAGAGCGCCACGTGTCAGCACCCGAATAACTTGCGCTATGCGCTTTTATGATAGAGCATTGCTCTCTGAAATTGGTGCAACTCACCAGAGTGCGCTACGTGTCAGCAGTGCAACAGCGCAGAGCACTGGCGCAGCGCACTGCGCTAACTGCACTTGCGATCACTAGAGCGTGACATATGTCACCTCCATAAGCGCTTGCGCTCATTAATTGGCGCAAATCGCCTGACAGGCCACGTGGCCATTGTTGGATAATTAACGCACTGCATTATTGAAAAGAAGGGCCGTGCCCAATTAAAAAGGGCCCAGAAGGCCTAATAAAATGCCATACATTATTTTGAAAGAAGGGCAGAGCCCAAACAAAGGTCTGTCAGACCAAAACAGATGCTGTGCATCAATTAAAGGGACAGAGCCCAAAAAAAAGGCTTAGTAAGCCAAAAGAAAATGCAGTGCATTGTTGAACAGGGGCAAATCCCTAGCACAGGCCTAATAGGCCAAAGATAAAAATGTTGAATATTCTCAACTGGACTTAGCCCAATTCTGGCCGCAAGTTCTCAAATTAAATTGACTGAGCACGTCTGCTCTCTTAAATCAATGTACACCTAGTTCAAGGGTACATTTCTGAACTCCTCTGACATCTGTCGTTGAAATCCTTCAACGTCGTCAGAGAGGTGATGGGTCCCAACGGCCATACATTCAATGGACCACCACGTCCTTAAACTGGCAATGGACCACAATGTCCCTAAACTGGAACAATAGAGCCCAAATGCTCTTTTGTCGGATCTAAACGATCCCGTTAAGTTGATCTTAGTCTCAAACTGGACTAACGTATCCTTAACAAACGTTTAAGTTGATCTTAGCCTCAAACATGGCTAACGTATCCTTAAACCAAAACCTCAAACCCAAATCTAAGAAAATACGGATTTGGATTAATCCACGTCCTACGGGCGACGACATAAATTTGTCTCCGTATACAATCCATGGGCAACCACAAACAAAACAAACACCCACGACACGAAGTGAAATTCTGGAGAAGGAGAAAGTTGTTACCGCGATGCGGTAGCGTAATTAACTGCAGGGGCTTGCGCCTGCAGGGAAGAGCGTCCCCACAATCAAAAACCCCTCGAACGAGGGGGAATTTGACGAAGTCTGCTACATCGGCCGCTCCATCTAAACCTCCGATACATGGTGCCATAAATCAACTTGACATCTTCGGTGAGGTGGACGGATAAAACCAAATAGCATCTGCCCCGAATCCCAGTCAAGACGCCTATGTCTTGGCCGCCGTTCGGAGGGGAACAGATTCTGGCACGCCCGGTGGGACCTTTTCCTCTTTCCACTCCACACTTCGTGTGTCGTGTTCACGAACGAATCGCGGTTTGCTGTGGGTTCCTGTGGATTCAAGTTACTTAGATTTGGTGTCTTGCTCCGTGCAGAAAACAGAAGATCAATGGCTTCAAACTGCACTACCTGCAACTGCAACTCTCGCTCCGTCCCTGCTGGAGGAGTGACTTACGGGCCCCAAACGGCCTTTCTTTTCAAGATACGAGTGGAGCAGGTAACTCAAGCCACCACTGGAATATTCTTCGGGACCGTGCACCCGCCAATGAGCTTCAATGCGCCAATGTCGTCGCAAGAAGCTCGAAAGAAATCGGTCCTTGATCGGCTTGCTACTACCACGGCCCCTCTCAACGGGTTGTCCAAGTCCAATGCCTCAGTTTTTAACAGACTAGGCCAGAGCTCCAACGGGCCCATGAAGAAGCCTGCAATACCAGAAGGCGTTATCCCGAAGCGGATAGCCATCCCTGATCCCGTTCTAGGCGAAATCACCAAGGTTGCTTCCTCTACTCGGAAGTCTGCTTTTGATGGGTTGACCGTCCCCATTAAATGGACGTCGGTCTTTAAAAGGCTGATACCAGCAAATTCTGACCAATACAGGGGCCATGAGGAGGTCACCCTTACGGCTAAACCAACTCCAATCGCGCAACATGCTCGCCGTCGTCACTGGCGCCGGGAAAGGAAAGCTGGGGGCAACTCCCCCTCTGAGATAACTCTGCCAGCTCTGATGGTGGAAATCAATGCTGCTGTTCCGACCGGGAATAGCTTTGAACCGCTAAGAAGGGTGCGCAAAAACTCGCCAACTGCCGTATTGAAAAGATCTCCTACACCTGTGAATAATGCCCCAAAGGTGAAGTTGGAGCAGCCCCCTCAACGGCTGTCCTCTGAAATTTATAAGGTCTGGTGTCAAGTCTAAGACTCCGTAATGGATCAAGACTATCTCCGCCGACAGAAAAAGATGAAGGTTCGGCAGGAGAAGGATTACTTCGTCAAGCCACAAAAGGCAACGGCTACTTGGGTGCCCACTGCAACGACACCCTCAGCGTAAATCACTCAAAAGAAAAAGAGGCCGCAAAAAGGCCCTGTGAACAAGGCGAGCCGTAAAAGCGCTGAACACAAACGCCTCAAGTCTGGGGGCACGGTGGTGCACGCTGTTTATATGGCTTTTGGAAAGGAGGAAAGCCGTGCTTCGATGGGTCACCGACCGCTCACCCGATCTGTGACCAAAGCTCAGGAGCAGCAACAGAAGCTTCAAGAGATGATGACTGCTATGGCCGCACTTACCGGGCAAAAAGAAAGCTCGGAGGTATCGTCAGAACAGCGTCATGAACAAGAAACCGATGCTGACTTCCTACGCAGAGTCCTCCAAAAGAAGGACAAAGAAGCCGCAGAACAATCGGCCAACATAAAACAAATAGCGCTCCTCTTCCAAGATATGGTAGGGATGATGTTACCGCCGGACCCTCCAGCTGATGACCCTCCAATCATTGTTGGGGACGATGGAGGGGAAACCTCTAATCCTCCTCCGGCCCTTTCAGCAGCAAAGGAGGAAACCATTTCTAAAGCCGTACTGGATGACTATAGAGCCCGGCAAATACGAGCTCATCAGGCGAGTGAAGCGGCCAGCCAAGTCGTCAAAACTGGGCGACCGTACCCGAGCCGGTATGATTAAATCAGTTACCCGCCGGGATATACGATCCTTAAGTTCCATGTATATAAAGGGACAGGGAATCCACATCAGCATGTCGCTCAATTCAGGGCCTTATGCGGCAACACGGGAGGCGACGACAAACTGTTGCTTCGCCAGTTCGTCGGCAGCTTAGCTGAAACAGCCTTTGAATGGTATTCAGAGCTACCTAACGACTCTGTCAAAACATTTGCGGAGATGGAGCTACTGTTTACACAAAGATTCGCGGGTGCTAGTGGACGCACCCCGATAACAGCGCTGATTAACGCCAGGATAAGGCCCGGTGAAACGTGGGTCCAATACGCAACACGATGGCGGAACCTATGGTCGAAATGCGAAGAACGCATAGAAGAAGCACCTGCGGTAGGCATGTTCGTGGCCACTCTTGATCCGCAAGCGACCATCTCACAAAATTTATGATGTTCTTCAGGCCGACCACCTTCCAGGCCTTGATCGACAAATTAGCCCAAATGGACCAGATGGGCCATGGACCGTCTCCTCCAAAACCAGACTCTCGAAATGAGAAAGGAAAAGGGAAAGTGACCGTCGTCGCCAATGCGCAACAACAGCCGAGCAACTCAAAACCGATCGTTCGCCAAAATAACGTGCGTCCACGCCCATCCCTCGAGGAGAGACTGGGACGTCCTTACTCGTTTCCTCAGAATAAAACGAGAAGACTGTTCGAGCTGGCAGTGCGCAACAGACTCATCAATCTACCGAGTCCAAAACGTCTGTCGCAACCAGGCGATCTCAATAATCCCAATTATTGCCCTTACCACCAAACGGTAAGTCACCCGATCGAGGATTGTTTCATCTTTAAGGGATGGATCGAGGATCAGTACCTACAAGGCAAGTTCGCGCTGTCTGAAAACTGGAAGGTAAACCCACCACAACCACACACTCCAAAGAAGACGGACACGATGGGGGCACCTTGTTCTTTTGTCGAGGATGAAAACGATGGAGAAGGCTCATCAGATGAATCCGAAGACTACGTAGCGACTTGTCATGTGATCTCTCACTCATTGGCGGATGATGAAGAGGCACCTTGCGCCGAGAAAGCGAGGGCGGACCCTGAACCAGAAATTCTGCGGCCGTCAGACGAGTTGATTGATGCCTTCCTGAATGAGATTCGTCTGAAAGTTAAAGCCAATCAAGAGCGTGAGATGGCCATACTGGAAGGAGCCAAGCACCGACTACTAGACCAAAGAGTCGAGGAACTTCCGTCAAATCAAAAGTAATCCGCTGCGGATAAAAACAAATTCAAGACGAGGAAAATGTTCGCCAAAGCCCTATCAGTGGGAATGAAGCTACCATCCTCTGAAGAAAATACTCTCGGTGGAGTAGAGATGCATCCTAACTTCTGCTTATATCATCAGAAGATCATACATCCTACCGAAGACTGCGACTCCTTTAAGTATTGGTGGCAAGGGTATGTCGCTCAAAAGCAACACTGAAACAGGACAAAGTGTGAAGCTCGTAGATATCGGAAAAATGTGATAGATGAGCGCAAAAGAGCCGCCGCCGACGGTCATATAACCGACTCCAAGGGATCGCAAATTATCACCTTTGGAAGCGACTCGGATGAAGAAGCTATCCTTAACCCTCTCCTCAAGGAATCCATTTCAAAAATGAAAGAATTGCGGAGTTGCGAGAACATTCAGCCGTGCAATCGCCCGCTACTCGAAAAAAATCTCGGCCCCGCAAACAAAGGATCGAGCAAAAAGTATAAAGGAAAGAGGAAAATGACCTTCGTCGCCAACACTCAACAACAGTCGAGTGGCCCTAGACCGGTTGTTCGTCAAAACAATATGCGTCCGCGCATATCCCTGGAGGAGAGGCTAAGATGTCCTTACTCATTTCCCCAGGATGAAACAAGGAGGCTGTTCGAAGTGGCAGTGCATAACAGGCTTATCACTCTACCAGAGCCAAAACACCAACTACAACTGGATGATGTCAACAGTTCTAATTATTGCCCTTACCACCAAGTATTGGGCCATCTGATCGAAAACTGTTACGTCTTCAAAAACTGGGTTGAAGACCAATACCAATAGGGCAAGTTCGTCATCTCCGAAAACTGGAAGGTGAGCCCGCCACAACAACATGCTCCGAGAAAGATGTATACGCCGGGAGCATCCTGCTCATTCATTGGGAAAGCCCCATAGACCGAAAAGTCAGTAAACTAGAGATTCGCCTCAAATACGGCGACGGTGGACCGAAACGTCCTTAAAATAACAGCGGACCGAAACGTCCTTAAACTAATGACGGACCACTACGTCCTAAAACTAGCTGCGGACCGAAACGTCCTTAAACTAATGATGGACCGCAATGTCCTAAAACTTGCAAATGACCGAAACGTCGTTAAACTACTCCCAACCAGCGGCATCTTCAGGCTGACGTGGTTAAAAAAAAGGTACGTCCACAAGCGAGATAGGCACGGATGAAAACCTGAAAGGGCGCCGTGAGTAAAAACAGCAGGACTATCGGCGATGTTTATAAAAACCCGAAAGGGCGCAGACTCGTTAAAAAAATAAACAAAAAAAACGGTATGTCCATAAGCAAAAGGGGCACGGATGAAAACCCGAAAGGGCTCCGTGCGTAAAAACAGCAGGACTACCGGCGAGTGTTTATGAAAACCCGCAAGGGCGCAACCTCGTTAAAAGACACTTGCAAGGTCCTCTCGACCTTGCAAGGAGAAACCACCTGCGTGAGATCCTTACGACTAACAGGGAAGCAACACACTTAGGGATCCTCACGATTCCTAAGGAGAAATTACACTTGCGAGATCCTCACGACTCGTAAGGAGAACTCTCTTATGGGACCCTCACGGCTCATATGATTTGAAAGTCTTAAGTTACAAAGATCTGAACATGTTCTTAAGCAACTCCCACAACCTTCGATATTGCCCTACAAGTGGTTCAGTATTGACCCTTGTATACAATCCACGGGCGTGAATGAATATTTCCCTAACAGAGTCCCACCAGCGACTAGGGATATGCTCACACGGTGAACAAACACTTATAGGTCCTCTCGACTTGCAAGGAGAAAACACTCTTTTAAGATCCTTACGACTTATAAGAGAACACACACTTAGGAATCCTCACGATTCCTAAAGAGAACATGCACCTATGAGATCCTCACGACTCGTAGGGAGAAGTACCTTTATGAGACCCTTACGGCTCATGAAGTCAAAAGCCTTAGTCGACGGGATCCTAACCATGTTTGCTAAGCCACCTTTGTTCGACATCGACAACGGCAAATGATGATTCGCTCCTGGCAATATCCCAGTTGTAGCGATGCTGATGCCTAAATCGGTATCAAATTCCAGGCCCTTTTATGGCAAATGATGATTCGCTCCTGACAATATTCCAGTCGCAGCGATGATGATGCTAAGATGAGCATCAGATCCCAAATCCTATACTCGCGAGAAAAAATCTGCGAGCCAAAAAAAATGCATATGAAATAGCCGAAATGATGGGGCAACTTGCAACAAAATCAGCAAGTAAAAATGTATGCATACAAAAACAGCCGAAATGATTGGGCAACTCGTAATAAAAAGCAGCAAGCAAAAGAAAAATAGCCGAAATGATTGGGCACCGCAAAAAATAGCCGAAATGATTGGGAAATCATGATTTTCGCAATATAAAAAGCTGAAATGATAGAGCATCGCGGAAGGAATAAAAAAAATGATGAAAGAATGAAACTTTTTGCCCTACAGGTGAGATCACATCGATCCCTGTATACAATCCAGGGGCACAAACAAAGAGGGAACCATACCTTCCCGACAGGCTCCAACAGAAAGCGAAGCCAAATCGCGACGGTTCATAGACAATCTAGAGACAACCTCGACATTTGTCGCAATATTGCAGACACAATGCCAACAAATGAAGTAAAGGAAGATCCCTAGCTTCAGGGTCTCGACGTCAACATCGACAACTTAGAGATCAACAATGGTGTTTCTCCTCACTCCAACTAGATGCAGACATAACGTCAACAACTGACCTCAGAATCGCAACGAAACGGAACCATGACAAAGTCCCTAGTTCCAAATCTCAATGGCCACATCTGCAGCCTGGAGACCAACAACGGTGTGCCTCCTCATTCCAGCAAGACACAGATGTTACACCATCAAGCGGAGCGATGGAAAAATCCCAGCTTCACCTCAGCATTCGTCTCGATACAGTAGACGCAATGTCAACAACAGCGTTCCTCCACAGTCCAGCTGGATGCAGATGCAACGTCAACAAAAGACCTCACGTTCGAAACAAAGCGGAGTAACGGCAAAATCCCAACTCCACCTTCGCATTCGTCTCGTTACAGCAGACGTAATGTCAACAACGGCGTTCCTTCGCAGTACAGAAAGATGTACATGCAAAGTTAACAAAAGACCCTATGGTCGAAACAAAGCGGAGTGACAGCAAAATCCCAGCTCCACCTCAGCATTCGTCTCGATACAGCAGACGCAGTGCGAGCAAATGAAGCGAAGGCCAAATTCCTAGCTTCAGGGTCTTGACGGCAAGTCATATAAATCCTGAAAGACAATCGGAGATTATCTCGCACCAGTGCGGCGTGGTCACCACCTCGACGATCGTCTCGATATAGCAGATAAAATATCACCCCAGCAGGATTCGGACGCGCCAAAGCAAATGAAGCAAAAGGCCAAATTCCTAGCTCCAGGGTCTTGACGGCAACTCATATAAAGCCTGAAAGACAATCGGAGATCATCTCGCACCAGCACGGAGTGGTCACCACCTCGACGTTTGTCTCGATACAGCAGACGAGATGTCACTACGGCATCTTTCCTCCAACAGGATCCGAACACGCCAAAGCAAACGAAGCAAAGGCCAAATTCCTAGCTTCAAGGTCTTAACGGCAAGTTATATAAAGCCTGAAAGACAACTGGAGATCATCTCACACCAGTGCGGAATGGTCACCACCCCGACGTCCGTCTCGACACAGCAGACGCAACATCATCAAACAGTGGAGCCACGGCAAAGTCCCTAGTTCCAAACCTCTACGGTTCACCAACAACCTAGAGACAACCGTAACGTTCGTCTTGATACAGCAGATGAGTTGTCACCCCAGCGTTCTTCCTCCAGCAGAGTTCAGACGCGGCAATCAAACAAATGGAGCCACGACAAAATCCCTAGTTCCAAACCTCGACGGTTCACCAGTAACCTAGAGACAACCGCGACGTTCGTCTCGATACAGCAGACGAGTTGTCACCCCAGCGTCTTTCCTCCAGCAGGGTTCAGACGCGATCATCAAACAAACAGAGCCACGGCAAAATCCCTAGTTCTAAATCTCGACGGTTCACCAGCAACCTAGAGACAACCACGATGTTCGTCTCGATACAGCAGACGAGTTGTCACCCCAGCGTTCTTCCTCCAGCAGGGTTCAGACGCGACAATCAAACTAACGGAGCCACGACAAAATCCCTAGTTCCAAACCTCGACGGTTCACCCGCAACCTAGAGACAACCGCGACATTCGTCTCGATACAGAAGACGCAATGTCAAAAACGAAGCAAAGGCCAAATTCCTAGCTTCAGGGTCTTGACGGCAACTCACATAAAACCTGAAAGACTATCGGAGATCATCCCACACCAGCGCGAAGTGGTTATGACTCATCGGGGCTCTCTAAAATGAGCCTAACCTCAAGTAAAAAGAGGCATGGCAAAATTCCTAACGCTTGCTCTTCCGACGGTCATACTGCCAAGGAGGATTTCTTGAAGACGTCTTGTCCAGCCCCCGAAGGGATAAGAGACACGGCAGTTACAGGGCTACTCGAACAGCATGATTGCCTATCGAGGAATATATCAGCGTATGTGACGGTACGACGGCCAAAACCCTAAGTACCACAGACCTAACGGACTTCTGTCGTAAAGAGCAGAGGTTAACTGTGATGTTAGGATATTCTTGCGAGAAATGCTCGATTCGTCTCGACTTGTGAAGAAATTTATGTCTTTGCGAGAACTTCTCGATGAGGCTCGACTCGTGAGATAAAGCCTTAGGCAGTGGGCATAAAAGAAATCTGTTTCCTAAGCACTGGGACCCTGCAAGTCAGTCCAAAACGGTCTCTTACATACTATCCACGGGTCTCACTCTCCAAAGTCGAATCTCAACAAGGAGGGAAACAACCGCTTACGAGTCCTCTCGACTCGTGAGAGGGAAAATTCTCTTATGAGATCCTTACGACTTATAAGAGAAAACACACTTAGGAATCCTCACGATCCCTAAGGAGAAAATACACCTACGAGATCCTCTCGATCCGTAGGGAGAAAAGTCTTTATGAGACCCTTACGGCTCATAGAGTTGAAAAGTCTTAGGCAGCAGATCTGAACCTGCGTCTTAAGCCCTCATTACCACTTGAAGGAGCCAATACAGAATGCTCGCTCTATCATCCATCGACCATGTTTACTAAAGTAACATGTTGGCAATAAAAGAAAGAAGAAAGCGACGGAAAGAACATCCGATTTGCATTTGACCAAGCGTTCGAAACACATCCATTCATGCATATGCAAAAGACTCAGAACGAGAAATAAGACAAACTGAAATAAAAAAAATTTCCATTCATATGGCAAAGGGTTCTTACAATCATAAAGAAATAAACAAAGAAATTGTCCAGATCATTACAATGGCAAAATCTCAGATCCTGGACAGGGATTGAGGAACTCGAAAGTGACCTTGTCCAAGACTTTCCAAGCATGGCGAACCATCCTGGTGTGCTTCCTTTCGCGAGCACGGGCCTCGGGATCCCCACTGATGTCCTCCACCCTCCGATAGGCAGCAAGAATGACGGACCGTTGAAAGGCTTCGTGGAAGAGATCGATGAGATTGTCTCGCCGTCTCTTCAAGATTAAGTTCATCAGGTATACTGAGTGCACCTTGTCCTCGGCGGCGTCTAATGCTCTAAGTGGCACGCCGGTAAAGAATAGGGGAAGCGCTCCTCAGATGGCTCCCACAATAAGCTTCAGGAGAGGGGAGTGCCAAGGAAGCAGTTGTCCATTGTATGCGTCGAAGCGGCTCATGATCTCGGCACACTCGGCGTTAGTAAATTCTCGATTTTGAGAATGGCCAAGTCGGCGGATGTCCCCGTAAGAAATGATCTCGTCAAGGTTGTACATGTCGGCGTCCATTACTTCTGTAAAAGAAACCTAACAAAATTAGCAGACGACCTGATTAAACAAGACAGTATAATTCATTAAAAAATAGAACGTCATCTCTAACCACCAGGATCTATGAAGAATTCTTAAGAGTTCTTCTATATGCTTTGGAAGGAGCAAAGCTCCATTGGTGAATCAAGAATATACAAGAAAAAATCTTTCATAGAGCAGAACTCTATTAATGGAACTCTAATAGGGTTCTATTTAGTTCTCTTTAGACCCCTTTAGAGCAAAGCTCTGCTATGTGAAACCCTAAATGGGTTTTCTTTAAATCAGAGATCTATTGATAGCAAGGCTCTATCAATGAAAATTAATTTAATTTAATTAAATTTTTTACCTAAAAAGTGTTTTCTAAAGAAATTCTAACTCTTGGGGTTCTTGAAGGCAAGAGCAAGGCTCTGAAGTTTTGAAAGTAAAAATCTTAAAAGATGATGATCATCTGTGGAGGACCAAAGGTCCTATTTCTAGGCATCAAATGCCCTTTCAACTTCCCAGAGTTGCCACGACGGTTGGAATTCTGCCATCGTTGCGCTCAAGTTTGGAGGGCCACGTAAGCGCAACGGCGGGGGGGGCATTTGTTTACCCCAATCAGAGCAAAGCTCTGCTCAAATTCCAAGGCGGGAAACGAAGCAACACTTCTGTTTCCCCCAATCAGAGCAAAGCTTTGTTTTGAAAACTAAAGTGAAAATTAAAAATAAAAAAATAAATAAATGAAGCAACGCTTCAGATCCCCTGCGCTGCGCGCAGAACGCCATGTGTCGCAATCAGGCACGCCAGCGCAGGGAGCGCAGCGCCCAAGGCAGCGCACTCAATCAGAGCAAGGCTCTATAAACGAAGCAACGCTTCAACTGACTTGCGCTCTGCGCTGCGCGACACGTGTCAGCGCAGTTGCGTTGCGCTCTGCGCTGCGCGACACGTGTCCGCGCAGTTGCGCCTAGCTCAATTGCGCTGCGCTGTGCGCTTCGCGACACGTGTCTGCGCAGTTGCGCTGCGCCTTGCGCTGCGTGACACGCGTCAGCGCAGTTGCGCTGCGCCCTGCGCTGCGTGACACATGTCAAGCGCAGATGCATTTGCGTCAATGCCAGCACCAAAACATAAAAATTCTGGAAAGATCTTTCCCAATCTTGTTAAAAACAAGAAGATTGCCTTTTGTAAAACAGAAGCCCTTGGATCAAAGATCCAATGGTGGGGAAAAATTCCCAAATCACTCAGAGAAAGATCTCTTTAAACTAATTTAACAAACTAATTGGCACTATATAAAGGCCCCTAGACCCTAATTCCAAAAGACAACACAACACAGAGAATAGAAAAACTCAAGAAATAGAGAGAGAACTCTGAAGAATTTTGAGAAGAACTCAAAAAGAAAGAAAGGTAAAACCTTTGAATAAGAAAAGAAGAATTTCTTCTGAATAGATCATTGATCTAAGAACAAGATTAAGGATCTTCAATAAAAAATATAATAAATAACAAAAGCATTGCTTTTTTATGAACCACTGGTTCTTTGAAAACAAGAAAATTTGTTTTCTTTGATCTAAAATTGATCAAAATAATAAAACAGTGTCCTGCACTTGGAAAATCTACATTGTTGCGCTCTTGGGTTGGTGCAAGCCACCAGAGAGCGCCACGTGTCAGCACCCGAATAACTTGCACTATGCGCTTTTAAGATAGAGCATTGCTCTCTGAAATTGGCGCAACTCACCAGAGTACGCCACGTGTCAGCAGCGCAACAGCGCAGCGCACTGCGCTAACTGCGCTTGCGCTCCCTAGAGCGTGACACATGTCACCTCCACAAGCGCTTGCGCTCATTAATTGGCGCAAAGCGCCTGACAGGCGACGTGGCCACTGCTAAATAATTAACGCACTGCATTATTGAAAAGAAGGGCTGAGCCCAAGTAAAAAGGCCTAATAAAATGCCATGCATTATTTTGAAAGAAGGGCAGAGCCCAAACAAAAGTCTGTTAGATCAAAACAGATGCTGTGCATCATTTAAAGGGACAGAGCCAAAATAAAAAAGGCTTAGCAAGCTAAAAGAAAATGCAGTGCATTGTTGAACAGGGGCAAATCCCTAGCACAGGCCTAATAGGCCAAAGATAAAAACGTTGAATATTCTCAACTGGACTTAGCCCAATTCTGGCCGCAAGTCCTCAAATTAAATTGACTGAGTACGGCTGCTCTCTTAAATCAATCTACACCTGGTTCAAGGGTATATCTTTGAATACCTCTGACATCTGTCGTTGTAATCCTTCAACGTCGTGAGAGAGGTGATGGGTCCCAACGGCCATACATTCAATGGACCACCACGTCCTTAAACTAGAAATGAACCACTATATCCCTAAACTGGAACAATAGAGCCCAAATGCTCTTTTGTCGGATCTAAACGATCCTGTTAAGTTGATCTTAGTCTCAAACTGGACTAACGTATCCTTAACAAACGTTTAAGTTGATCTTAGCCTCAAACATGGCTAACGTATCCTTAAACCAAAACCTCAAACCCAAATCTAAGAAAATACGGATTTGGATTAATCCACGTTCTACGGGCGACAACATAAATTAGTCTCTGTATACAATCCACGGGCAACCACAAACAAAATAAACACCCACGACACGAAGTGAAATTCTGGAGAAGGAGAAAGTTGTTACCCCGATGCTGTAGCGTAATTAACTGCTGGGGCTTGCGCCTGTAGGGAAGAGCGTCCCTACAATCAAAAACCCCTCGAATGAGGGGGAATCTGATGATGTCTGCTACATCGGCCGCATCCATCTAAACCTCCTATACATGGTGCCATAAATCAACTTGACATCTTCGGAGAGGTGGACGGATAAAACCAAATAGCATCTGCCCCGAATCCCATGCAAGACGCCCATGTCTTAGCCGCCGTTCGGAGGGGAACAGTCCCGTGCTTCGTGTGTGTGATCTAGGTCTAGTGAACGTGCTCCAGTAAACTCAGTTTTTGCCTGAAACCACCTGGCTGAAAGCAGATCACAAAAGAGCAAAAATCTTAACTAAAATGCTAATTTAACAATAATTTGATGCAAAAAGGTATTTTAGTGTAACCTGAGGAAATAACTTGGTTTAAACAACATTAATAGCACCTAATTAAGTTAATCAAACCCTACAAACCCTAACTTACCCTAATCTTCACTTAAACCATCTCATTAGCACTAAAACGAACAAAACACAATTTTTTTCTAATAAAAACTACAAGTTAAGCAATAAAGTGATATGGGTGAGTTTAATACCTCAATTTGATCTTACGGGAGTCTAACTTGCTGCACTTGCCCTCAAAGGCAAGGATTTGCCATCAAGACCCGCAAAGGAGGTGTTTTGTAAAGGTTTTATGAAGAAAAGGTGAGTTTTTTGTGTAGGGGTTTGTTGTTTGAAAGAAAGGAGACTTGTTTGTATATGGGGATGTGTATATATGTATATATGCATGGGTATGGGACCATGCATATACATATTCATATATATATGTATGGATGTTGAGAATGGTATGTGGTATTTGGAAATGAGCCGATGAGATTGGGCATAGTGCCATGAGATCGGTAAAGTGACGTGATTCGTATGATGAGATACGATATGATGTTATAGTGGGTCCTGTTAGTATATATGCCCTAGGGGCCATTATTGTATCATACTAGATTGTATATTACTTAATGGAAGCTTGGGATATTCACAGTTGTATATACAGTCTTGCTAAAAATGGTAATATGCTACTTGGTTTGTGTCTACTTTAATATGTGCATATGTTTCTTATAACGTATCACTTATACATATTAGTAGAGCCCATAGGATCTTTGCTTGATTACCAGCGTTGTGATGGCAGTCATACTAGTGGGGGCTGGGTAGTCTATAAGCAACATCCTATACAGGTCCCTGGTAGTTAGATTATCGAGATAGGGCATCGATATTCCGGAGTAGACTAAGTGTGTACGCTTCTCATCCCAGTTGGGGAGATGGTCTGTCCCATAACCATCAGTACGTCGTACTGGAGATGGTATACAGGTGCTTGTTAGGTTACGGGTACACCGGACAAGACTCGCAGGGGAACTGATTGGTTGGTATTATACCCGTCGTCAGTTAACAGTTCCCATGTGACATGAGTACAGCATAGTCCGCAGACTTGACTCTGCTACTTCGCCTCGAGTGTGTCCCACTGTTCTTAGATTGCTACCCTACCACGGCTCAAAGGAGTCATGCAAACAGGTAGCAGTTGGGTGCAGTCCTGAGCACTTGGAGACAGTGGCGATTAAATAGGATTCGTCTCTCCCGGTATTGGGAGTTGATATCGCGCTGTGTCAGAGAGCCATTACGCAAAGTCCCTGGCCAGGGCAAGCGAGATATACTGGTAGGTTCCAGTAGCTTCTCAAGGTGTAATGGGCTTCGCTCCAACACGACTTATACAGCTATTAGGGGACTGACGCTTGCCGCCCCCTAGGCTTGATATGCGATAGTCTTAGACGAACAGACTGGACTGTACGGAGATTGTCACATCAGGCTCAGTGGGAGTACGAATGAGTTTCTTCATCGGCTTTCTTATCGACATCTACCTGGGGACCGTTACGTACAGCTATTGCCGCTTGCGGTCTGTGGTTAAACCCACTGCCAGGGTAGTGTCGAGTCTTTAGAGTCCCACACATAGAGTTTCCCTGCTCCAGGCGAAACGATATAGAGGTCGTATGGTTTTACGACAAGGGTTCGGACGCATACGTGTGTTTACGCACGTACGACTTTTCGGATAGTTTTTACTAGCCGGCTTTGGTTTAAGCCAGATTCTAGTATCAGGTTATTGGATTTATACGGTCTAAAGTTTTTCCGTGTTTTCACGGATTGGAGGGGCGTTCTCGTAATTTCTCATGAAGCTTCTAGAAGAGTGGTGACTTGGGGAGGGGTAAGGTGGCATTGCATTAAATGAGATTAGTGACTCATTTGTGTGATTCATCCATGTCATTAATGCAACATAAATGCTTAATGACTCATGGAGAGGAATCACTCAAAGATATTTATGAAGCAAGGTTGTTAATTCTATTATTTCATTTTTGGATAAATAAATAATGCTTCATATAAACTATGATAGATCATTATCTCATTTCATTCATCATCTTCACCTTCTCTTTCCTCAAGCTCACTCTCTCTTCAAACCCTAACCTTAACCTCTCATGAGTTGAGATCAAGGGTTAGCTAGACTAATATATACATAACCTCACTCTATATCCCCTAGGTAGTTTAGATTAGCACTTTAAGCGACCTAGTTATCTCAAGTTTGAGATTAAGCTTGGCGTAGGAGCTTTCGGGTGGATCGTCTTTGATTCGAGGAGGCCGTTGAGGTGCCGATGTTCCAAGGAGCCTACGAGGAGTGGAGGACCGCGATGAAGACCTGAAGGACATGTAACGTGAGGTATAACTTCGAATCCGAGTAGTTAAACCTTTCGTAGTTTGCTAGTAACGGTTTAGATAACGATTCATGCGCTCAAGTCTGTGTTACGAAGCTTTGATAATCGTTTTTCATATATTCCGCCTCCCCGCAAGTTCGTGGGGTGCGTGACATGGACTTACAGTGGTATCAGAGCCAACTAAACCATTACTAGCTTGTTAGCAACTAATTAGAAGTTCGATCGACGGAAAACACGAAAACAAAACACCGAAAATTCCAAGTTTCTGTTAATTTTAAAAGTGTCTGAAAAAATATTTGGCATACCTTAAAATTCACAGCAGGGACATTCAAGAATACTGGGAAAATACGAGCCAGCAACTCGGCAAAACGGCCGTGGATCCGCGGCAATAGAGTGCTTGTGTCGCGGATCCGCCATCGAGTCAACTCCGAGTTGATTCGGATTTGCTCTGTAATTCTTATTTTTTGGTGTTTTGGTTCTCTGTTTGTTCTGTGTATACCCAGGTTACTTCAGTGCTGCTTTGCTTTTGGGGTAAACTTGGAACTTGATAATCAATCGATGTTCTAAGATATTTGGTAATTGTGTTTTTATCTGTAATGTTTAATGTGTTCGTAAACCTCCCCTAACTGCTAGTATGTCGGTTGGTAAGGGGTTGCACATTTCTGAAATGTTTACTGTTTGTGTATATGAACTGTGTTGGACTGTTATGATGATTAGCCGGGGTTTGAGATGGGTTTAATATTCATTCATTCGATGTAAATGTAATATAATGTAATATTCTTTTTCGGGGCACATCCAGGTTGCGGTTGTAGCCACCGTTGTATTGTTTTTTTTTTACTGTTTTTGCTCCTAAGATAGACCCAAGGCGGGGTACATAAAATACCGGGTACGTTGAAGTGTTTAGTGGCCTACTCACGTTGTTGAGGAAGACCGCTTCACTTCGGGTACTTGGCGGGTAGTTTACCGTACCCGTAGGGGTCTAGGGTGGGGTAATGGCTATTCATCATAACTGTGTAATCCGTCTTTTATTGCAGGTCAAAGCAAATGCGGATTGCTAGTATATCCAATAAAGTTCATCTGTGATCTGGAATGCTTATTATTGCATCTGACGAATATACAATATTTATATATGATAGCTATTAGACGTCACTTATGTTTTACACCCGCGCTAGCCCAGCCCCCGCTCTGTCGTTAGTTATAACCTAACGGGTGATGACAGGACCCAGTGGCGAATGCGGATGGCATAAGAGGACGTAGTATTTTCGGTTGTTTTCTGCAATGATAGGATAAATGATGGGACGCATTATTATAATGCAAAGAAAATAAACCAAAGTTTAATCGTTGGAACAAATTTAAAAGAAACCACTTGGTTATTTTAAAAGATCAGAATTTTTTAAAAATTGCGGAGCTTTAACCACTCCTTTTAAAAAGTATCAGGTTCCTTCGATTATATCAAGTTCACTACGTTCACGGTTTTGCCAAAACCATTCGTAGCCCTCCGTCATTTCATTTGGGTATTCAATAGTATTCAAGCTGTGTTTGTTTGGCCAAAGTCAAGGCACAGTGTTTGGTAGTTGTTGAATATTCATATGTAGCATAGATAGATACGTTGGTTTGGGACAGTCGTACTACCTTGTTTGGCCAAAGTCAAGGGTATGTACGGGTGGGTTCAAATTAACCTGGACAATGACGGGTAGAACTTGACATGTGACTTATGATTTGTTTGGCCAAAGTCAAGGTCATAGGAGCATGGGGCAAAAATCTATATCTGGAATTTTTAAAGAAACTGAAATTTGCAGATAGATGCATACCATTTTGGAGTATGATGAATGTTGGTAGGATTCCTTCAACATTATCATACGATGATATTTTGGATCCCGACCCTACTGTAAGTATATACTACTTATCAGGAGATTCGTCACTTAACGATCAATGCTGTAAACCAAGTAAGTGTCGAGAAAGGCGTCAGCGGGGCTACGCCCCCAGAGAAAAGAGGTTATTTAATTAAAGAACTTCGCGAAAGCGTTGGAAAACCTCCCTTGAAGTATCGATGCTGGCCTGGCTGAACGGTTAAGTAAGTATTGTACGGTGAGAATAGTCCTGGCTAGTTCTTCCATTTTGGTTTGAGGAGAGATTCGAGAAACAGTGGGAGCCATCCTGTTTAGATAAACTTAAAACCAATCTAAACTTCCAAGAGCATCATGCTAAAATGTTTTCTTCTCTCTCTCTTAATTGCAGCGACCTTGTGACCACACATAGGTTACATCTAGATAACAATTTGACTGAATCTGACTTATATGACTGGCAAAGGTCTGTCCAGATGTCCATTGCCTATGACAAGCTGGAACACCCTATTACTACTCAATATCCCGCCGTCCCAGGTCCAGTTTCCATCGTCGCGGATATGGATATCTGTCAGACAAAGGAAAAGGATAAAACGAAAGCCAAGTGCCTCGTGTCAGCTTCAGTTGATGGTGTATACCAGAAGCAGCACGAGAAGATGGACTCAGTTTCCATCTTTCTCCTTAACAAAGATTTATATGGAGAGCAATCTCATATCGCATGATATGAGACCTCGAACGAATTAATTCAAGCGAGGTTGGATTTCGGATCATCTGTAGGGGACAACATCCTTACAATGACTAGCTATATTGATGAGCTCCAGGACCTGAAGACCACGTTAGGAAACGAGTCAGATACTGACTTAATTCTACAGTCTCTGCCTTCTACCCTGAAGGAAACCAGGGAAGTAGAAGGAAAGAGAAGGGCAAAAGTTTCGGGACTGAATGTAGTAAAAGAAGAACGTTCCAATTGTTATGGGATTGGGCATTGGCAGAATGATTGCAGGGCTTTTGAAGTCAGTAGCCAGGATATGAAACATGTTGTGGCTTCAGCCTCAAGTTTATTTGTAATAGAGAACTGTATGTCAGTTAACCCTACTTCCTAGGTATTGGATACCGGGTCAGGATCTTACATCTGTAATTCATTACAGGCTCTGAGAAACCGTAGGGTTATCAGGATAGGTGATATGACCCTCACGGTTGCTAACGGAATGAGCATGGATGCTGAATCCGTAAGGGAATATCATCTTGGACTGACAATTGGGGAAATATTGATTCTGCGTAACTGTTTTTATGTACCAAGTACAACTTGTAATATCATATCTGTATCCTTACTTTCTAAAGAAGGATATAATTTAACTTTTATAAGCGATGTGGTCCACAACCACCTAAATCAAGTTCTGATTGGGTCAGGTACATTAGATAACGGTATATACGTATTACGTCAAGCTCGGGTTTTCAATATCCAGAATACACTTAAAAGAAAGTCTCCAGACATGAATCAGGCTTTCTTATGGCATTGTAGACTAGGTCACATCAATGAAACACGATTAACTAAGTTACATAGAGAAGGATATTTGAATTCGTTTGAATATCAATCTTATGCTACTTATGAATCTTGTCTCATGGGAAAGATGACAAAGACTCCGTTTACTGGACACGGAGTAAGAGCAAGCGTGCTATTGGGACTCATACACAGTGACGTATGCGGTCCAATGTCTACACATGCGCGAGGTGGTTATTCCTACTTTATTACTTTTACGGATGATTTCTTTAGGTATGGATATGTCTTCTTAATGAAACATAAATCCGAGGCCTCTGAGAAATTCCAAGAATACAAGAATGAAGTGGAAAACCAAACAGCCAAAAGTATTAAGACACTGAGGTCTGATCGAGGTGGTGAATACTTAAGTGCCGAGTTCCTAGGTTACTTAAAATAGAATGGAATTCTCTCTCAGCTTACTCCTCCATACACACCATAACACAACGGTGTATCGGAAAGAAGGAATCGAATCCTATTGGATATGGTTCGTTCCATTATAAGTAAGGCTGAGTTACCACGATCATTCTGGGGATATGCACTAGAATCAGCTGCATGCCTTTTGAACCGAGTTCCAACTAAAACTGTGCCTGCTTCACCATATCAGATGTGGTGTGGAAAGAAACCCTATCTTAAGCATATTAAGATATGGGGATGTCCAGCTTTTGTAAAGAAGCAGCATGCAGACAAGCTTGAGGCACGATCAGTACAGTGTAAGTTTGTGGGATATCCAAAGAACTCCAAAGGATATTATTTCTATTACGCAGAGGAACAAAAGATTTTCATTTCTCATAATGCTCGCTTCTTGGAAACTGAGTTTTTAGAAAATCAGATAAGTGGGAGCGCAATAGAACTGGAAGAAATTTCAGAACCACAAGCTATTACTGAAAGCTTGGTAGAACCAGAGGTTTCAGAAGAAAGGGACATCCCGACGCCACTCCGCAGGAGTAGTAGGCAGTCTCATCGGCCCGAGAGATACTACGGTTTTCTCATAGACGGGGATAGAGAGGATTGCACTATTGACTATGATGAGCCTACTAGCTTCCAGCAAGCCATTCAGAGTAGTGACTCAGTAAAATGGCTGGATGCAATGCGGACCGAAATAGAGTCCATGTACACTAACAAAGTATGGACTTTGGACATTGCTCCAGATGGGGTAAAACCCGTAGGAAGCAAATGGATCTTCAAAAAGTTGATTGGTGTAGATAGACAGGGTGAGGTGAGACCTATAAGGCTAGACTTGTTGCAAAGGGTTTCCGTCAAAGACCTGGTTTGGACTATGACAAAACCTTTTCTCCAGTGGCTATGCTCAAATCCATTAGGGTCCTTCTTGCTATAGCTGCCTTCCATGATTATGAGATCTGGTAGATGGACGTAAAGACGGCCTTTCTAAATGGTAATTTGGAAGAGAGCGTCTATATGGATCAACCAAAGGGATTCATTCAGAGTGGGAGTAGCGGTAAAGTATGCAAGCTGCTTATGTCCATTTATGGACTAAAACAAGCATCGCGGAGTTGGAACATCTGTTTTGATGATGCTGTCAAAGAATTTGACTTTATCAAAAATCCAGATGAACCATGCATATACAGTAAGATTGTAGGGAGAACTGTAGTATTCCTCGTCTTGTACGTGGATGACATTCTCCTAATAGGAAATGATATTCCTATGTTACAGTCAGTCAAAAGATTCTTGTCACATAAATTCTCCATGAAAGACCTGGGTGATGCCACCTAAATTCTCTGGATCCGGATCTATCGTGATAGATCAAAGAGGATGTTGGGACTTTCACAGTCCAGGTACATAGACACCATAGTAAAGAGATTCAATATGGATGATTCTAAGCGCGGTAACCTACCGGCTTGTCACTGAATCACCCTCTCCAAAGAGATGTCTCCCAAGACCGATTTGGAAAGGGATCGCATGTCGATTATACCCTATGCTTCTGCGGTAGGCTCTATAATGTATGCGATGTTATGTACCAGACCAGATGTAGCATACGCATTGAGCGTTGTAAGACGGTATCAGGCAAACCCAGGGGAGAAGCACTGGATAGCAGTAAAGAACATTCTCAAGTACCTAAGGAGGACTAAAGATATGTTCTTAGTGTATGGCGGAAAAGACCTCCAGATTGAGGCCTTTGCCGACTCCGGCTTCCAGAGTGACAAAGATGACTCCAAATCCATGTCGGGTTATGTCTTTACCGTCAATGGAGGGGCGGTATGTTGGAAGAGTTCCAAACAGGAAACCGTTGCTGACTCAACGATGGAAGCAGAGTACATAGCTGCTTGCGATGCCGTAAAAAAAGCTGTCTGGATGAAGAAGTTCCTCACAGAACTTCAGGTGGTTCCTACCAGTGTTGATCCAATACCTCTGTATTGTGACAACAACGGTGCTATAGCTTTAGCAAAGGAACCCAGGTCCCATCAGAAGTCCATACACATCTTAAGGCGGTATCACCTGATCAGGGAGATCGTAGATCGCTGGGAGATCGAGGTAAAGAGAGTACAGACGGAGAATAACATTGCTGATCCATTCACAAAGGCCTTTCCTCAGACGCAGTTCGAGAGGCTATTCGAGATGATAGGTCTACGATATGCCAGCTCATGGCCCTAGTGCAAGTGGGAGATTATTATTGTATATGCCCTAGGGGCATTATTGTATCATACTAGATTGTATATTACTTAATGGAAGCTTGGGATATTCACAGTTGTATATACAGTCTTGCTAAAAATGGTAGTATGCTACTTGGTTTGTGTCTACTTTAATATGTGCATATGTTTCTTGTAACGTATCACTTATACATATTAGTAGAGCCCATATGATCTTTGCTTGATTACCAGCGTTGTGATGGCAGTCACACTAGTGGAGGCTGGGTAGTCTATAAGCAACATCCTATACAGGTCCCTGGTCGTTGGATTATCGAGATAGGGCATCGATATTCCGGAGTAGACTAAGTGTGTACGCTTCTCATCCCAGTTGGGGAGATGGTCTGTCCCACAGCCATCAGTACGTCGTACTGGAGAGAGTATACAGGTGCTTGTTAGGTTACGGGTACACCGGACAGGACTCGTAGGGGAACTGATTGGTTGGTATTATACCCGTCGTCAGTTAACAGTTCCCAGGTGACATGAGTACAGCATAGTCCGCAGACTTGACTCTGCTACTTCGCTTCGAGTGTGTCCCACTGTTCTTAGATTGCTACCCTACCATGACTCAAAGTAGTCGTGCAAACAGGTAACAGTTGGGTGCAGTCCTGAGCACTTGGAGGCAGTGGCGGTTAGATAGGATTCGTCTCTCCCGGTATTGGGAGTTGATATCGCGCTGTGTCAGAGAGCCATTACGCAAAGTCCCTAGCCAGGGCAAGCGAGATATACTTGTAGGTTCCAGTAGCTTCTCAAGGTGTAATGGGCTTCACTCCGACACGACTTATACAGCTATTAGGGGACTGACGCTTGCCGCCCCCAAGGCTTGATATGTGATAGTCTTAGACAAACAAACCGGACTGTACGGAGATTGTCACATCAGGCTCAGTGGGAGTACGGATGAGTTTCCTCATCGGCCTTCTTATCGACATCTACCTGGGGACCGTTACGTACAGCTATTGCCGCTTGCGGTCTGTGGTTAAACCCACTGCCAGCGTAGTGTCGAGTCTTTAGAGTCCCACAAAGAGAGTTTCCCTGCTCCAGGCGAAACGATATAGAGGTCGTATGGTTTTACGACAAGGGTTCGGACAAATACGTGTGTTTACGCACATACGACTTTTCGGACAGTTTTTACTAGCCGGCTTTGGTTTAAGCCAGATTCTAGTATCAGGTTATTGGATTTATACAGTCTAAAGTTTTTTCGTGTTTTCATGGATTGGAAGGGCGTTCTCGTAATTTGTCGAGAAGCTTCTAGAAGAGTGGTGACTTGGGGGGGTAAGGTGGCATTGCATTAAATGAGATTATGACTCATTTGCGTGATTCATCCATGTAATTAATGCATCATAAATTCTTAATGACTCATGGAGATGAATCACTCATAAATATTTATGAAGCATGGTTGTTAATTCTATTATTTCATTTTTCAATAAATAAATAATGCTTCATATATATTATGATAGATCATTATCTCATTTCATTCATCATCTTCACCTTCTCTCTCCTCAAGCTCACTCTCTCTTCAAACCCTAACCCTAACCTCTCATGAGTTGAGATCAAGGGTTAGCTAGACTAATACATCCATAACCTCACTCTATATCCCCTAGGCAGCTTAGATTAGCACTTTAAGCGACCTAGTTATCTCAAGTTTGAGATTAAGCTTGGCGTAGGAGCTTTCGGGTGGATCGTCTTTGATTCGAGGAGGCCGTTGAGGTGTTGATGTTCCAAGGAGCCCACAAGGAGTGGAGGACCACGATGAAGACCCAAAGGACAGGTAACGTGAGGTATAACTTCGAATCCGAGTAGTTAAACCTTTCGTAGTTTGCTAGTAATGGTTTAGATAACGATTCATGCGCTCAAGTTCGTGTTACGAAGCTTTGATAATCGTTTTTCATATATTCTGCCTCCCCGCAAGTTCATGGGGTGCGTGACATGGACTTACAGGTCCTTGGGCGATGTGTATTCACACACACGCATACATTCATGTTGATGATATTGTAGTGTACTAGACTTAGATCAGTACCCCCTGCTCACGATATATGATGATGTGGATACTAGATGAATAATGAGGTAAATGTGATATTTGAACCGTACCCTAATTTGGGATGCCGTACTATGGATTTACCGTACGAGCTATTGATGATAGTCACTCTTGACTCGAGGTTGTCATATTAGATGGTGTATCGTATGGGATACTATTGAGGCGGGATCGCCGACTATTATATAGATAGACACATATATCGACTCAGATGTAGGTGGTTTCCTTACCCTTTTCGATTAGCCTATTTGCTCAATCCTGTAGTTGTTTGTAGATGTTAGACTAGATTCGATTCATACCTATTTCAAAACTAATGAATCGTGTGTATTTTAGAGACAGGACACGGGATTCTACGGATATTTCAAATGACGCATCTTTTCTTAAAAACACCGTAGCCCTTATTTTCAAAACACCATGATTCGTATTATTTCAAATGGCTAACTGTCACGTCCCGAAAGTACGGAACATGACCGGCACCTAGACTACGAACGTCTCGAGGCGTACGTACTCTAAGTAAGCCGAGCCCAAAAATCCAAACCAAGAAAAGTAGTGGAGTTAAAGAAAAACCATTGTAAACCAACCAATTTGCAACATCATATACAATGCCTAAAAGCGAGGATCACAACAGAAAAGGGAACTCAACAGCATAAAACCCAGAGAAATATAACGTGCGACCCTAAGGTTGAAAGAATAAACATCACTGGTCTCTATCTCAAATAAGTACATGTTTGGTTGATGGAACTTCTAGATACAACTGAAATATGATATACAATGTATAATGATGGGTATGATACAAATAACCCGCCTACTAGCAAGTCACCTGAAAGAAGCTGTGCCCGCAAAGCCGTAATGAAACCCGTACGGCAACACCTATAAGAAACTGGGGCACAACGGGGGTGGGTTGCCAACTCGTGAATAGAAAAACATTTACGAACAGAAAATCGCATGTATGACGCAATCCTAGGTCATACGATCATAATAAATAATCCTCAAATATATAACCAGCAGCCTATAACAATGGCTTGGGTAACTATCTAACCCAAATGTAATCCCATGTGCCCGTGTCAGTGCATCAGGTGGCAATATATCATATGGATGATGTATGAATGCATGAAACAGAATGCATGTACTGAAGAAAACTGCTTTCATAAATTAGTGAGATTTCTGTATTTTTTTTAAAATGAGGTATCATAATGAAATCAGCATAAAACAGTGCCTAGCATCGGCACAAAACATAAATCCCAATATCTCGATATCTCTGTATCACAATCTCTGTACCTCAATATCTCAAAATCTCAATGTCTCAATCATCATATCTAGGGCGCCGTTAGTCCAGACCGGCCCCTACCATCCTTCTCATGACCACGACGGTATCCTCCGGATATCCGACGCGTCGGGCAATATCACCGGTCGGTCGTGCTCACCTGCCAGGCTCAATGCCATCTCCTGCGATCTTCATTCCCCAGGGTACCGCACCGAGTCCACCATGTACACCAAACGGTTCATCCGCCTCCTCGAATCGGGTCTCGAAATCCATCAGCAAACTCATGGTGGACGACTCATACATCATGGGAAAACCGCATTTTTATTAAAAAAAGAAAGCAGTTTATGTATGTTTTGCGGTTTTCCTCCAAATCCAGAAAATCTCATGGAAACCCGAATCCAAATCATCAATAACATGTGAAATCGTGAATATAAGCATGAGAATCGATGAATGCGGCATATAATGAATAACAGTATGCATGAAGTGACAAATAATAACTATAATGTCAAGCTGGCATATAAGGCAAGCGTACTAATATCATGTCACTACTAGCTAACAAGCTAAATCAAGCAATAATATTCTCTAAGTGTTCGTGACATGGCAATTACCGATGAAGATGTGTGTGAGCCGGCAAATAAGTGTACGTGGTACATACGCATCATCGGTAATGGTGCCGGTGTCCTAACAGCAGGATATCAATAATGGAATATGAATCACAACAGTATGCGATGCAGAGCAATAACACAATGATGGCTGAACTGCATCTAATGTCATAAGAGTCATATAGCTACACCACTATAAGGCTGAGCTAAAGCTAACAGTAGATAAGGGAAACCGCCTAACCTCTTAGTCGATACATATATATACATTTATAGTCGGTGATCCTGCCTCGATAATATCACATCTGATACCATATCTCAATAATCAGTTTTTCCCAAATCAAGAGTGCGGATCAAACATCAAAACATAGCTCGTACGTAAATCCGTCGTACGGCATCCCTAAATTTGGGTATGGGACAATATCACATTCGTCATATTATTCATCTGGGTACTGACCTATGTCTAGTACAATGCTAACATCATCACTATAATCATGATAAAGTATCAAGACGTATCTCAAATACGAAGTTTACCATATCACCGATATCATAATCTCGGATCAAATATCATCGACTCATCTCAACCCAAGTATCATCCTCAAATCCGTATGTGAACACATAGTCCCATACCCACATGAAAACATACCTATATATAATCTCATAACCACATATAGAATAAGGATGTATGCAAGTATGTATGTGTGTATATGTATGTGTAGTGCACCCACTACCTAGGGTTTCGTAACCTTTCACCACTCCAACACACCAATATCCATCTTAACATCAATAACTAATCTCAAACAACATATATTAATTGTTAGTGTGTATACGCATCCGTATACATCACTACGAACTGCGGGGGTGCTATACGCCATCCACCCGACTTCTCCCCGTAGATATAAATCTACTCACCTAGCTTGATGCGTGCCGGTGCCAATGTCGCCATTTGCATCTCCAACGCCTCGATGCCACGTGGGGTACCTACAAGGATATCACACGCTAAAATAAAACCATGTCGGAAACCAAAATGGTGCACGCTACGTCTATAAGTAAAAACCTATAGCCTCGCGTGCAACACAGCCAATATCCCTCTGCCGTTGGCGTTCAAACGCCACCCGACAGAAATGAATCATCGAATACCGAAATCCATACGAAAACAAGTCGTAAATTATGCGCCAACTCAAGAAAATCAACCCAGCTTTTATCCTAACTGGAATCAGTCAAAACTAGACATACCCAGGGTCAAGTTTACATGAAATTGGGCCATGCACCAAAAACGAGGGGGTTTCCTCCTGCTCTGGCCGCAAATTGCGGCCAGAAGGAATTTATCTGCGGCCATAGGAAGGTGGTTGGGGCTAATGTTTTGTTGTGGTTGTTTTGGTGATAGTGTGTAGTGTGATGAGGGTGTGGGGTTGTTTTAAATGATGATACTACTGTTGCTGCAGATGCTGATGCAGTTGGGGCTGAAATATGTTGATGGTGGCTGAAGTGTTGAGCTGATGTATGGTTTCAGCAGCTGATGTATGGGGGCTGTTTTGTGATTGATGAAGCTGCTGATATGTTGATATGGGGGCTGAAGTTGTGCTGATGTGAGTGTGTAGGTGTTGGGCTATGGTGTTAGGGGCTGGTGTAGCTACTGATGTCTTCTTCCTTGCTGATGCAGTTGCTGTTTCAGCTGCCGTTGAAGTTGTTGTTATGGTTGTTTTGGCTGATGTAGGGTTAAGTGGCTACTACAGCTGGGGCTGAAGTATTGGTAGTGTAGTGTTGTGTGATGTGGGTGTGAGAGGGAGAGATGTGAGGTGAGAAAGGGTTGAAATGAGTGTTTGAGAGGCAACAAAAAGTTTTGAAGTGAAATGAGCTTAACTCCCATCATCCTCACTCAACATTAAATGTCATGGCACATCCATCATGCCCCCCTCTCTCTCCTACCACTAGTCAACCCCCATCCCTAATCACCCTTAACAAAGCTAAAAACCCTTAATTAACCCCAATTATCTTAACCGAATGGTTAACCCATCATGGTTGGCTAAACATGGTTCACCCACCATGCTCACCTAAACATGGTTCAACCCTAGGCCACAAAGTGTCCATAACATGAGACAAGTGTGGAAAATGTTATGTGCACATTTTTGCACAAAAAGCCAAAAATCCCAATTAGCGATTTTTAATCGCGCTTAACACTAAAATATCATAACTTAACCATAAAAACTTTAAAATGACATATTTCCACAAAATTCCCAATTTTAGAATTTCCAAAATTTTCTCCGGAATTTTCCCCATTTATCGGTATATAATTATACCGACTATTAAAATATTCATTAAAAATTAATATTAAATTATGAAAATTCCCAAAAATAATACTTTAATTTTTGAAATGTTACACTAATAGTATTACACAAGTATGGCGATGTAGATTCCTTATTGTTATGTTATCATTCATGTCCCGCATATTATTGTTGCATTACTATTCATTTGCCATTTGTCATGTGGTTTTCGTCTCATTGTATGTTTACGGTGTAGTTAGTGATTATGAGACCTTGCTGTCGGGACACCAGCACCATTACCAATGATGCGTATGCTCCACATACACTTGCTTACCGGCTCACACACATCTTCATCGATAATTGCCATGTCACGTATACTTTAGAAAAAACTATTTCATTGACATAGCTTGCTAACTAATAGTTGCTACATGTTATAGTTTTCATATGCTAGTTTAATTATTGCATGATATCAGATGCATCCATATATATTCATTGGTTATGCGGTATTATGGAGATTTATGCCGGTTTTCATTGTTATTGACATGGTGACTTGATAATTTCGGATACTTCTTGATATTTTCTGTATTTGGAAACCGCATGTAAATGTTTTGTAAACTTATGAATTATTTTAAAGAGAAAAATGCGGTTTTCCTTGATACGTTGAGTATTGTCAACCATGATATTTTCTTGGTTCTGAGATGTTTTTGAGACCCAATTCGAGGAGTTGGATGAATCGACTCGGGTACATGGTGGGCCCGGTATGGTACCCCAAGGCAAGAAGCTCGAGTTGTAGACGATGAGCCCGGCAGGGGCAGACTGCCTACCGGTGATTTTACTTGGCGCGGCGGATATCCGGAGGATACCGTTCGTAGTCGTGTGATTGATGATATGGGCCGATCCGGACTGACGGAGCCCGAGATATTGAGATATTGAGACTTGAGACACTGTGATATTGAGATTTGATGATACAGGCCAGTCCGGATAGCCCGAGCCAGAGGTATTGAGATACTGAGATTTATGTTTTGTGTCGATGCTGGACACTGTTTTATCTGTCGATTTCATTGATGATACACGATATATATACATACATAAATTAAGAAAACTCATTAAATAAAGAAAACAGTTGTCTCATTCACAATGCATTCTGTTTCATTTGTAATGCATTCATACATCATATATCTGATATGTTGCTATCTGAGACACTAACACGAACACGTGGTATTGCACTTATATGTAGATGGATCAGGATATTATTTGAGGATATTACTTGTTATGACCTAGGATAGCGTCATACATGCGATTTCTACTTGTAGATGTTTTCTACTCACGAGTTGGCAACTCACCCCCGTTGTGCCACAGTTTCTTGCAGGTTTTGCCGTACAGGTTTCGTTGCAGCTTGCTCGCACACTGTTCCTTCCGGGTGATTGCTTTGGTTGGTGGGATCTTTTGCATCAGGACCACCATTGTATATTTGTTATTTCGGTTGTATCTATTAAAACTCCATCAACCAGACTTGTATTTTGTTAGAGATAGATGACCAGTGTATATTCCTTCGACCTTAGATTCGCGCGCTGTATTATTATGGTTTTCCTCTGGTCTTCTTGATGATGTTGGATTTTTATCCTGAGTTTGATCCTCGCCTTTTGGCATTGTATATTATATTGCTTGCATGGTTGTGACCGTCAATTGACGAAGAGCTAGCTCCCGCTTTGTCACGATCCAAAATATAGCTCGTGACCGGCACTTAAATTACGTAACGTCTACATGCGTAACGTAACTTAAGTAAGCCAAAACCCAGAAATCTAAACCTTACAATAGAAGTAAGTAAAGAAAAAATTTATAACATTTAGAAACTTAAGTAAAATCCTTAAAACTTCACTTAACTCTTTTCCTTGGTTTTCATAAAAATTTCGGCAGCACCTCCTTTGTAAAAACTAGCCCCGAAAATGGATACAACAAGGAATATAATTAAAGCATCCTGTTCATATCATAATATTGCATTATTATATTCCCCATTCCTAGTCATTTTACAAATAAACAGGTGCTTTTGACCCATGTCTGCTAATTATTTGCTGGTTACAGGTTCTTGGAATAAAAACAGTGAAAAAGACAAAATACGATACAAAGGTGAGACTTCGACCAACAAATAGAGAATCTTGATAAATCCTACACGAAGTTCAGTTCACAAAATACAAGGCAGCGCAAGGTTCAAGACTTCGTCACGAAGCAATGATAAAAGTCCACTACAATTATTCACTGTGGAATCTGGAAGAAACCTAGAAGCCAACCTGAGAAAAGAACTAAAGAATTAGGAAGACCAACAAACCCAGAAGTAGCACAGCAGAAATGAAGACACAATATCCTCTTTTGGCCGCGGAACTGCGACCAAACCTGGCCTGCGGCCGCGGTTCCGCGGCCGTGCGGAGCCCTTAGTGGCGAGAAAAATTTCCAAAACTCAAGGCGGCTGCAAGCGTTGACTGGGTCTTTTTCTTAGGGGGTATTTTTGTAATAGCAGATGTGCGAGTCAATTGTAACCCTAGGGTTTCTATCCTCTATAAATAAGAACCTTAAATCTTGTATTAGGTCATGCCTCCTTTTATTAATAAAATTCAGAATTCTTTTGGAGAGCATCGATGCCTCTTTTCATTACATCTATTCAGATCTGATAAGTCTTGTGTAAATGTTTGGAGAGAGCCATCAATAAAGTAAGTAGTTTTATTTAATTGCCTTAGTATAGATCCTTAATTCCTTGCCCTAGATAGATAGATAGCATGTTCTTCAATCCCTTAATGAGCGAGTAGTTTCCTCGCTTGTTAGGGTTAGCTTTGGGGAAGGCTTTTGAGAGATGAAGATCTCTCATCCCTTTCTTGCCCATCACATATAATTAGTAGGACTCCATGCATACATGCACACACCGCTCCCTACGGCACCCTATCCCACGAGGTAGCGGTGATACCGTAGAATAAAGGCCCGGTTGAGCGTGTTTTCCATGGAGGTTAGGGTAAGGATTGATAAAGGAAGGACAAGAACCCAGAGGAAGAAACACCTTCCTGAATGGTTCTAATCCCATTTATTAATAATTACCATAACACCTCATAGATCTTAATTTGGGTATAGAAAGCGGTGAGATTTATTTACATTTCCAAACCTACCCTAAACCTAACCCTAGAAAGATTTAGATCTAGATAGATTTAGTTTTTAGATTTAATCAATCCGACACCCATCGGAATTAACTCGTTAGACCAATTAGGAAATTCACAAAATCCCTGTGGACCGACCCGTACTCACCGGCTAGCTACCAAGTGACGCCGTTCTTGATTGCGGTTACTAAATATTTTTGATCTTAAAATTCCATATTAATCACATCCCAAAAGAGAGCAAAACACGCCCAACCGCGGAAACAACACCACAAGTATAAATGACAAGTATACGACGCCCAACGGCGAAGATCCACAAAAGAAAATAAAGTAAAGCAAGACATCAACCACAAAAGCGAACATAAAAACCCATCGCTCAAGTCTCGCAACTACAAGTCTTCTAAGTCTACATCATATAAAATTACTAGTTTCTGATTTGATGGAGTGACTAGATACAATATGAATAACAAGTACAAGAGAGGCACGATCCAACATGTACCACCTACCAAACCAAAACACCCGAAAGAGAGCTGTATGCCAGCAAAGCCACTACTGATTCGAGCGGACAACCTGCAAGAACTGTGGTACAACGGGGTTGAGTTGCCAACTCGTGAGTAGAAAATATCAACAGGTAGAAATCGAAATAAACAACGATTCCTAGGTCAACTATATCATAAAGGTAATACTATGATATCTAGGGTGACCGTATCTGCATATGTGCCAATACAATATAAATGCCTAACAGCAAGTGTATATCACCCAATAATGAATCAATGCATGTATGCAGGTGGATCTCGTCCAACAATAAAATCAATGCATGTATGCAGTAGATCTCGTCCATGTGTCAACCACTGACACAACAACTCCTGCATGTAAATATCATAAAAAGCATATGCAGGTAAAAATGAGGATATCAAAGAATGTGTGTCCATTAATGCCACATCAAATCATGGAAACCCGGGTGTCTACCACCGACACCCGAGAACATCATGAATACCCGTGTTTACCATCGACACGTAAATCCTCATAACTCAGGCGCTGTCGCCACGACTGGCCCTGATATCATGTCCGTACATCACTCCGGTCGGTATCCCTACGATAACCGCCGAGTCCAAATACTATCACCGGTAGATACTTGACCACCTTCCAGGCTCATCGTCTGTACCACGAACATCTTGCCGAGGGGAACCGTACCGGGCTCCACCATGTTCCCGCACACGGCCCACTCACTCCTCGCATCGGGTATATATCACAAATCTCAGAACCGAGAAATCTCATGTTGGACGCATCAAAATATCATATCAAGAGAAACCGGGTTTTCAAACAATACATAGTTTCTTGAAATACCCCAACGGTTCTCAAATCCATAAATCACATGAAATCCATATCTCAATGCGTAAAATCCATGAAAACTGATATATGCAACAAAAAATAGCAATATGAGCATATAAAGAGAAAACCGCTCTTTTAAATGAATCCAGCTTTAAAAATATATCTTGCGGTTCCCAAATCCTCCGAAATCAAGTGCAGCATCATATGAAGTGTATATGTAACTGTAGTAAGGTTTAAGTATCTACATGTAAGTATGTATGATGCATCTCATAAGCACAATAAGCAATGTCTCAATTGTAGGGTTCCTAGGCACACCCATGAGGTCTCACAACAGATCAAACATGGCCAATTCAAAATTTTCTGTGCCGAGAAACCCTAATACGGATCGTTGACTAGAGGTAAGGCGATAAAGATGCTAGTTAACAACTTAACTAAGAGTGAACGGAAAATACAACCTTTGTACATCCGGTCCTCCACCTCAATATCTCCGCGTTGATGTCCCTCCGCTGCGATCATCGGATCCCGGACTCTAGCAATGGTATCGTCGAAGAAATGATCGGGCTAGGTCATCGACTTCGATGCCGAAGATGATCTATGTCGAGGCAACTCAAGATCAAGCTCCAACTTCACCAAGTCATGAAACTTGTGAAGAAAACACCCTATACTACTTGGCAAGTGGTAGAGGATGAAGAAATAGGAAGTGGGTTCACTTTAGAATTGGATTTCTCACTCTTTTTCTCATTTCACCATTGATGGTAGCAAGCTTTTCTTCATCTTGAAGAAGGAGAAGAAGAAGAAAAGAATATGATAAGTATATTTCAAAAAGAAAATAAAATGTTACTTATCATATATTCAACCATGGTTTAGTGTAGAGAATAAACTAGGGTTAGGTGAATGGTTAGGGTTAAGGCAAAAGACAAAATGGTAGACTTATTCAAAGCATCATGAAGCTTCAACAACAGAACAAACTAAGCCACCATTTCATTTTTGCCCAAAAATGAATTAATGAATAAATAAATAAATGAATAAGTAAATAAACAAAACCCTAACCATTCACTTAAACATCGTTTAAACTAAACATACACCCAAACATGCATCTATCATCAAACATGATACAATCAAGTGCACAAAAATATATCACATATACAATGTGCACATCAAGTGAGAAAATCCATTTTAAGTGAACAAATACTAGTTAATGTAAAGTAATATATCAAATAAATAATTATACATTAAATCATTAATTCAACACTTTATTTAACGATCCGGTCATATCGCATATAACCGACTAATATCCAATGTATCAGCTTATCGAATCAATCCTTGATTCGATAACTAGGTTATATCGCATACAACCAATCGATACATTCATCGCGAGAATAGAATACGGTATCACATACACGCATTATTCTCGGTCCCGCACATATCTCATATGCGCTCCTATTTCGTTTCGCTTGAGCCAGGAAGCCTCTGTGTAGGACTCTAAAGACTCGTCAATACGCCGGCAGCAGGTGATGATCATATCAAACACCCACAAGCCGCAAGTGGTCTGCTAAACGTAACGGCCACCCGGGTATTGAGCGATCAGAAGATCGACGAGCAAGCCCGCTCACACTCCTGTGAATCCAACCAGTAACACTTACCGTACTGTCCGGTCTGTTCGTCTGATATGTCGCATATCTCGCCTAGGGGTGGTAAACGTCAGACCCCAGTAGCTTGATAAGTCATGCCGATATAAGGTCCATAACATAGCATGAAACTACTGATAACACTTACCAGTAGATCACTGCAACCCTGGCCAGGGATTTCCAGTTATGGCCAGTCGTGCATAGCGCAACATCAACCCCCAATACCGGGAGAGACGAATCCCCTCCTATCGCTCATTGCCTCCATGTGAATCGGGACTGTACCCAAAAACCACCTGTTTGCACGACTCAGTAGAGCCGTGGTACGGTGGAAATCAAAGCACAGTGGGAGACACACAAGACTCTATAATGATCTCGGGTCAACAGACTAAGCTGTACCAGTGTCACCAGAGAACTGCCATCTGACGTGAGGTATAATACCATCTGGGAGTTCTCGGCGAGTCCGTTCAGTGTACCCAGTCTCCACTGAGCACCCGCATACCATCTCCGATGTCAAACACCAATGTATATGGGATCATCCATCGCCCATCACATGGGTCGAAAAGATATACGCTAGTCTACTCTGGAATATCGATGCCCTGTCTCGATATTCCCATGACTAGGAACATTGAAGGATGTACTCATGGACTACCCAGGCCCCACTACTATGATCTACATCATAGTCCTGGAAGTCGAGTACACATCCTAAGGGCTTTATCAACATGTAACAGAGAGACAGAAAGTATACATGTTAAGATAAAGAGCAACCAGATAGCGTACTATCATGTCGAGCAAGAAAGTCCTACCTATATATGTCCCAGCATCCACTACAATATACATCCAATGTACAGTAATGACCTCTAGGGCATACATATAACTAACAATCTCCCACTTGCACTAGGGCCATCTGTAGCAGTGGTTGTAGTATCTAATACGCAACCATCCCATATAAGTCTCTTTCTGGGAAAAAGCCTTTGCGAGTGGATCCGCCGTGTTATCCTCTGAGTCTACTCTCATAACCTCGATCACCCTGGAGATCAACTATCTCCATGATCAGGTGATGCTGCCTCAGAATATGTCTGGGTCACTGATGGGACCAGGGTTCCCAGGCCAAAGCCACACTTCCATTGTCGCACAATGGTAGGAACCTAGTTCATCTCATGAACCAATATACACCCAAAATGCCTCTTTGGTAGTATCTTTGATAGCTATATCACCAGCCTTTATCGTCTAGTCTGCCATGGTATCTAGCTTGGAACTCTTCCAACATACCGTCCCTCTATTGAGGGTAAAGACAATGCCTGCGACTGACATTCAGTCGTCCTTATCACCCTGGAACCTTTCCAGTGATTCTCCACAGGATCGATTGATACTATCTTACTATAGCTAGTGAGAATCCTAACATCCATTTAGATCTATCTCATAGACCCAAATCCCAGGATTTAGGAGGTATCATCTTTATCCTATTGGAGAATCCATATGATAAGAGGAGATCGACCGATCGTAGTATAGGAAACTCTTTTCCTATCAAGAGTATGTTGTCTATGTACAATACGAGGATGACCACCTTACTCTCTACTACCATTTTGTACATACAAGGTTCATCTACCATTTTGATGAAGTCAAACACTTCGACTATCACATCAAAACAGACGTTCCAACTCCGCGATGCCTACTTTATTCTGTAAAGCAACTTGCACACGTTTCCGCTGCTCCCACTGTTTACGAAGCCCTCTGGCTGTGTTCTTATAGACGTTCTCTTCTAAATCATTATTTAGAAAAGTAGTCATGTCACCCAACCACCAGATATCGTAGTCATGGTATGTAGCAATGGCAAGTAGGATCTGGATGGACTTAAGCACAGCTACTGGAAAAGGTTTCATCATTCTCCATGCCTGGTCGATGAAGAAAACCTTTAACAAGTCTAGCTTTGAAAGTCTAAACCTTTCCATCTACACCAAGTAATCTTCTCAAGATATACTTGCTCCTGATGGGGATTTAACCCTTCAGATATAGCAACCAAAGTCCATACTTTGTTGGTGTACATGGATTCCATCTCAGATCACTAAGCATCCAGCCATTCTTACAGAGTACCTACTCTCGATGGCCTGCTCGAAACTAGTTAGGTCATCATCTCATGATGCATTCCTCGCTCCCACTGTCATCGAGAAACCGAAGTATCTCTCAGGCGGATGAGAAAACCTACCAGATCGGCGGAGAGGCTGAGGTTCGTCGAGAACTATTGAATCCTTTGGTTCTGTTAAATTATCAGCTGCAGTTTTGTATAGCTGGAACCTTTCCAGTTGTACAGAACTGACCTTGCCTCGATCTTGTCCGGATTTTGCTTTTGACATAGGCCGGACAATCCCAAATCTTAACTTACTTAAAAGATAGGCTCTTCCCACGCCATATCTTATATGGAGTGGTAGGCACTGATTTAATTCGAACCTAATTCAATAGGTATGCAGCTTTGCAAGTGCACAACCCCAAAAGGAAATAGGTAACTTAGTAATGCTCATCATAGAGCACACCATATCTAATATGGTGCGATTGCTCCACCCCGATACACCGTTGTGCTGTGGTGTATTCAGAGGAGTAACACCGAGAGAGAATCTCATTCTCCTTTAGAACAGTCCAAGAATTCTATGCCTAAGTATTCTCCTCCATGATCTTATCATAGGACATAATACTTGTTGGAGATAGTGCCCTCAGAGTCAATTATTAGGTCACAGGTACGTGATTGTAATGATTGAGGGAGGACCTATCCCGGTAGGACAGTCTTACTCGAGATGATAGTATGCTATCTGGTTTACCTTTATCATCGTGTACTGCTTTAGGTGACCTGACACGTCGCTATTACACGTTGATAGAGCCCCTAGGATTCTTGCTTGACCACCAGCAGTATGAGGGCGATCATATAAGTGGGAGCTGGGGGTCTATAAGCTTGTCCTTAAAAGGTCCCTAGTCGTGGGAGTTTCGAGACTGGGCATCGATACTCCATTAGTAGACTAGTGTATACAGTCGAGACCCCGACGAGGGGCGGTGGCCGGTCTCACAAGCCACTGGTGTCAGTTGGATCACCTAAGATGTATACAGGTGCTCATTGGGTTATGAGTACACCGGACAGGACTCGCCGGGAACATGCTAGTTGGTCATATACCAGACGTCAGATGGCAGTTCCCTGGTGACATGTGTGCAGGTTAGTTCATCGACCTGGGGATCGTCATTTGTCTCGTGTGAGTTCCCACTGTACTTTGATTACTACCCTACCACGGCTCAAAGGAGTCGTGCAAACAGGTTTTAGTTGGGTACAGTCCCGAGCCACATGGAGGCAGTGAGCGTATCTTCAGGGGTTCGTCTCTCCCGGTATTGGGGGTGAGGTCGTGCTGTGTCTAGGAGAGCCATTACACAAAGTCCTTGGCCAAGGCAAGGAGATTTACTGGTAGGTATTCCAGTAGTATCTCAGGGTGTTCTGGGCTACACTCCGACACGACTTGTACCGCTTTTGGGGGTCTGACTTTTACCAACCCCCTAGGCCCGCCATGCGATACTCATAGACGAACGGACCGGACTGTACGGATATTGTCACTGACAGGCTCAGTAGGGTGTCAGGCTGAGTTCGCTCACAGACGTCCCTTTTGGTCAATACCTGGTAGCCCATTATGTATTGGCTTATACCTCTAACGTGCTAGTGGTTAAATCCACAACCAAGGTGTTGACGAGTCTTTAGAGTCCCCCACATTCAGTTACTCAGCTTTCGGGCGAAAGGTTGTAGAGGCCGTATGGAGATATGGCAAGGTCCGATCAGATACGTGCGGTATTGCACGGATCAGGATCGGACAGTTTGTACTATAGGCCGTATGGTTTTATGGCAGGGTTCGATCAGATACGTGCGGTATTGCACGGATCAGGATCGAACAGATTTTACTAGCCGGCTTTGGTATAAGCCGGATCTTAGTATAGTACAGTGTAGACTTTGTCTCATTGCATTTGTATTTCGGTCGAAATACAGATGCGGGTGTGTATGCACAGTATCGGGGTTTTTCCTGTAATTCATTACGGGACCAGTTTTATGGAGTTGCCAGTTTGCTTTCCGTTTCGGCCAATTTCCATTGTTCCGTTCATTGGCCGAAGTTTGGTGGAGGAGGGTTTATTTGCATTGTTGCAAATAGGCTTTTTGTGGAGGGGGTCTTTGCTTATTTTGGCATCATGATGGTTTTCATGATGTGCACCATCATTGACTTCTCCTTCTCATGATGGCTTGACTTTTAGTGGGCATGATGGTTGATGATGATGAGGGGTGAGGTTGGTTGAGTGTGGGTTTATTGTTGTGATCATATTCTTTCATAATTGGTTTTTGATGCCTTGCATTATTGTTCAAGCCTCTCACTCTCTCATTGTGATCCATCTCATTCTCTCCCTCCCTCACTTGAGCATGGCCGGCCTCCCCCTTGCTTGGGGCTGTCCAAAACTTTGTTGTGGGAATTTTTGGTTCTTTCATGTTGGAAAATTCCCACTACACCATCTCCAAAAAGCTCATCTCATTATCCTCCACCAAATGGCACCTCCTTAACCCCAAAATGAGACATGGATCTCTACACCACTCATTCTACAGCGAATCTTGGACACGTCGAGTAGCCGGCTTCGTGCCCGAGTTGCCTCGGCATTGAGGTGGGAGCCCGTAAACAAAGTTGGCGATGTGGTGCACTTCCGGCGACGAGGAGGAGACGGGACTTTTCCGCAGGAGATCGGGACCATGACGAGAAGACCGGAGGACTTGGATCGTCGGTATATCTCTAACCCATCTTCTAGTTAGCTTAGACTTGTTAATGGTTACGATCCGGGTGTTTAGTGCGCGGTGGTGCCGGTTTGCTAAGTCCGCAAAATTAAAGTTTTTCACCGCTTCCGCATTCCGGCGTCGGATTGACGGCCGGGGCGCCCCGTGCACTTACAGTGGTATCAGAGCCTCCCCATTAACTTAGTCTAGCTTTGTGTAATGTGTTTTTCAGTTCCGATCGATCGAAATGTCCAAAAACCCGTATTTGCTCACATCAGTTTTCTGTTGGATTTTTTTGGTGTCAAAAATTTTTTCAGGTTGTAAAATATTGATGTACTAGAAAATCTAAGAACTCTGTAAAATTTCGATGAAGTGATTCCACAGTCAGAGCGCGGAAGCGCCGCACAAACCCCCATTCCGCCGCTCTTCCGCCGCGCACTGTAGACATCACGTCACCAATTTTTTACAGAGGCCTTCTGGGCTTAAAATATGGGTTTTGGAATATTAAAATTGGGCCCAGGATTTCTGTGAGTGCTACAGTTTTGATTGGGGGCCCACTTGTTAATTTTTGATCGATCGGATATTTTAAACACATTTTTCACAGTATTTACATTATATCTGCGACCGTGAATGTCACTTGATCGGTAAATCCGGTCTAACTGCTATAGCCCGGTTAGACGGATTTGCGAACGTGACTTTCACGTTGATGTTTTGTTTTTGCTGTGATGTTGCGGATCGGTCGTGGGGGATAGCCTGGATGCAATGCTAGTACAGTTTTGTTGTATTATGTACATTTGATATTGCGGGGCGAGCGTCCGACATGTGGACTGCCGTCACTGCCTGTTTGTATTATTATTTTGGGGCACGACCTGGTTGCGGTCGATGTACCCGTTGTATGTATATTTTACTTTCTGTACTAGGATTTCCCCATGGAGGGGTGCACGGATGGCCGGGTTCTGGAGGGCAACAAGCCCGCATCTCATGGCATTGAGACGGAGGGGGCTTCACTCTAGGATTGGCGGGCTATTCGCCGCACTCGTAGGGGGTACAGGTTGACCCAGGAGGGGTGCCCAAGTTACCGGATTCCGTGAAGTGCTGGGTGGTCCATTCACGTTGCTGAAGGGGGCTGCCTCGCTTCAGGTTTTGGCGGGTAACTTGCCGCGCCCGTAGGGGTCTAGGATTTCATTGCACAGGCTATCCACACGACCAGGGGAACGTCGGGTTTCAGCAGTGGCTCTGTGAAACCCGGGGATCCCAGATATCTGTATTGTTTCTGTGATGCTGTTCATTCTCTGTGATGTTGCATTTTATTCACGCCTTGAGCGAATATAATATATTGGTATATATATTAGTAGATGTTGTATATGTTTTGCATCCGCGCTAGTCCAGTCCCCGCTCTGTCGTTAGTAAGCTAACCTAACGGGTAATGACGGGACCCAGTGGCGAATGCGGATGGCATATACGTACATCAGTATATTTTCGTTCTTTTTGGTGTGATCAATTGATGGGACTGCATTGATTCAAATCAATGCAAGTTAAAACAAACCTAATCTGATGTTGTTGGAACACTTTTCAAAAAGCTGTTATTGCAAGGACGTTTACTTTTGTTTTGCATCGTGGTATTCATTGGAATATCCTGCTCCTCAGTCGACGAGGCAAGGGCCGAGATCCCTTCACCGGGAGTGACCCCTTGGACAGAAGTTTGCGTCAGGGCATTAACTTCACTATAGCCGATTACTTTTGCTTTGCATCGCGGTATTCATTTGGAATATCCTGCACCCCATTCTACGGGGAAAGAGCCGAGATCCCTTCACCGGGAGTGACCTCTTTAGCAAAGGTTTTCGTCACTATATTTTCAAAAAGCTATCAGTTCCTTCAACGATATCAAGTTCATTACGTTAAAGGTTTTCGCCAGAAACCATTCGTAGCCCTCCGTCATTTCAGTTAAATATTCGGTAGTATTCAAGCTATGTATTTTGACCTCACGCCAAGGCATAGTGTTTGGTAGCTGCCGGGTATTTAGCTGTTGCATAGATAGATGCGTTGGTTTGGGACAGTCGTACTACTATTTTGGCCTACGTCAAGGGTATGTACGGGTGGGTTCAAATTAACCTGGATAATGACGGGTAGAACTTGACATGTGACTTATGATATTTTGACCTCACGCCAAGGTCATAAGAGCATGGGGCAGAAATCGCATCGGGAGTTTCAAAAGAACTGAAACTTGCCAGATATGCGCATTCCTTCTGGAGTGTGATACCGTGAGCGGATTTCGTCACGTTATCATGCGATGAGAGTTGGATCCCGATTCCCACTGATGAGTTAGTTTACTCCTCGGGTAACCCCGACTAATTCTTCTTTAAGGTTTGGAGGAGAATTTGAGGTACAGTGGGAGGATTCCAGATTAGATAAATTGGTAACCATTCTGATCTAGGTTAGAGTGCACGCTGAGTGTTTCTTTTCTCTCTCTCTTTGGCAGCGACCATTGACCCGACCCTAAGACTTTGACTCAGTGACCAAGTTGACCGAACCTTCTTAACACTGGCTTTTGGATTGTCAGAGTTGCAAACCTCATTGCCACTCCTACTTTTACCCTTTTCTCCAGGACACCCCGTGTTACTACGAACGTCCACTTCCATTGGACAAAACCATCGTATGGTTAGATACGAACTCGAAGGGATTTATTCGAGGATGGTTTCCGGTTCTGGAGAAAACGGATAAGATTATTCAGTTGTCTTTTCCTTTTACCATCTCTCAGGTTATGAGTACTCCTTGGTTTAGGGGTAGTACACCTATTACGCAAATTGGATAGTCTTCTTCCAAACCTTAGGCTGGTGCCGACCGGTAGGGAATGAAGAAAACCAATTAGCCTAACGATGGTGTGCAGAAGGTATTAAGTTCAGACAAAGCAAGGGATTAGTAAGAGGGCAAAGTAAATTGCAACAGATATTCACGACCAAACCAAATATTTCGTTACCACTCCCACATCACCTTTGTATTTCTCCAGGACACTCCGTATCACTACGAAGATCCACAGTTTATTTGGATACTCCATCGTATGGTTATATACGAACTCGAATGGAACTGGTTCCAGTTCGGGGATGGATTCTGGTTCAGGAGAAATAGGAATAAGGTTTATTCGGTTGTCTTTTATCTTCACCCTCTCTCATTGCGAGTGTTCCTAGGATTGGGACAGTACACCCATTATGCTTATTGGATAGTCTTCTTCCAAACCATAGGCTGGTGCCGAACGGTAGGGAAGGAAGAAAACCATTTGGCCTAAAAGAGTGTGCAGAAGGTAAAGACTAAAGACATATGAAGGGATTTGGAGAGGTGGCAAAGAACTATACGGTTACAGTCGTGAATCTGGAAGAGGCATTACTAGGAATACCAGAATACCCCATCGGAACATTTCAATGTTTCAGTTTCACTGTGTAATGTTAAATGAAAACTGTTTTCCCGATTAGATACTTACTCCAGGGTATGTATTTACCAGGTACGATTCTCACATCTGTATGGTTTTACAGATGATGAGTGGGAGTAAGTTATTGGGAATTAGGTGATTATCCTCATTATATCGGGATTCGTTGTAATCGGTGATATTTGAGAAAATCACCTGGGCTGTTTGCCGGGTGGCAAATATTTGGTTTTGAATATCCGCTGTTATGCACCAATTTCAAATTGATATATCTGTACGTCTATTTTCATAGAGTGAGATATACTTTTTTGAAATTATGTCTACGACATTTACCTATATCAGTGGATGGTTAGGTAAGGAGCATTGAACAGCGGTGTAATTCTTCTTAACCATAAGTACAGTTTTCAACCTACGACACACAGTGAATGAGTTATCAGACTCAAGGGACTTATACAGAGTATTGTATGTTGTCCAGGGTCCATCAGGACAGAGGGGTGGTCCTCATACTATATTCGGTTTACTTATGACTTCTCTAGTTTTTAGACAGGTGTTTCGTGGAAACACAGGGTCCGAATTTGGAGAAGTTATAGGTATTTGAATAGAGTAGAGAACCAGGTATAGCAAGTATCGGGATTCTTCAAAGAGATCGAAGATGTAGATACTTGTGTGTGGTATTCAGTTGATAGTAATGATAAAGAGATCTTGCTTCTCTTTCAGGTTACTCATAATTGGAAGTATTCCTAAGTTGAGTAACGCTGATCGGCCTCCTTCCATTTAGTTGACATGCGCTGGGGACAGCTGCATGATTTGAATCTGGTTCAATTAAATCAGTGCCTCTGTTTCTATATTGGATATAGAACAGTTCATATCTTAACGATGTTAAGGTACGGGGAGTTGTCCGGTTTATGATTAAAACCAGACACTGGACAACTCAAGGCACGTTTCTGTAACGGCTGTTTGTGGGTTGACCCAGGCTATGACGAGGGTTGACTTTCTACCATCTGGATGAACAATAGCGATATTGTTCTAGACTCGCCACAGTTTTATTAAAAATGGATTTTTTCAGAAAACAGTAGTGGGAGTATGGTAGAACTGGAAGTGATTCCAGAACCACAAACGATTACTGAAGATTTGATAAGGAACCTAAAGTTTCAATGTGGATTGACATTCCATTGGCCACTCCGCAGATAAGGTGGGTAACTTCAGGCACCCGAGAGGCACTACGGTAGCCTCAAGGACGGTGACAGGGAAGTTCTTGTTTACCCAAAATTGCCATTGCTGTTGTTCCAGGTTACGAGACCCGGCGGGAAGATGAGTATAGCGTCGTTCTGGACTCGCTCCAGAAGTGTACGTGTATATGACTCTGCTAGAGGGTTGTCGTAGTCAGTGGGAGCAGCGGAAGCATTGGTGGACAGGTAGCTTATGTCTATTTATAGACTAAAGCAGATGTAGCGGAGATAGATCATCTGTTTCTGACGTGACAGTCATGGGTTTGACTTCATCAGAATAGGGGATGGATCTGTTGAGAAGGTAGTAGGGTGTGATGTCCTGGTATTTGGATGACATGCACAAAGTAGGAAAGGAAACTCCTATACTACGATCGGTTATACTTTGGTCGTCACACAGTGGTTTCTCCACAAAGGAAATGGATTTTATATCAGACATACTGGTTACTAGATCTATGGTCTTAGATCTAGATTTGGGTGGTTTCCCAATCAGGGTACTTGACAGCATTCTAAGAGTATTTAGGATGGGCGACTCCTGGCACGGTAGTGTACCTGCAGGTAATGGAGTCACCCTCTCCAAAGGTGTCTTACAGACTAAAGGGGAGAGGAACGGGCATGATTGGCAGATCACTTGCTCAGGCAATTGAGTCAATCGTGAGATGTCAAGTACCACACCAAATGTTGTTCTTGCACTAGATGCAATAAGTTGACATTAATCCAATCCTGGAGAAACAGTCGGAAGCAGTTTTAGAACATAAGTGGATGTTCTAGGGAGATGATAACGACAGCCTCATTCAGGAGACAGTTATCATTCCAGGCTTCCAAGGTGACATGGACGACAAGGAGGTTGTCAGAGTTATAGTTTTCCTTCTGATGAGGGGCAGTATTTTGGACAGGTGGTCCAAGGAAATACTGAGGGAGGCATGGCGCGCAGGATGCTGATTAAGTTCAGTTGACGATACAGTCTAAGAAGTTTGGATTTGGAGTTCATTTATGAGCTAGGTCCCATCAGACATCCAGACATATTCTGAGACAGGTATTGCTCTTTTCGGGAGATGGCTTTCTTCGCGAACTTGAGATATAGAGAGACATAGAAAGAAACAACTAAGCGGATCCACTCACTGAGGCTATTCCTCGAACGCAATAGTTCCGCAAACGAGCTTTGTGAGACTGACTAGTAGAGGAGTTGGATATTCGGTATCACACGGGCTGTGAGTATGCGACATCGCAATAATTAGCCTTGAGTGCAAGTGGGAGATTGTTGGAGATAGTGCCCTCAGAGTCAATTATTAGGTCACAGGTACGTGATTGTAATGATTGAGGGAGGACCTATCCCGGTAGGACAGTCTTACTCGAGATGATAGTATGCTATCTGGTTTACCTTTATCATCGTGTACTGCTTTAGGTGACCTGACATGTCGCTATTACACGTTGATAGAGCCCCTAGGATTCTTGCTTGACCACCAGCAGTATGAGGGCGATCATATAAGTGGGAGCTGGGGGTCTATAAGCTTGTCCTTAAAAGGTCCCTAGTCGTGGGAGTTTCGAGACTGGGCATCGATACTCCATTAGTAGACTAGTGTATACAGTCGAGACCCCGACGAGGGGCGGTGGCCGGTCTCACAAGCCACTGGTGTCAGTTGGATCATCTAAGATGTATACAGGTGCTCATTGGGTTATGAGTACACCGGACAGGACTCGCCGGGAACATGCTAGTTGGTCATATACCAGACGTCAGATGGCAGTTCCCTGGTGACATGTGTGCAGGTTAGTTCATCGACCTGGGGATCGTCATTTGTCTCGTGTGAGTTCCCACTGTACTTTGATTACTACCCTACCACGGCTCAAAGGAGTCGTGCAAACAGGTTTTAGTTGGGTACAGTCCCGAGCCACATGGAGGCAGTGAGCGTATCTTCAGGGGTTCGTCTCTCCCGGTATTGGGGGTGAGGTCGTGCTGTGTCTAGGAGAGCCATTACACAAAGTCCTTGGCCAAGGCAAGGAGATTTACTGGTAGGTATTCCAGTAGTATCTCAGGGTGTTCTGGGCTACACTCCGACACGACTTGTACCGCTTTTGGGGGTCTGACTTTTACCAACCCCCTAGGCCCGCCATGCGATACTCATAGACGAACGGACCGGACTATACGGATATTGTCACTGACAGGCTCAGTAGGGTGTCAGGCTGAGTTCGCTCACAGACGTCCCTTTTGGTCAATACCTGGTAGCCCATTATGTATTGGCTTATACCTCTAACGTGCTAGTGGTTAAATCCACAACCAAGGTGTTGACGAGTCTTTAGAGTCCCCCATATTCAGTTACTCAGCTTTCGGGCGAAAGGTTGTAGAGGCCGTATGGAGATATGGCAAGGTCCGATCAGATACGTGCGGTATTGCACGGATCAGGATCGGACAGTTTGTACTATAGGCCGTATGGTTTTATGGCAGGGTTCGATCAGATACGTGCGGTATTGCACGGATCAGGATCGAACAGATTTTACTAGCCGGCTTTGGTATAAGCCGGATCTTAGTATAGTACAGTGTAGACTTTGTCTCATTGCATTTGTATTTCGGTCGAAATACAGATGCGGGTGTGTATGCACAGTATCGGGGTTTTTCCTGTAATTCATTACGGGACCAGTTTTATGGAGTTGCCAGTTTGCTTTCCGTTTCGGCCAATTTCCATTGTTCCGTTCATTGGCCGAAGTTTGGTGGAGGAGGGTTTATTTGCATTGTTGCAAATAGGCTTTTTGTGGAGGGGGTCTTTGCTTATTTTGGCATCATGATGGTTTTCATGATGTGCACCATCATTGACTTCTCCTTCTCATGATGGCTTGACTTTTAGTGGGCATGATGGTTGATGATGATGAGGGGTGAGGTTGGTTGAGTGTGGGTTTATTGTTGTGATCATATTCTTTCATAATTGGTTTTTGATGCCTTGCATTATTGTTCAAGCCTCTCACTCTCTCATTGTGATCCATCTCATTCTCTCCCTCCCTCACTTGAGCATGGCCGGCCTCCCCCTTGCTTGGGGCTGTCCAAAACTTTGTTGTGGGAATTTTTGGTTCTTTCATGTTGGAAAATTCCCACTACACCATCTCCAAAAAGCTCATCTCATTATCCTCCACCAAATGGCACCTCCTTAACCCCAAAATGAGACATGGATCTCTACACCACTCATTCTACAGCGAATCTTGGACACGTCGAGTAGCCGGCTTCGTGCCCGAGTTGCCTCGGCATTGAGGTGGGAGCCCGTAAACAAAGTTGGCGATGTGGTGCACTTCCGGCGACGAGGAGGAGACGGGACTTTTCCGCAGGAGATCGGGACCATGACGAGAAGACCGGAGGACTTGGATCGTCGGTATATCTCTAACCCATCTTCTAGTTAGCTTAGACTTATTAATGGTTACGATCCGGGTGTTTAGTGCGCGGTGGTGCCGGTTTGCTAAGTCCGCAAAATTAAAGTTTTTCACCGCTTCCGCATTCCGGCGTCGGATTGACGGCCGGGGCGCCGCCGTGCACTTACAATACTTATACCTGTATTTTGGTTCTCTACTTCTAACTTATATTCTGTGAATATCTCAAAAGCTTCGGACTTATGTTTCAACAGGAACATTTGGCTGAATCTTGAGAGATTATCAGAGAACGTAATGAAGTATAAAGAACCAGTCCTGTCATGTGTAGACAGGAGACCTTACATACATCATTATGTATCAATCCCAAGAGTTTACCAACACTTTCTCTGTTTCCAATAAACAGAGCTATTGTCATCTTATCTTTGTGACATGACTTGGCAAGTTTCACAAGATGTAAATTCAAACTGATTTAAATATGCATCTAAAATGTAACTTAAGCTAGTCGTGTCACATTGATATAACCTAGTCTACAATACCTCAAGAAGGAATCGTTCATTTCTGAACTCTTCCTCTTGTGTGTGTTCTGCATACTAGGAACTGTAGTTTGATTTAGAACATCAATTCTTTTAGATAACGTGCCTGAACCGATCAAATTTTGATATAGGAAATGTTCAAAACATTATCCAACAATACAAAATTTTATCATTTCTTTACTTATAAAGAGACTGATATGATTTTGTATATCAGGTTCGGTATCTAATAGCATTTGTTCAGAATCAATGTATTTGTAATACAGGGTGACAGTGACCAACAAACCTGGCTGCAACACTTGCACCGTTTTCTGTCTCATGAAACTTATAACCCGTTCTTAGTTCTCTACCTTTCTGTAGCCCATGTAACGGATTACATATCTGGGATCCTGTTCCGGTATCAGATACCCAGGACGCAGAGGATACTGAGAAACAGTTCTGTGTGATGAACACACCCGAAGGAGATGCATCATATGCACTTTCTTCGTTTGGGCGGCATAGGAATTCTGGTATTCCCCTATTTCCTGCTCTGTCTTATAACAATTATAAGTTGGAGCGGGACCAACATTCCCCAGCTCAGTATAACAAGCGGGTTCGGTCAATTCATCCATATTATTATCTTGATTAAGGCGTGATATGGTCACTACCTGGAGAGAGAGAGAAGAAAACACTCTGCGTGCGCTCTTGCAAGATTAGATTGGTTATTTATTTTATCTAATCAGGATGGCTCCCACTGTTTTTATCAAATTTTCCTTCAAACCCTAAAAGGAAAGACTAGCCGGGATTAATTACACTCTACAAGTTCGCCAATCTTTCAGCCAGGCCAGTGTCGGTACTTTGAGGGAGGTTCCCCGTGCTTTCGCACGGACCTAATTAAAGTAAACTCGTTTCCCAGAGGCGTAACCCCGTTGACACCTTTCTAGACACCTACTTGATCGGCTAATTGTAAAGTGCAAAACTCTCCCAGGAGTAACAATTACTCGCAGTGGGTATCGGGATCCAACTATCATATAGAAGGTATGCAATCTCATTGCAAATTTCAACACTTGAAACTCCCGATAATGGTTTTCACCCCTAGCACCTATGACCTTGGCTAAGGTCAACAAATCATAAGCACTAGTCAAGTTCTACCCGTCATTTCGTGATTAGTTAGACCCACCCACATGACCCTTGGCTAAGGTCAACAAAGCCACATGACTGTCCTAACTAATCGCATCATATGTGGTGTAGGAAGACATCACTTAGCTACCGTACACTATGCCTCGGCTATGGTCGACAAACGTAGCACGAATACTAAGTACTCTACTTCCTAAAATGACGGAGGGTTGCGAATGGTTTTTATGAAAGCCTTTAACGCTTTGAACTTGATCTCGTTGCGGAATCAAATGGTTTTTAAATGGAATGTTTTTTAGGCTTTTCTAGTTTTGCTAAAGGGGTCACTCCCGGTGAAGGGATCGTCGGCCCTTTCCTCGTCGAATGAGGTGCGGGATATATCATATATATCACTGTGCAAAGCAGAAACTATAGAAGCAATCAAAAGACAAACCGAGTGTGTAGCATCTGCCAGTTATTGCTAAAGGAGTCACTCCCGGTGAAGGGATCTCGGTCCTTTCCTTATCGAATAAGGTGCAGGATGTTCTATAAGGAACACCGCGATGCAAAGCAAGAACTGTAGCTACCTGTTTTATTTTGAAATTCGATTCCACAACATCAATTAGGTTTATTTTCTTTCATTAATCTCATTAATGAATGTCCCATCATTTAAGTCCACCTAAACATCACAGATAAATATAACGTACGCTTATGCCATCCGCATTCGCCTTGATGTCCCGTCTGCACCGTTAGGTTAGGTAACTAACGCCAGAGCGAGGCAGGGCTAGCGCGGGTGTAAAACATTAGCAACGTCTATATAATATATCATATATACTATATACTATATCTATCTCAGCATATCACATGATCACATCACAGATAACGTAGCAGAAAACATCATATGAAATATTGGATATATTAGGACGTCCGTGTTTTTAATATGAGCCAGTATAAAAAACGGATTCCACGGTCGTGATGAATTGCCAATCCCACACCCCTAGACCCCTATGAGAGCGGCAAGCAACCCTACCAATTCTAGGGTTAGGAGACCCGGACTCGACTCCTCGAGATGGTCTTCCACTGGACCATAGAACCCGGTTACTTGTGCTCCCCTCCTTAGGTCTATCCTAATGCGGAAAAGTAAATAATATACAAATGGTGACATCATCCGCAACCTGGAAGTGCCCCAATAAAAGAATATTACATACAAGTTTTTACATGAATGAAAATGAAAAACACTCATCTCACATAAAAAACCCCGGCTATTCAAACACGACGATCCAATATAACATATCCAGCAATACATAACATCACATGTCATCAACGTAAGTAAACATGCGTATCCCAATTGTCGTTGACATATAGCAACGAAATCGGCGATATCACATATTACACTTACGGTCACAGAAAAGAATGTGTAAAACTACAACAATTGGAATCCGCAAACTCTTTAGACATCGCATGCCTAACCAAATGAATTCTTTAGACATCGCATGCCTAACAATTATAACCCCGCATTTTAGTCTCTATATCGAAAACACTTTTCAATATCAAGTCGGGAAATTGAACAGGATTCCCAAAATTCTGATCGAATGCTCGTCGCAAAGTTTAGTAGACGGCCGCACCCCCGATACCGTCGTCGAAGTGCACTAAGGCGGAACACCGCTACCGCGAGCACCCGAACGGATGCTTTCGGCGACGGGGTTCTCCTACACTCACTTGGTCGGGGCTATGGGGTGTAGCTGTCTATAAAGTTTTACCCGGCGAGTATCCGCGTACGCTACGTGATTGCGACGTACTTTTGATCACATCAAAATTCCGTGGCAACCGATCAAGTGAGACTAAACTACTATGTTTATAACATTCAATAAGTTATCTCATAACTACTTGTGAATTCCAATTATTGTATCACATTCCGGATAAATAGAAAATGTTAAACTTTCCGATCGAACATACAAACACCCAAGCTTTCCCGAAACAGCTCAACACATGAAACAAGTTTAAAAACATTCATTTCATGCCTCAGTACCAACGGTCCAGCCGTAGAAGAGTCAAGCCAACGCCTCACATGTGGCACGCCGTACTGCCCCAAACCCTAAGGTTCAAAGGGCATTTCAAGACGGTCACATAATCGAGTTAAGGTTTGTTGTCTTCTAGAGGGACCATCGCATTACTTGCACTACTTTGAACGTCATCAAACTACGGAAAGATTCAACACTTGGAAATTTCCCGACAGGGGAAACAGTGGGTATTTCTATCCGGTCAAACTTTTTAACATGTTCTAAAATTTACCCGGAAAAACAATAACGAATTTAAAATTCCCGATCGAATCGACGATTACAAAACAAACCCCAGAATACACAACACATTTGTCAGATTAAAAATACCCATAAAATAGTAAACACATAGAAAGGAATTACTGTGAAAATACCAGTCCCTAATACCCTTAGATTGCCGCGGAACCGCCGCCAATGCTGGTTAATCGCCGCGGTTCCGCGACCATATTGAGGAATTAGGGGTTCGTTTTTCAACATAATTCCTAGTTTTCCCTGCTGAATTTTTCAGGTATTTTTAATACTGGAAAAACCCAGATTTTAAACAATGACCGGAGAGGGGTGTATTTTGTCGTATTTGGGTTCGATCGGGGTTTTAACTTCGTTAACGCATCGCCTAATGCTCTAGCTAGGCTCTGATACCACTATAGGGTTCCTAGGCACACCCATGAGGTCTCACAACAGATCAAACATGGCCAATTCAAAATTTTCTATGTGCCGAGAAACCCTAATACGGATCGTTGACTAGAGGTAAGGCGATAAAGATGCTAGTTAACTACTTAACTAAGAGTGAATGGAAAATACAACCTTTGTAGATCCGGTCCTCCACCTCCATAGCTCCGCGTTGACGTCCCTCCGCTGCGATCATCGGATCCCGGACTCTAGCGATGGTATCGTCGAAGAAATGATCGGGCTAGGTCGTCGACTTCGATGCCGAAGATGATCTACGTCGAGGCAACTCAAGATCAAGCTCCAACTTCACCAAGTCATGAAACTTTTGAAGAAAACACCCTATACTACTTGGCAAGTGGTAGAGAATGAAGAAATAGGAAGTGGGTTCACTTTAGAATTGGATTTCTCACTCTTTTTCTCATTTCACCATTGATGGTAGCAAGCTTTTCTTCATCTTGAAGAAGGAGAAGAAGAAGAAAAGAATATGATAAGTATATTTCAAAAAGAAAATAAAATGATACTTATCATATATTCAACCATGGTTTAGTATAGAGAATAAACTAGGGTTAGGTGAATGGTTAGGGTTAAGGCAAAAGACAAAATGGTAGACTTATTCAAAGCTTCATGAAGCTTCAACAAAAAAACAAACTAAGCCACCATTTCATTTTTGCCCAAAAATGAATTAATGAATAAATAAATAAATGAATAAGTAAATAAAAAAAACCCTAACCATTCACTTAAACATGGTTTAAACTAAACATACACCCAAACATGCATGTATCATCAAACATGATACAATCAAGTGCACAAAAATATATCACATATACAATGTGCACATCAAGTGAGAAAATCCATTTTAAGTGAACAAATACTAGTTAATGTAAAGTAATATATCAAATATATAATTATGCATTAAATCATTAAATCAACACTTGATTTAACGATCCGGTCATATCGCATATAACCGACTAATATCCAATTATCGGCTTATCGAATCAATCCTTGATTCGATAACTAGGTTATATCGCATACAACCAATCGATACATTCATCGCGAGAATAGAATACGGTATCACATACACGCATTATTCTCGCTCTCGTACATATCTCATATGCGCTCCTATTTCGTTTCGCTTGAGTAAGGAAAGCTCTGTGTAGGACTCTAAAGACTCGTCAATACGCCGGCAGCAGGTGATGATCATATCAAACACCCACAAGCCGCAAGCGGTCTGCTAAACGTAACGGCCACTCGGGTATTGAGCGATCAGAAGATCGATGAGCAAGCCCGCTCACACTCCTGTGAATCCAACCAGTAACACTTACCGTACAGTCCGGTCTGTTCGTCTGATATGTCGCATATCTCGCCTAGGGGTGGTAAACGTCAGACCCCAGTAGCTTGATAGGTCATGCCGATATAAGGTCCATAACATAGCATGAAACTACTGATAACACTTACTAGTAGATCACTGCAACCCTGGCCAGGGATTTCCAGTTATGGCCAGTCGTGCATAGCGCAACATCAACCCCCAATACCGGGAGAGACGAATCCCTTCCTATCACTCATTGCCTCCATGTGAATCGGGACTGTACCCAAAAACCACCTGTTTGCACGACTCAGTAGAGCCATGGTAGGGTGGAAATCAAAGCACAGTGGGAGACACACAAGACTCTATGACGATCTCGGGTCAACAGACTAAGCTGTCCCAGTGTCACCAGAGAACTGCCATCTGACGTGAGGTATAATACCATCTGGGAGTTCTCGGAGAGTCCGTTCAGTGTGCCCAGTCTCCACTGAGCACCCGCATACCATCTCCGATGTCAAACACCAATGGATATGGGATCATCCATCGCCCATCACATGGGTCGAGAAGATATACGCTAGTCTACTCTGGAATATCGATGCCCCGTCTCGATATTCCTGCGACTAGGAACATTGAAGGATGTACTCATGGACTACCCAGGCCCCACTAGTATGATCTACATCATAATCCTGGAAGTCGAGTACACATCCTAAGGGCTTTATCAACATGTAACAGAGAGACAGAAAATATACATGTTAAGATAAAGAGCAACCAGATAGCGTACTATCATGTCGAGCAAGAAAGTCCTACCTATATATATCCCAGCATCCACTACAATATACATCCAATGTACAGTAATGGCCTCTAGGGCATACATATAACTAACATCAATATCACATGTCAATATGTAGGCATAATGTACATGTAGCTGTAGCAGCGTATGTGGGTGTACTTGTCAGTATGTATGCATGATATACATGTAGCTGTAGCAAAGTATGTGGGTGTACATGTCAATATATCATGCAACCTAGCTTAGCGATGTAAACATGACAGTATATCATAGCATGATGTATTAATTCTACTGTGTAAGTGACATACCAATTATTGATGAAGAAGTTTGTGAGCCGACAAATCTGTGTATGTGTAACATACGCATCATCGATAATAGTGTAGGTGTACTAGCACAGGTATAAGAAATGCAATGAGAATAGCATGAATGCAACATAATGCATATAATGAATCAAATGCTATGGGGTATACATATCAACAAGACCGAGTCGGTGAATCTATCAATCGGCATCCAGCCACACAATATCACGTACGGTACAATCCATCGTACGGCATCCTCTAATCAAGGGTATGGATAAATCAAAAGGTAAAAGTCATCTCATACGGTAATCTCGGCATTAACGAATAGGGATTCTATCAACCTATACAACATCGGGGTACGGATCTAAGTCTCGTACGGCATATCACTCGTTATGCAATCATTATCCATAAAAATATATAACTATCTCTCAGGTCACATCCATGTCAATCTCGTATCAGGGGACCTACAAAGGTATCAACAATCACATATCGACTCGAATCCATATAACGACATATCACATTAGGTCATCAGATCATATCGTATACTCGTCCATCACATTAATATCTTGCATCACATTAAATGAACATCACACTTGTTCTCTTTTAATTCATACCTATCATGATTCACTTATCATTTCAAGTTCTCCTAAGCCAATATGTTCACTAGTGTCCACTTCTATCATATTATCTTGCAATTCCTACAATCATGTCCATCGCATATCATTTATCAGGATATAATAATCAATGATCTTTCAATCCAATATTTGCGGGGGTGTTATACGCCATCCACCCGATTTCTCCAGTAGATATAAATCTACTCACCTGCTAAACTCCTCGCTTAGCCATAGTCGATGCGCTTCGTCGTCTCGGAATCCACGCGATGGTACCTACAATCAATACGAATTCACAACGCTATTAACATCAAATTCCAAAATCCAAAATACGGCACGCGGTGCGCTCATAGGTTAGAACCTATAGCCTATACATGCAAAACAATCAACTACTCTTGTCGTTGACGTACAAACATCCAACGACCGAATACTGCATCCAAAATTCAAAACCAAGAATCCAAATACCGGAAAATATAGCCGAAACCCTAAATAGGGTCGCTATACATGAAAACTGCGACATTAAAAACCCGATAATACCAATATTCATTTACAAACACAATAAATATCGTAGGTATTAATATTTACGTCATCTCCATTTTCATTTAAAACCCGTGTCAAATTTTACCGAAAAGCTAGTAAGCAGTTTATATTATTTTCTCTCAATTTAGCACAAGTTTAGAAATTTAACAATTGTAGCGATTTCAAACATCATATAATAGCTTAACTATGCTATCCAAACTCCTTTCATATTTTTAATCTTTCCCAAAAAAAAAGAGTTAGAAAAATCTAGTTTGCGATTAAGCTTAATAGGCGATTAGGAAAAATAACAATTATCATTCTCACAATTTTGCTTAACTTTTCCAAGTCTATGGTTCAAGATTAACCACTTTAACCATTCAAAACCCTAACTTGAAATTTCTAATAATTATCTTGAATTTGCAAAACATAAACTTTTAAGCAATAATAAACACTTAAATAGCTAGCTTAAGAATTAAGCAACAATTTAAAAATTAGGGTTAGAGTTTATACCTCCTAAACAAGATCACAAACTAGCAACAAAACCCAAACTTTTGCCTCCAAAATGATGTCTTTAAAGGATATCTATGCTAGTTTAGGCTTAAAGAAAATGAGTATGAGTTTAAATTTGGAGTTGTGAAAAAATAAGCTTAAGAAAATTGCAAATGAATCAATCTTCAACATCAAAATGGGTCGGCCAAAATGGGGGGCTGAATTGCTCTCGGCCAATTTGGATGGGGGGTGAGCACATCACAAAAGATGGTGACCAAATCCAATACATATCACAAAATATCCATCAAATATCTTAAGCCATCCAAGAATCAATAAGTGAACAAGTGAGTCACTAAAACAATCAATGCTCATTCTAGAATCAACCATGACTCATCACAAAACAAAATCCCACATCCTCACAATAAGATTTCGGCCACAAGATATGGATGGAATGAAATATGGCCAAAAAGAAATGATACACAAACATGAAACCATTAATTAACACATTAAAATAATATTTTAATTAGGGAAAAATTCTATGTGAACCAAAACTTCCAATTGACCCCCAAAGCTCGCGAACTAGCTTTATTTTAGCTAAATTAGGTGTCGGCAAGTTTATACGGAAGTTTGATCAAAATCGGTTAAAACGGAAAATACCGACTATTTTACCCTAAAACGGAAAAATTCGTATAACGATTTCAGAAACGTTACAATTTTCCCCCTTAAAAAAATTCGGTCCCCGAATTTAAATTTAAACCCCCAAATGCTAAAACATTTTAATAAACAGCTCAAACAACGGCGCTCCGAAATCACGGAAGAAACAGAAAACAACAGCGTATTATGTGCGCCGGAAAAATGAGTAAGAAACTCAAAACCGATCTCCGTCAAGCGTCACGCAAATCAATGGACTTGCACGCATATCATCGGAGTCACAAAGGAGATACAAATCTCAAATCCACTACCGAAATACCATATGCACTAATCAAATATCATAATACATATATAGTACGCATCCTGTTTGAAAAATCTCCAAAAACCAAATAAATCATATGCATAATCTTTTCTAAATTGCCGCGTAATGCGTAACTCACGGCACAAGTGGCGGATGCTCATGTAAAGTAATAATATACTAGCATATATGTTTTTCCAAAATGTGCATCCCGCCTTTTTGAAATATCCCAAAAGGTTTTTATTTGTAAACGTTCGTGTCACTCCCAGACACATAAGAAATAGCGAGACTATACCCCCTTTTGCAAGCTCTTGGTAAACTTTTTATGCATGCAAAAGTACACAGGTACTGTCCTCGGATCAGTCATGTTAGGGTACTACAAAGTATAGGGCCTACTCATGAAAACAAAGTGCTCAAAAGCAAAATCGGCCTCAAAAGGCGTATCCAACAATCACGTACGTCTGGTGCGCACGGAAATCAAACCCAAATACATGTGTCAATATGTACGAAAGCAACTAAGTGCAATGGGTGTGTACGAAAGCATCTGTCCAGTCCAACAGGTGTGCACGACAATAACATCTAGTGCATCTATAGTGCACGAAAATCTCAACCAGTGCAACTGTCATGCACGAACGAAAATCTCAATCGAGTGCATCCGGTGTGCATAAATCACATCTCATATCATATGCTCAACATGCGCGGAAATCCAACTCAAGTGCATCCGTCATGCACAAATAAAATATGAATCAAGTGCATCCCACATGCACTAATAAAAATCTAAATCAAGCGAACAATATACACAAAATTCGACCCAAGCACGTCAGGTCCGTAATAAGCATCAAGTGCAGTAGCATTGTCACGATCCGAAAGTATGGAACATGACCGGCACTTAAACTACGAACGTCTCGAGGCGTACGTAATCTAAGTAAACCGAAAACCCAGAAATCCAAACCAAGAAAAGTAGTAGAGTGCAGGAAAAACCAACTTAAAGCAAGTAGTTTCAATAGCATAAGACGAATTATGCGGTTTTTAAAAACATCAAAAATTTACTGAAAATTTCGGCAGAGTCTCCTTTGTAAATACTGGCCCCCAAACGGGATACAACATGAATAGTATACGAAATCAAGAAAAAGGCATCCCCAAGCGGGAGCTAGCTCTTCGTCAATCGACGGTCACAACCACACAAGCAATATAATATACAACGCCAACGGCGAGGATCAAAACTCAAAAGGAAACTCAGAACCACCAGAAATGTAACGAGCGACTCTAAGGTCGAAAGAATAAACAATACTGGTCTCTATCTCAATAAATACATGTTTGGTTGATGGAATTTACTAGATACAACTGAATAATATTATACAAGGTAATATGATGGGTACGATACAAGAAAAACCCACCTACTAGCAAGTCACCCGAATGAAACTGAGCCCGCAAAGCCGTAATGAAACCTGTACGGCAAAACCTGCAAGAAACTGGGGCACAACGGGGGTGAGTTGCCAACTCGTGAATAGAAGAACATCTACGCACAGAAATCGCATAAATAACGCAATCCTAGGTCAATGATCATAATATATCCTCAAATATATGTATAACAGGCAGCCCAAGACAATGTCTAGGGTAATATCTAACCCGAGTGTAATCACATGTGCCCGTGTCAGTGCCTCAGGTAGCAATATATCATATGAGTGAGGTATGAATGCATGAAAACAGCATACATGTAAATGAAGAAACTGTTTTCATAAATTAGTGAGATTTCCTTTGTATTTTTTTCAAATGAGGTATCATAACTGAAATCAGCACCAACGGTGCCTAGCATCGACACAAAACATAAATCTCAATGTCTCAAAATCTCAATATCTAAATCACAATATCTAGGGCGCCGCCAGTCCAGACCGGCCCCTACCATCCATCTCAAGACCACGACGGTATCCTCCGGATATCCGACGCGTCGGGTAATATCACCGGTAGGTAGTCTCCCCCTGCCAGGCTCATCGTCATCACCATGAGCTTCTTGCCCCGGGGTACCTTACCGGGTCCACCATGTACCCGAAACGGTTCCTCCACTCCTCGAACTCGGGTCTCACATGTCGCTCTCAGCACTGAGAAAACACATGGTGGACGCACTGAAATATCATATCCAGGGTAACCGGGTTTTTAAAACAATTACATATTCTCTTTTGAAATCTCCACGGTTCCCAATTCCAGAAATATCAAGGAAATCCGAGTCCAAAACCTCAATAGCACATAAACTAGTGAATAAAGGCATGAGAATCCATGCGTGCGGTATAACAATGAATAACAATATGCATGAAGTAGCAAGTAATAACTGAAATGTCTAATATGGCATATAAGGAAAGTACACTAATATCATGTCAAAACTACTAGCTAACAAGCTAAGTCAAGCAAATATATTCTCTAAAGTGTACGTGACATGGCAATTACCGATGAAGATGTGTGTGAGCCGGCAAGTAGGTGTACGTGGTACATACGCATCATCGGTAATGGTGCTGGTGTCCTAACAGCATGATATCAATAATGGAATATGCAGCACAATAAGTACGCGAGGCAGAGCGAACAGCAATAATGTGCGGGAGCTGAATACTAGACACAACGATAACTAATCTGCAATAATCTAATATAAGTCCTACAAATGGTGCCTTTTGAAATAACACGAATCATGGGGTTTTGAAAATAGGGGCTACGGTGTTTTTATGAAAAGATACGTCGTTTTTGAAATATCCGTAGATTCCCTTGAGCTGTCTTTAAAAATGCCCACGATTCGTTAGTTTTTGAAATAGGTAAGAAGTCCAATCTAATCTAACAACTACACTAAACTATACGGCTGAACTAACAAGCTGAACTACAGGTAAGGAAACCGCCTATCATCTGAGTCGATACATATACATACCTGTATATGTATAGTCGGTGATCCCGCCTCAATAATATCTTATCCGATACCATATCTATAATCAGGCATCCCAAGTCAAGAGTGCGGATCAATCATCAATATAGCTCGTACGTAAATCTGTCGTACGGCATCCCAATCTGGGTACGGGTCAATATCACATTCATCATACTATTCACCTGGTATCCTCTTTATCAAATATCATGATCGGGGTACTGATCTACGTCTAGTACCATACTGATACCGCCTACGTGTGCATGGACATGTGTGAAACACTACGTCAAGGACCCGCTACAACGTCATGTCGTATCTAAGATACGAACCCTGCTATATTACCGATCTCACGGCCTCAAATCAAATCTCATCGACTCAGCTCAATCCCAAGTATCATCCTCAATCCGTATGTAAACACATAGTCCCATACCCATGTGAACACATAACTTTAAAGAATCCCATGAGCACATATCAATAGGAATGTATGCAAGTATGTATGTGTGTATGTGTAGTGCAACACTACCCTAGGGTTCGCAACACTAAAAATAGTCCAACACACCAATATCCATCCTAAGCATCGTTATTAATCCTAAATAACATATAATAAATGTTGGTGTGTATACGCATCCGTATACACCACCACGGACTGCGGAGGTGCTATACGCCATCCACCCGACTTCTCCCCGTAGATATAAATCTACTCACCTGGTCCTCGCAAGCCGGTGCCGACGTCGCCACGCGCTTGCTTGTCGTCTCGAAGTCCACATGGGGGTACCTACATATCATAATGCACCATATCTCATTAAAATCCGACTCATGATCAAAACGACGCACGAATCCCACATAGGTCAAAACCTATGGTTGCTTTCACAAATCAACCCAAAAACTCTCGACGTCGGCGTACAAACGCCAAACCATCGAGAAAAACCCAAAAACACTCATTTGCACATTCACGAACACTAATTTTAATATAAACTAGGTTGAAACTCACAAAAACGCCAATTTCACTCAAAAAGTCATTTTTCCGAAAATCTAGCGAGCACAATTCACCGTTTTTGTACAAAACATGTTGTTTAAATGAATGTAGAGGCCAATAAATTTATTAAATATCTTAAATAAGTCATAGAAACAATTTCCGGAATTTAATCTCATTAAATTCCAAAAACCCTAATATTCTAGTTTACAAAATACCCTTTTTAACAATTTCAAAGCAAAAAAAAATGCACAAACTACAATTTATGTTGGATTTCCATGAACAAAAAGCATTAAACCACTCAATATAATCTTTATAATGACATGAAACCTAAATTTGAATTTTATCTCATAAGAATATAATTATTTAAAAAACCTAGTTTACCAATTATATAATTATCACTTTTAAATTAACAAATATGCAAACTAGCAACTTAAATTGGATTTAGCATAACATTAATATGTCAATTATATCACATAAACTAAATCTCACAACACAAAATACCAAATTTAAAATCAAACCCCTCTCTTGAATTTTATATCATGCACCTAAAACAAATTAAAAACCTAATTAAATAATTAATTGAGCTAACCTAAGCAATTAACAACACATTAAGCAAAAAGGTTTGAATTTATACCCAAATAATTTGAAGAACCCACAAGCACACTTAGCCTCCCAAATTGAAATCTAAATCCCTAGATCCATGCTATGGTAGCCAAGGGAAAATGGGTAGGACGTGGATTTTGATTTGGATTTTTGCTTGATTTTTTGTGGATTTTTCAAGCATTTTTGAAGAACTTTTTTAAAGAGAAGGAGATGAAGAATGAAGGGCTGTTAGGGTTCAGATTTTGGCCAGAAAATGAGTAGGGGAGGAGAGAGAGGGAGGTGGAGAAAAATGGGGAGAAAGTCAAAGTCAATTCAAGGTCAAAAGTCTAACTAATTTATCCATTTTCTTTTCTTTTCTTTCATTTCTTTTCCTTTGAAATTCAAGTGGGGAAAAAATGGGGGCTGCTGAATTTAGCTAAGGGGAGAAGTAAGTGGGGGTGTGTGGGTGTGGGCACGGGTGTGGGGTGATGAAAAATGATAAATACAATACCCCAAACATCCATTTACGCTAAAAAAAAAGCCTTTTTTCTTCAATAATTTCTAAACCGTTTTGTGATTTCGTTCCAAAAACCACATGATAAATTTTTATTTAAAGTTTTATGATGCACAAAATTTGTTTCAACTCATTCCAATTTGTAATTTTCCCTAATTAAATGTATTAGTGACGGCTTAAAATAATAATAAAATAATATTTTTTTCAGAAAATTTGAAATTTCGCCAGCGGCTCAATAAACACCAAATAATAGCAATTACATAGCTAGAATATGTATATTTAATTTTTATAATAAGATATTTGTATTTTGACTTTTTACAGAAAACCCCTTTATTTTACCGATTTTTCGAAATTTCACCGAAACGATTTTCAAAACGCTACAATCTTCCCCCCTTAAAGAAATTCGGTCCCCGAATTTAAATTCAAACTTCCCCAAATACTAAAACATCTAAGAAAAACCATCAAGTCGTCGGGGCTCCGAAACTGTAAATACATAAAACAAATCGTAGCGCAGTGCATGCGCTTGAAAAAAAAATGAGTATATAACTCAAATCAATACTCCGTCAAGCATCCCGCAATCATCGGAGTCATGGAGAAGACATCAATGCCAAATCCAAATCAAACCAATATGATATAACTCGAAACTATACATGTAAACATCGAATCTATATCTGTAAGTATCTGAAGGAAATGCATGCCAAATCTCTTAAGTCGCTGTGCAACGCGTATAACACTGCACAGTGGCGGACGTCTATCATAAGAAAATAGCTATATACATATATACCTTTGTTTGAAATGTACGTTCCGCCATTTTGGAAACAATTTAGAAGGGTCTCCTTGTTTTAAATATTTCGTGTCATATCAGACACGTAGGTAAATACTGAGGCTATAGCTCGCTTTTTGGAAATCCCTTCAATAACTATCAATGCATGCAAAATATATTCAGGTACTGTCCTCTGACTAGTCCTGCTCAGTACGAAAACATATAGCAATATCATAAAAACGTACTGCTCTATAAGAAATCAATCCCAAAATATGCACATGAATACTACGTGCGTCCGGTGCGTACGGAAATCAAAATCCATGAATGTGCCATACATGCGCACAGAAACAATATCTAAGTGCATCGGTTATGCACGAAACATCTGTCGTAGGCAACATGTGTGCCTGACAGTAAAATCAAGTGCATCTGACATGCACGAAAAAAATCTCGATTTAGTGCCTCGGGTGTGCACAAAAATCACCCTTCAAAACATGCGCCCAACATGCGCGAAAATCCAAATCAGGTGCATCTATCGTGCACGAAATCATGAAATCCAATATAAAGCGCCGAACGTGCGCAAAATCAATCAGGTGCACAAGGTGCACAAAACAAATATCGAGTATCACAATCGAAATCGAAGTCCAGTGCATCTAAGTACACAAAAGGCGTATCACTGCACTGCAAGCATATATAAACTATACCGAGTGTAGGAACGAAATCGTGTGCATGCATACGCACAAAACCAACTCAACTGTTTAAAACCGTAAAATCACAAACATGTGAAACTAAAGCACGAAAACGATATCAAGTGCAACACTGTGCAAAGATCGTAAATCCTCAATCATCAAAATCAAATCATACGAATAAATCACCCAAAACATCGTAATCAATAATGGCGGAATAGTACTGCTCAAGCGCATCCTCTAAGAATCTCGGCCAACTGTCACGGTCACTAGTGGGACGTCTCGTCGATGATCATGAACTCTGTCCTGCTGGTGTGCGTAACCATGACCACTCCTGGGTCAAGGTCTTCACTGTGAATTACCAATCTCTCGGTCCATCGGCTCATCGGCCCTGTCTGGTGTGCTAACGGGGATGATCCAGTTCTTGCACATCTCTTGTCATCTCCCGGTCAATCATCACGACCACTCGTAAGACAGCATATCACTGGCGTCGGCCTCTGGCTCTCTGAATGTACATGACACATCTGATCCTGGGTGCAAGTATCATTGCAGCAGTGTCCTGGAAGGAATCCTGCTCACGGTCTACTCCATGCCTCGTCTCTGCCAACTGTCCGGAAGTCATCGTCCTTTCCTATATCTGCATCTTGCTCTGGAACGGCTGCATACCCATCGTGACTCCTTCTGGAAGGTAAGTCCAAGTACCATGCCTCGGCATGCGCATCGCATCTCTGATGTCGGCAGAGTAGAACGTCATCTCATCTAGATCTGGTGCGAACCTTTTACTCCACTTTTCTCTAATGTCGACCGCTTCGGACTCGTCTCGTCGTGGCTGCATGGACTGAGCTCCAACGGCTATCCTCGTATCTGGAGTCTCCCAAGAATGCATCTCACCACCTAGCATCCGAATTAAGTCGAACCATTCGATCGATTCGTCAAAACCTCATAATCCCCCAAGAGCTCAACATCTTGGTACAGTTTAATAGTATCGAATACATACCACAGCATCGGTGGTCCAGCCGTAGAAGGGCAAACCCAAGCCTCACTAATGGAGCCGTAGAACTGCCGCAAACCCGAAGGTTCAAAGGCTTTCACACGGTCATTAAGTCGAGTTAGGGTTTCATTCTTCTAGAGGGACCATAGAATTGCCTGCATGTCTTTCCGACTACTTTAAACTTGGAATAATAGGTTTTCGACATTCGATCGTCTCTGTCGACCCTCACGTCTCTGCGTGAAGTCGTTTCTAGCTGGAATCAATCTATCTGATGACCTCTCATCGGGTAGGCGAACGAACCACATGTCCTAGTCATTCATCCTCGGGTGACTAGCGACCTTCTATCATCTCTTAGTACAATCAGTACTGCAATAGCTCCAATATATGGGGCGATATCTCGTCGCTCGCAGCAACAACTGGCTCACTCGTCTGCATGCTGAACGGTGCCTCAATCATCAGGAGTAAGCAACACACCAACGGTCATCAAAATCTGGCTGGCCTTTATCATTGGCTCAATCCTCTAGTGTCGATCAGCACCTCCGAGTAACCTCATAAAGGCGATCCGCCAATCGCTCGTGGCGCGGAAACACAGTAAAAAGACACATCTCTGCAATCGTGTGTCGCCGGAATTTCGCCCTGGTCAGTCCTCGTTCGTGACGAGCTTGTGCTGACCGCAACTCTAACCGTAGCTCTCCCTGCCCGTAACCGTAGCAGCAAAACCAAACTGGTACCGATGAGGCTAGATCAGGAAGGAATATAATACTCAACAAGAAAATGTACATCCTAAGGCTTCATAAGTGGAGTAGCGTATCGTAAATATGCCGCGGAACATACCAACGGTACGTCACTCTACTTTAGTCACCTATTCCATCAACCAAGGGTCATCCTACGCTCCGAAGGTAAAACCTAACGCTCTGATACCAACTTTGTCACGATCCGAAAGTATGGAACATGACCGGCACTTAAACTACGAACGTCTCGAGGCGTACGTAATCTAAGTAAACCGAAAACCCAGAAATCCAAACCAAGAAAAGTAGTAGAGTGCAGGAAAAACCAACTTAAAGCAAGTAGTTTCAATAGCATAAGCCGAATTATGCGGTTTTTAAAAACATCAAAAATTTACTGAAAATTTCGGCAGAGTCTCCTTTGTAAATACTGGCCCCCAAACGGGATACAACATGAATAGTATACGAAATCAAGAAAAAGGCATCCCCAAGCGGGAGCTAGCTCTTCGTCAATCGACGGTCACAACCACACAAGCAATATAATATACAACGCCAACGGCGAGGATCAAAACTCAAAAGGAAACTCAAAACCAACAGAAATGTAACGAGCGACTCTAAGGTCGAAAGAATAAACAATACTGGTCTCTATCTCAATAAATACATGTTTGGTTGATGGAATTTACTAGATACAACTGAATAATATTATACAAGGTAATATGATGGGTACGATACAAGAAAAACCTACCTACTAGCAAGTCACCCGAATGAAACTGAGCCCGCAAAGCCGTAATGAAACCTGTACGGCAAAACCTGCAAGAAACTGGGGCACAACGGGGGTGAGTTGCCAACTCGTGAATAGAAGAACATCTACGCACAGAAATCGCATAAATAACGCAATCCTAGGTCAATGATAATAATATATCCTCAAATATATGTATAACAGGCAGCCCATGACAATGTCTAGGGTAATATCTAACCCGAGTGTAATCACATGTGCCCGTGTCAGTGCCTCAGGTAGCAATATATCATATGAGTGAGGTATGAATGCATGAAAACAGCATACATGTAAATGAAGAAACTGTTTTCATAAATTAGTGAGATTTCCTTTGTATTTTTTTCAAATGAGGTATCATAACTGAAATCAGCACCAACGGTGTCTAGCATCGACACAAAACATAAATCTCAATGTCTCAAAATCTCAATATCTAAATCACAATATCTAGGGCGCCGCCAGTCCAGACCGGCCCCTACCATCCATCTCAAGACCACGACGGTATCTTCCGGATATCCGACGCGTCGGGTAATATCACCGGTAGGTAGTCTCCCCCTGCCAGGCTCATCGTCATCACCACGAGCTTCTTGCCCCGGGGTACCTTACCGGGTCCACCATGTACCCGAAACGGTTCCTCCACTCCTCGAACTCGGGTTCACATGTCGCTCTCAGCACCGAGAAAACACATGGTGGACGCACTGAAATATCATATCCAAGGTAACCGGGTTTTTAAAACAATTACATATTCTCTTTTGAAATCTCCACGGTTCCCAAATCCAGAAATATCAAGGAAATCCGAGTCCAAAACCTCAATAGCACATAAACTAGTGAATAAAGGCATGAGAATCCATGCGTGCTGTATAACAATGAATAACAATATGCATGAAGTAGCAAGTAATAACTGAAATGTCTAATATGGCATATAAGGAAAGTACACTAATATCATGTCAAAACTACTAGCTAACAAGCTAAGTCAAGCAAATATATTCTCTAAAGTGTACGTGACATGGCAATTACCGATGAAGATGTGTGTGAGCCGGCAAGTAGGTGTACGTGGTACATACGCATCATCGGTAATGGTGCTGGTGTCCTAACAGCATGATATCAATAATGGAATATGCAGCACAATAAGTATGCGAGGCAGAGCGAACAGCAATAATGTGCGGGAGCTGAATACTAGACACAACGATAACTAATCTGCAATAATCTAATATAAGTCCTATAAATGGTGCCTTTTGAAATAACACGAATCATGGGGTTTTGAAAATATGAGCTACGGTGTTTTTATGAAAAGATACGTCGTTTTTGAAATATCCGTAGATTCCCTTGAGCTGTCTTTAAAAATGCCCACGATTCGTTAGTTTTTGAAATAGGTAAGAAGTCTAATCTAATCTAACAACTACACTAAACTATACGGCTGAACTAACAAGCTGAACTACAGGTAAGGAAACCGCCTATCATCTGAGTCGATACATATACATACCTGTATATGTATAGTCGGTGATCCCGCCTCAATAATATCATATCCGATACCATATCTATAATCAGGCATCCCAAGTCAAGAGTGCGGATCAATCATCAATATAGCTCGTACGTAAATCCGTCGTACGGCATCCCAATCTGGGTACGGGTCAATATCACATTCATCATACTATTCACCTGGTATCCTCTTTATCAAATATCATGATCGGGGTACTGATCTACGTCTAGTACCATACTGATACCGCCTACGTGTGCATGGACATGTGTGAAACACTACGTCAAGGACCAGCTACAACGTCATGTCGTATCTAAGATACGAACCCTGCTATATTACCGATCTCACGGCCTCAAATCAAATCTCATCGACTCAGCTCAATCCCAAGTATCATCCTCAATCCGTATGTGAACACATAGTCCCATACCCATGTGAACACATAACTATAAAGAATCCCATGAGCACATATCAATAGGAATGTATGCAAGTATGTATGTGTGTATGTGTAGTGCAACACTACCCTAGGGTTCGCAACACTAAAAATAGTCCAACACACTAATATCCATCCTAAGCATCGTTATTAATCCTAAATAACATATAATAAATGTTGGTGTGTATACGCATCCGTATACACCATCACGGACTGCGGGGGTGCTATACGCCATCCACCCGACTTCTCCCCGTAGATATAAATCTACTCACCTGGTCCTCGCTAGCCGGTGCCGACGTCGCCACGCGCTTGCTTGTCGTCTCGAAGTCCACATGGGGGTACCTACATATCATAATGCACCATATCTCATTAAAATCCGACTCATGATCAAAACGACGCACGAATCCCACATAGGTCAAAACCTATGGTTGCTTTCACAAATCAACCCAAAAACCCTCGACGTCGGCGTACGAACGCCAAACCATCGAGAAAAACCCTAATACACTCATTTGCACATTCACGAACACTAATTTTAATATAAACTAGGTTCAAACTCACAAAAACGCCAATTTCACTCAAAAAGTCATTTTTCCGAAAATCTAGCGAGCACAATTCACCGTTTTTGTACAAAACATGTTGTTTAAATGAATGTAGAGGCCAATAAATTTATTAAATATCTTAAATAAGTCATAGAAACAATTTCCGGAATTTAATCTCATTAAATTCCAAAAACCCTAATATTCTAGTTTACAAAATACCCTTTTTAACAATTTCAAAGCAAAAAAAATGCACAAACTACAATTTATGTTGGATTTCCATGAACAAAAACATTAAACCACTCAATATAATCTTTATAATGACATGAAACCTAAATTTGAATTTTATCTCATAAGAATATAATTATTTAAAAAACCTAGTTTACCAATTATATAATTATCACTTTTAAATTAACAAATATGCAAACTAGCAACTTAAATTGGATTTAGCATAACATTAATATGTCAATTATATCACATAAACTAAATCTCACAACACAAAATACCAATTTAAAATCAAACCCCTCTCTTGAATTTTAAATCATGCATCTAAAACTAATTAAAAACCTAATTAAACAATTAATTAAGCTAACCTAAGCAATTAACAACACATTAAGCAAAAAGGTTAGAATTTATACCCAAATAATTTGAAGAACCCACAAGCACACTTAGCCTCCCAAATTGAAATCTAAATCCCTAGATCCATGCTATGGTAGCCAAGGGAAAATGGGTAGGAGGTGGATTTTGATTTGGATTTTTGCTTGATTTTTTGTGGATTTTTCAAGCATTTTTGAAGAACTTTTTTAAAGAGAAGGAGATGAAGAATGAAGGGCTGTTGGGGTTCAGATTTTGGCCAGAAAATGAGTGGGGGAGGAGAGGGAGGGAGGTGGAGAAAAATGGGGAGAAAGTCAAAGTCAATTCAAGGTCAAAAGTCTAACTAATTTATCCATTTTCTTTTCTTTTCTTTCATTTCTTTTCTTTTGAAATTCAAGTGGGGAAAAAATGGGGGCTGCTGAATTTAGCTAAGGGGAGAAGTAAGTGGGGGTGTGTGGGTGTGGGCACGGGTGTGGGGTGATGAAAAATGATAAATACAATACCCCAAACATCCATTTACGCTAAAAAAAAGCCTTTTTTCTTCAATAATTTCTAAACCGTTTTGGCAAATGATTTCGTTCCAAAAACCACTTGATAAATTTTTATTTAAAGTTTTATGATGCACAAAATTTGTTTCAACTCATTCCAATTTGTAATTTTCCCTAATTAAATGTATTAGTGACGGCTTAAAATAATAATAAAATAATATTTTTTTCAGAAAATTTGAAATTTCACCAGCGGCTCAATAAACACCAAATAATAGCAATTACATAGCTAGAATATGTATATTTAATTTTTATAATAAGATATTTGTATTTTGACTTTTTACAGAAAACCCCTTTATTTTACCGATTTTTCGAAATTTCACCGAAACGATTTTCAAAACGCTACAAGCATGCACGAAAACAAATATCAAGTACAAACGCACATGAAAACACAAATCCGGTAAAATGAATGCTCAAAGGCATAAATCAAGTGCAACCAATGCACGAAATACCAATCCTGTGCATCCAGTGCACGAAATATCTTATCCTGTGCATCCCGTGCACGAAATATCATCAATAACTCAAATGCTTATGAAAACCACACGAGCGTACCAAGGTGTATAAAAATCATAAAAGTGTGCAACTGCGTGCACAAAACACATATTAATGCACTGCAAGCACATATGAGCTATACTGAGTGCTAAAATCAAATCGAGTGCGTACTACATGCACATATCAAATCAACTGTATGAAATCCACGAAATCATAAACATGTGCAGCTAAGGCACAAAATAAATATCAAGTGCAAATACAAATACACAATTCAGGAACCAAAACAACAGTGTGTAAAACGTATATCCAGTGCAACAACTATGCACGAAATGTAAATACCAATTAGGTGCAGACATGGTGCACAAAATATCATGAAACATAAAATCCAAGCGATATAAACGTGATACTCGGATCACAACGCAAATCGCAACAAATGACATTAAGGTACACCTCCTACATTGTCGAAGAAAAAATCGGTGCGCCCAAACTGGCAGAGCAAGAACATCCGCTCGCCTCCTGCCCATGGTCTGGCGTCCTCTGTCTGTGGGTCCTCAGAATACACGTAACACATCGGATCCTCGGTGCAAATCTTATTGCAGCAGTGTCATGGAAGGAACCTGCTCAGGGTCTCTTCCGATCTCTCCTACACCGAACTATACAGAGGCTGGTACTCTTACATAATCTTTCTCATTCTCTAGACATCTGCGTTCTCAGCACAACTTTTCATCGGGAACTGGACGTATCTCAACGCCTCAGTACACATATCCGATCTCTAATCTCAACGGGGTGTAACAACAGCTCGTTAACATCTCGCACGAACCTTTTGCTCCACTCGTCTTTATTATCGTCCACTTGACGTCGCATCATGCTATCTACGTACTGCAAATGTTCTCGGCTACAGTCAATCTAGAGTCTCACACATGAACTCGAACTATGAACACGGTATCTTCTGTTAGTTATATGTATGCCCTAGAGGCCATTACTGTACATTGGATGTATATTGTAGTGGATGCTAGGACATATATAGGTAGGACTTTCTTGCTCGACACGATAGTACGCTATTTGGTTGCTCTTTATCTTAACATGTATAATTTCTGTCTCTCTGTTATATGTTGATAAAGCCCTTAGAATGTGTACTCGACTTCCAGGACTATGATGTAGATCATACTAGTGGGGCCTGGGTAGTCCATGAGTACATCCTTCAATGTTCCTAGTCGTGGGAATATCGAGACGGGGCATCGATATTCCAGTGTAGACTAGCGTATATCTTCTCGACCCATGTGATGGGCGATGGATGATCCCATATCCATTGGTGTTTGACATCAGAGATGGTATGCGGGTGCTCAGTGGAGACTAGGTACACTGAACGGACTCGCCGAGAACTCCCAGATGGTATTATACCTTACGTCAGATGGCAGTTCTCTGGTGACACTGGTACATCTTAGTTTGTTGACCCGAGATCGTCATAAAGTCTTGTGTGTCTCCCACTGTGCTTTGATTTCCACCCTACCATGGCTCTACTGAGTCGTGCAAACAGGTGGTTTTGGGGTACAGTCCCGATTCACATGGAGGCAATGAGCGATAGGAAGGGATTCGTCTCTCCTGGTATTGGGGGTTGATGTTGCGCTATGCTCGACTGGCCATAACTGGAAATCCCTTGCTAGGATTGCACTGATTTACTGGTAAGTGTTATCAGCAGTTTCATGCTTGTTATGGACCTTACATCTGTAACGTTTCAAAATAATAAAATATTAATTTTGAGGAAATTTTATAATTTAATATTATTTTAATGAATATTTTAATATTCCGGTATAATTAAATACAAATAAATGGGGAAAAATTATGGAAAATTCTAAAATAGGGTATTTTATGGAATTATTCCATTTTAAAGTTTTTATAATTTGTTTGACACTAATTTAGTGCTAAACGCGATTAAAAATCGCTAATCGGATTTTTGGCATTTTTGTGCAAAATATGCACATATCTTTTTCTATACTTGTGTTATATTTTTATTGCCATGGTTGTTCATTTGGGTTCACTATTGGGGTGAGAAGGAATTAGGGAAAAAGTAAAAGAAAAGAAAAAGGAAAAGGAAATATATTATGAAGCATGGTGAGAGAGAGAAGGAGTAGGTGAGGTGTGTAGACTTGAACCATTTCCCCATCATTCTTCAACTCATTTCTCCCTCCCTCTTCTTCAGTTGCTGCTGCTGCCCCCTTGCCCTCCCTCCTCACTAAAATCATCTCCATCACACTCAAATCAACTCCAAAACCCCATCTTCCCTTCACTAAAAAGGTGCACGAGCTCGAGAGGAACGCTTTGGACTAAGGAAGAGTGGATCTTGAGGACTTCGGGCAACTCAAGAATTTTCTTGAGTTGCCAAAGGAGGTAATTTCTGCACCTATTAGAGTAGTATTTCATTTCTTTGCATCAATACTAGTTTCATATCGATATGGTGTCGTTTGGTGGATTTGTGAAACATCAAGTTAGGGTTTAGGGTTTGATCTGAAATCAAAGTGAAATTGAGGCTTGTTGTGACCTTAGAACCCTTGTGTGATGTTAAATTGGACCTAAACCTGAAGCTAGAAACCAGAATATGGATTTACGGAATCGATATCGGGAAAAACAGTGAATCTGTGATCGTATTTAGGAATCTGCTATCACCCCGAGACCCCAAAAATAAAACTGAGTTGACAGTGAGATGTGCAGGAACCATGGAACCACCACCCCAAACCCTAGCCCCTAACTCCAAACCCCAGCCGCCAATTAATCCCTTCGGGCCGCAATTTGCGGCCAGAGCAGGAGGAAACCGTCTCGATTTTGGTGCATGGCCCTATTTCCAGTAGTCTTGACCCTGGGTATGTCTAGTTTTGACTGATTCCAGTTTGGGTAAAATCTGGGTTGATTTTCTTGAGTTGGCGTATGATTTACGACTTGTTTTAGTATGGATTTTAGTGTTTGGTGATTCGTTTCTGTCGAGTGGCGTTTGGACGTCAACGACGAGTGGATATTGAACGTGTTTACATGAGAGGCGATAGGTTTTTACCTATGCGAGTAGAGTGTGCTATTTTGGTTTCCGATGTGATTTTCATGTGCTTTAGCGTTGTGATATACTTGTAGGTACCCTACGTGATGTTGAGGCGAAGAAGATGAAGATGGCGACATCGGCATCGGCATACGAGAAGCAAGGTGAGTAGATATATATCTACAGGGAAAAGTCGGGTGGATGGCGTACAGCACCCCCGCAGTCCATGGTGGTGTATACGAATACGTATACACCCATATATTTATTATGTGTTGTTAGGATTATTGATGGTGATAATGGAATTATTGATGATAAGGATGTATTGGTGTTGTATAGTGCGTAACCCTAGAGTAGGGGGTGCACTCACACATACACGTACTCATATACTTGCATGCATTCTTTCATTTATCTGTGCACATTTGGAGGTTTGTATATCTACACATGGGTATGGGACTATGTGTTCATATACGGGATTTGAGGATGATACGTGGGATTACGATGAGTCGATGAGGTTTGATTGAGGCCATGAGATTCGGCGATATGACAAAGTTCGTATTTGAGATGTGATATGATGGTAGTGATACCTGTTATGTGATGAGATAATGTGATATTGACTCAGATTTAAGTGGTTTTCATACCCCTCCCGATTGACTGATTGTTGGGTCTGTAGTTCGCATAGTAGCCGTTAAACTAGACCCGAGTCATACCTATTTCAAAACTAACGAATCGGGAATATTTTAAAGATAGACAAAAAGGGAGTCTATGGATATTTTCAAACGACGCATCTTTTCTTAAAACCCCGTAGCCCTTATTTTACCAAAAACCCCGATTCGTCTTATTTCAAAAAGGCAAGGCTGCATGATCTATTTATTGAGGCGGGTTCTTTACTATTGCGTTGATTATTCGATTCCGCATATTCATGCTATTTGCATTGCATTGCTTGTGTTTATTGATATATTACAGTCATGCTGCTAGGACACCAGCACCATTATCGATGATGCGTATGTTCCACGTACACTTGTTTTCCGGCTCACACACTTCATCATCGATAATTGCCATGTCACTACACTGTAGTACTGTTGCATTCGGTATATGATTCTTGCATGACAGACTGATATGCTTACATTTCTTTACATATCATATACATTATGCTTTCTGATTATAAGCATTGAGAGTTGCTATTTCCATGATATTTCTGGATTTGGGAACCGTGGGTGTTTCATAAGAGAATATGTCATTGCTTTAAAAACCCGGTTATCCTTGATATGATATTTCAGTGCGTCCACCATGTGTTTTCTCGGTGCTGAGAGCGACATGTGAAACCCGATTCGGGGAGTGGATGAGCCGATTGCGGGTACATGGTGGACCCGGTATGGTTTCCCTCGGCAAGATGATCGAAGGATTTTGCCGATTGAGCCTGGAGGCGGGCGAGTACCTACCGGTGATTGGTTGGACCTGGCGGTTATCCGGAGGATACCGACCAGAGTCGATAGATGGATATGGGCGTCCTGCTGGGGCCGAGGGCCGATTCCGCAGATGGAGCCCGATATATGAGGATTTACGTGCCGATGCTGGGCACAGTTTTCATGATGTTTTCGAGTGCCGATGCTGGGCACTCCGGTACCATGATTTTGACGTGTCGTGAGGGACACAGGTGGTTTATATCCTCATATTTCCATGCATATGCTGATGATATTTACATGCATGATGGTTATTGTCATTGGGTGACGAGTGGACGGGATCCACGTACATGCAGATTGATTTCATTGATCATACCTCACATTTATGATATGCTATTACCTGAGGCACTGGCACGAGCATATGGCACTACACTCACGTATAGAGATTACTTTGCCAGTTTAGCATACTGCAGACTTTTTATTTTGAGGTTTATATATATCTTATCGTATTGACCTAGGATGGGTCATACATTCGATCTCTGCTTGTAGATATTTTCTATTCACGAGTTGGCAACTCACCCCCGTTGTGCCACAGTCCTTGCAGGTTTTTGCCGTACAGATTCCATAGCGGCATTTCTGGCACACTGCTTCCATATGGGTGACTTGCGTTGGTAGGTGGGTTCTTTTGCATCGGAACCACCCTTGTACATGTACTTTCAGTTGTATCTAGTTATTCCATCAACCGAAACTTGTATATTGTTTCAGACTTAAAGACAGTGTTGTATTATTTCGACCTTAGAGTCGCGCTTGTAGTATTATGGTTTTCTGGCAGTTTTTGAGTTTCTTTTTCGGTTTTGATTCTCGCCCTTGGCGTTGTATATTATTATTGCTTGCGTGGTTGTGACCGTCGATTGACGAAGAGCTAGCTCCCGCTTGGGGATGCATTTTATCATTTCATATATATATTTCTTGTTGTACCCCGTTCGGGGCCAGTTTTTACAAAGGAAACTCTGCCGAAATTTTCAGAAAAAGGCTACATATTTTTAAAATGCATATTCGGCTTAGTTATTTATAAACTTAATTTTCAAAACATGATTTCTTTACTTCTTAAACCAGTTTTCCTTATTTACTCCTTAAAATGGTTTTAGATTTCTGGGCTTTTGGCTTACTTGGATCAGATGGGGTCTTATAGACTTCATATGGTTCAAGGGCCAGTCACGTGCTCTTTCGGGTCGTGACAAAGTTGGTATCAGAGCACTAGGTTGACCTTGGTTCGAGTCTAAGTTTGACTATATGGAGCCTAGGGCGTTATCTATATACGGAACATAGGCTTGACCTTACGGAACTTAGACTTAGTCGAGGGGGTATTATACCCGAACTTTCGTCGCTTAGGATGACCCATGGTTGATGGAGTAGGTAGCTTGAGTAGAGGGACGTACCGTACGTATGTTCCGCGGCATACTTACGACACGCCACTCCGCTTAAGAAACCTTAGGACGTACATTTCCTTGCACAGTATTATATTCCTTTCTATGATCTATCCTTATCGATACTGGTTATGGTTTTGCTGCCACGATTGCATGGGCAGAGTGAGCTACGGCTCGAGTTGCGTCAGCATGAGTTCGTAGTGGACGAGGACTGACCAGGGCGTGATTCCAGAGACATACGATTGTATATAGAGGCGTCGTCTTGTTGTGTTTTCGCGCCATGAGCGTTGGACTGATCGTTTTTACTAGATTTCTCAGGCATACCGATCGGTACCAGAGGATTGAGCCACTGATAGATGCCAGCCAGGATGTGATGACCTTTGATATATCGCTTATTCATGATGATTGAGGCGCTGTTCAGCGTACGGACGAATGAGCCAGTTGTTGCTGCGAATGATGATATATCGCCCAGATGATTGGTGCTACTGCAGCATGAGCTTATACTTAGAGCTATGATGGTGAGTCGCTAGTCACCGAGGATGAATGACCAGGACATGTGGTTCGTTCGCTTATCCAGATGCGAGGTCACCAGATAGATTGATTCCAGCTAGAGGCGACTTCACACAGATTCGTTGAGAGTCGATTGAGACGATCGAATGTCAGGAACCCATTTTCCAAGTTTAAAGTATTCAGAAGGACGTGCAAGCGATTCTATGGACCCTCTAAAAGAATGAAACCCTAACTCGACATAATAACCTTGTGAAAGCCTTTGAACCTTAGGGTTTACGACAGTTCCGCGACGCCATTAGTGAGGCTTGGGTTTGTCCTTCTACAGCTGGACCACCGATGCTGTGGTATGTATTCGATACTATTAAACTGTACCCAAGATGTCGAGCTCTTGGGGGATTGTGAGGTTCTGACGAGTCGATCGGACGAATCGACATCATTCGGATATCATGTGATGGGACACTGCTTGGGAGACTCCAGATACGAGCATAGCCGTTGGAGCGCAGTCTGCGTAGCCACGATGAGATGAGTCTGAATCAGTCGATATTGAAGCAGGTGGAGTAAAGAGTTCGCACGAGATTTTGACGAGATGACGTTCCACTCCGCTGACACCAGAGATGCGATATGCACGCTGAGGATGTGTTCGGCTAGATATCTTCTACTGAGTGATGACGATACCGAGTTCGTAATTTCGAGTCCGTGTGAGAGACTTCGGATGGACCGTAGCCGAAGGCATTGCAGTTCGCAGATAGAGACGCGACGTCGAAATGGACGATAATACAGACAAGCGGGACAAGAAGTTCGTGCGAGATGCAGACGAGCTGTTATTACACCCCGTTAAGATTAAAGGTCGGATATGCATACAGAGGCGCAAGGATGCGACCAGCTTTCGAGTAGATGCTGTACTAAGGACGCAGATGTCCAGAGAGTGAGGAAAGATTACGTCAGAGTACCGGCCTCCTTACAGTTTGGCTTAGGCGAGATCAGAAGAGACCTTGAGCAGGATTCCTTCCAGTACACTGCTGCAATAAGATTTGCACCAGGAGCCGATGTGTGATGTGCATTCAGAGGACCAGAGGTCGGCGCCAGAGATGTGCTGCTTTACGAGCGGTCGTAAGGATGGACCGAGAGATGACCAGAGCAGTGCCAGAGCGGAATCGTTTCCGTTAGCACACCTGACCGGGCCGATGAGCTGATGGATTGCGAGATTGGTAATCCACAGGGAAGATAAGGATCCAGAGGCAGAGGACGCCAGCCGCGAGCAAGAGGCAAGTAGATATCTTGCGCCGCTAGCATTGGATGTACCGGCACCTTCTCGACTTTGAAGGAGGATATACTGACGGCGGTATTTATGATTTGTGATTTTGTGATTTGACTACCACGTATCTGTCACTTTGGATTTCGGTATTTTGGGCGATCTATTCGCATGATTTAGTTTTGATGACTGAGTTTCATGGTATTTGTTTTCTTGCACCTACCGGGTATGTATATCTTATGCATAGTTATTACTCTTGAGGTATTGATTATGATTTCATGCCAATTTTATGCCGGTGATTTGATTTACGCTTCCAGCATAATTTTCAGGTACTTTTATTATTTTGATTTGATTTGTGCACGCTGATGCACGCGGTTGTGAGATTTTCCATAGCGGTACACCTGATTTTGATTAAGCCGCATTGTATATCGTTTCGTGCCTTGGCTACACCTGCTCATGACTTCATGGATTTCAAACGGCTGATTTGATGTTGTGCATATGTTACACACACGAGTTGATTTTGTACTCGGTATAGCTTATATGTGCTTGTAGTGCATTGATTTGTGTTTTGTGCACGCAGTTGCATACGTTTATGATTTACTTATACCTGGGTACACTTGGTGTTGCTGCTTACGCATTTGAGTTATTGCTTGATATTTGTGCATGGGATGCACCAGTTCTATACATCGTGCGTTTGTCGCACCAGTTTTATGTTTCTAGCGTTTATCGCATCAGATTTATATTTTGTGCACTACGGTTGCACCTGACTCCGATTTGATGTCATTCGATATGTTGATTTTGATTTTGATATTGATGTTGATTCTTGCACTCCGTGCTTTTGACTGGACTTACGCATGTTCGGCGTTTGCCATTGGATTTCGTGATTCCATTCATGATTGAGTGCGCAGGGTTTAGACTTTCATTCGTGCACGATGGATGCACCGATTTGGATTTTCGCGCATGTTGGGCGCATGTTTTGAGATACGATTTTGGTCCACACTAGATGCACTAAATCGAGATTCTTCGTGCATGTCAGATGCACCTGTTTTGGCTGTCAGGCACACACGTTGCCTATGACAGATATTTCGTGCACACCCGTGGCACCTAGATGTTGTTTTGTGCACCTGTATGGCACATATATGGATTTTGATTTCCGTGCACACCAGACGCACAGGGTGGTGTTATGTGCATTTTTGGGATTTATTCCTTTTGGAACATTACATTTTTATGACATTTAGTATTCGTTTTGTACTGAGCAGGACTAGTCAGAGGACAATACCTGGATATATTTTTGCATGCATTGATAGTTATCGAAGGGATTTCCAAAAAGCGAGCTATAGTCTCAGTATATATATACCTTCGTGTCCGATATGACACGAAACGTTTTAAAAACAAGGAAACCCTTCTAAATTGTTTTCAAAACGGCGACTTAAAAAGATTTGGCATGCATTTACATCAGCTATTCACATGTATAGATTGGATGTCTACATGTATAGTCCTGATCTATATCATATTGGTTTTGTATTGGATTTGACATTTGTGTCTTTACCATGACTCCGATGATTGCGGGATGCTTGATGGAGTTTTGCTTTTGAGTTATCTGCTCAGTACTCATGCGCATGCATTGCGCTATGATGTTTTATGTATTGATGATTTCGGAGCCCCGACGACTTGGAATTCGTATCAAAATGTTTTAGTATTTCAGGGTTTTAATTTAAATTCGGGGACCGAATTTCTTTAAGGGGGGTAGATTGTAACGTTTCAAAATAATAAAATATTAATTTTATGGAAATTTTATAATTTAATATTATTTTAATGAATATTTTAATATTCCGGTATAATTAAATACAAATAAATGGGGAAAAATTATGGAAAATTCTAAAATAGGGTATTTTATGGAATTATGTCATTTTAAAGTTTTTATGATTTGTTTGACACTAATTTAGTGCTAAACGCGATTAAAAATCGCTAATCGGATTTTTGGAATTTTTGTGCAAAATATGCACATATCTTTTTCTACACTTGTGTTATATTTTTATTGCCATGGTTGTTCATTTGGGTTCACTATTAGGGTGAGAAGGAATTAGGGAAAAAGTAAAAGAAAAGAAAAAGGGAAAGGGAATATATTATGAAGCATGGTGAGAGAGAGAAAGAGTAGGTGAGGTGTGTTGACATGAACCATTCCCCCATCATTCTTCAATTCATTTCTCCCTCCCTCTTCTTCAGTTGCTGCTGCTGCCCCCTTGCCCTCCCTCCTCACTAAAATCATCTCCATCACACTCAAATCAACTCCAAAACCCCATCTTCCCTTCACTAAAAAGGTGCACGAGCTCGAGAGGAACGCTTTGGACTAAGGAAGAGTGGATCTTGAGGACTTCGGGCAACTCAAGAATTTTCTTGAGTTGCCAAAGGAGGTAATTTCTGCACCTATTATAGTAGTATTTCATTTCTTGTGCATCAATACTAGTTTCATATCGATATGGTGTCGTTTGGTGGATTTGTGAAACATCAAGTTAGGGTTTAGGGTTTGATCTGAAATCAAAGTGAAATTGAGGCTTGTTGTGACCTTAGAACCCTTGTGTGATGTTAAATTAGACCCAAACCTGAAGATAGAAACCTGAATACGGATTTACGGAATCGATATCGGGAAAAACAGTGAATCTGTGATCGTATTTAGGAATCTGCTATCACCCCGAGACCCCAAAAATAAAACTGAGTTGACAGTGAGATGTGCAGGAACCATGGAACCACCACCCCAAACCCTAGCCCCCAACTCCAAGCCCCGGCCGCCAATTAATCCTTTCTGCCCGCAATTTGCGGCCAGAGCAGGAGGAAACCGTCTCGATTTTGGTGCATGGCCCTATTTCCAGTAGTCTTGACCCTGGGTATGTCTAGTTTTGACTGATTCCAGTTTGGGTAAAATCTGGGTTGATTTTCTTGAGTTGGCGTATGATTTACGACTTGTTTTAGCATTGATTTTGGTTTTTGGTGATTCGTTTCTGTCGGGTGGCGTTTGGACATCAACGACGAGTGGATATTGAACGTGTTTACATGCGAGGCGATAGGTTTTTACCTATGCGAGTAGCGTATGCTATTTTGGTTTCCGATGTGATTTTCATGTGCTTTAGCGTTGTGATATACTTGTAGGTACCCTACGTGATATTGAGGCGAAGAAGATGAAGATGGCGACATCGGCATCGGCATACGAGAAGCAAGGTGAGTATATTTATATCTACGGGGAGAAGTCGGGTGGATGGCATACAGCACCCCCGCATTCCGTGGTGGTGTATACGAATACGTATACACCCATATATTTATTATGTGTTGTTAGGATTATTGATGGTGATAATGGAATTATTTATGATAAGGATGTATTAGTGTTGTATAGTGCGTAACCCTAGAGTAAGGGGTGCACTCATACATACACGTACTCATATACTTGCATGCATCCTTTCATTTATCTGTGCGCATTTGGAGGTTTGTATATCTACACATGGGTATGGGACTATGTGTTCATATACGGGATTTGAGGATGATACGTGGGATTACGATGAGTCGATGAGGTTTGGTTGAGGCCGTGAGATTCGGCGATATGACAAAGTTCGTATTTGAGATGTGATATGATGGTAGTGATACCTGTTATGTGATGAGATAATATGATATTGACTCATATTTAGGTGGTTTTCATACCCCTCCTGATTGATTGATAGTTGGGTGTGTAGTTCACATAGTAGGCGTTAAACTAGACCCGAGTCATACCTATTTCAAAACTAACGAATCGGGAATATTTTAAAGATAGGCAAAAAGGGAGTCTACGGATATTTTCAAACGACGCATCTTTTCTTAAAACCCCGTAGCCCTTATTTTACCAAAAACCCCGATTCGTCTTATTTCAAAAAGGCAAGGCTGCATGATCTATTTATTGAGGCAGGTTCTTTACTATTGCGTTGATTATTCGATTCCGCATATTCATGCTCTTTGCATTGCATTGCTTGTGTTTATTGATATATTACAGCCATGCTGCTAGGACACCAGCACCGTTATCGATGATGCGTATGTTCTACATACACTTGTTTGCCGGCTCACACACTTCATCATCGATAATTGCCATGTCACTACACTGTAGTACTGTTGCATTCGGTATATGATTCTTGCATGACAGACTGATATGCTTACTTTTCTTTACATATCATATACATTATGCTTTCTGATTATACGCATTGAGAGTTGCTATTTCCATGATATTTCTGGATTTGGGAACCGTGGGTATTTCAAAAGAGAATATGTCATTGCTTTAAAAACCCGGTTACCCTTGATATGATATTTCAGTGCGTCCACCATGTGTTTTTTCGGTGCTGAGAGCGACATGTGAAACCCGATTCGAGGAGTGGATGAGCCGATTGCTGGTACATGGTGGACCGGGTATGGTTCCCCTCGGCAAGATGATCGAAGGATTTTGCCGATTGAGCCTGGAGGCGGGCGAGTACCTACCGGTGATTGGTTGGACCTGGCGGTTATCCAGAGGATACCGACCAGAGTCGATAGATGGATATGGGCATCCTGCTGGGGCCGAGGGCCAATTCCGCAGATGAAGCCCGATATATAAGGATTTACATGCCGATGCTGGGCACATTTTTCATGATGTTTTCGAGTGTCGATGCTGGGCACTCCGGTACCATGATTTTGATGTGTCGTGAGGGACACAGCTGGTTTATATCCTCATATTTCCATGCATATGCTGATGATATTTACATGCATGATGGTTATTGTCATTGGGTGACGAGTGGACGGGATCCACGTACATGCAGATTGATTTCATTGATCATACCTCACATTTATGATATGCTATTACCTGAGGCACTGGCACGAGCATATGGCACTACACTCACGTATAGAGATTACATTGCCAGTTTAGCATACTGCAGACTTTTTATTTTGAGGTTTATATATATCTGATCGTATTGACCTAGGATGGGTCATACATTCGATCTCTGCTTGTAGATATTTTCTATTCACGAGTTGGCAACTCACCCCCGTTGTGCCACAGTTCTTGCAGGTTTTTGCCGTACAGATTCCATAGCTGCATTTCTGGCACAATGCTTCCTTATGGGTGACCTGCGTTGGTAGGTGGGTTCTTTTGCATCAGAATCACCCTTGTACATGTACTTTCTGTTGTATCTAGTTATTCCATCAACCGAAACTTGTATATTGTTTCAGACTTAAAGACAGTGTTGTATTATTTCGACCTTAGAGTCGCGCTTGTAGTATTATGGTTTTCTGGCTATTTTTGAGTTTCTTTTTCGGTTTTGATCCTCGCCCTTGGCGTTGTATATTATTATTGCTTGCATGGTTGTGACCGTTGATTGACGAAGAGCTAGCTCCCGCTTGGGGATGCATTTTATCATTTCATATATATATTTCTTGTTGTACCCCGTTCGAGGCCAGTTTTTACAAAGGAAACTCTGTCGAAATTTTCAGAAAAAGGCTACACATTTTTAAAATGCATATTCGGCTTAGTTATTTAAAAACTTAATTTTCAAAACATGATTTCTTTATTTCTTAAACCAGTTTTCCTTATTTACTCCTTAAAATGGTTTTAGATTTCTGGGCTTTTGGCTTACTTGGATCAGATGGGGTCCTATAGACTTCATATGGTTCAAGGGCCAGTCACGTGCTCTTCCGGGTCGTGACAACATCGGCATGACTTATCAAGCTACTGGGGTCTGACGTTTACCACCCCTAGGCGAGATATGCGACATATCAGACGAACAGACCGGACTGTACGGTAAGTGTTACTGGTTGGATTCAAAGGAGTGTGAGCGGGCTTGCTCGTTGATCTTCTGATCGCTCAATACCCGGGTGGCCGTTACGTTTAGCAGACCGCTTGCGGCTTGTGGTTGTTTGATATAATCATCACCTACTGCCGGCGTATTGACGGGTCTTTAGAGTCCTACACAGAGGTTTTCTAGCTCAAGCGGAACGAAATAGGAGCGCATATGAGATATGTGCGGGACCGAGAATAATACCAGTATGTGATACTGAATTCTATTATCGCGATTTGTATCAACGGACAGTTATATGAGATATAACCGGGTTACCGAATCAAATGTTGATTCGATATTTTGATACACTTGATTTTAGTCGGTTATATGCAGTATGACCGGATCATAAATCAAGTGTTGATTTAATGATTTAATGTATAATTATATATTAGATATATTACTTTACATTAACTAGTATTTGTTCACTTAAGATGGATTTTCTCATTTGATGAGCACATTGTATATGTGATATATTTTTTGTGCACTAGTTTGTATCATGTTTGATGATACATGCAAACTTGGGTGTGTGTTTGCTTTAAACCATGTTTAGGAAAATGATTAGGGTTTTATATACTTTATTTATTTTATGAAAACAAAATGGTGGATTTCTTATTTATTTGCTAGAAGCTTCAAGCATCTTTGAAAAAGGTCAAAATCATTTTGTTTTTATTCTTAAACCTAACCATTACCTAAACCCTAGTTTATTCTCTACATTAGTTAATCTCACCCATGGTTGCAACATGATAACTTCACTTGATTATTCTTTTCACATAATTCCTTTTTTTCCATTCTTTTCTTCTTCTTCTTCATGAAGAAAAAGAAAACCATTCTTGAAAAATTTCAAGTGTTGAAATCAAATGAGAAATCCAAATCCAAAGTGAACCCACTTCCTATTTCTTCATCATCTACCACTTGCCATGTTGTATAGGGTGTTTTCTTCACAAGTTTCATGACTTAGTGAAGATGGAGCTTGAGTTTGAGTCGCCTCGACGTAGATCATCTTCGGCATCGAAGTCAATGACCTAGCCCGCCTATTTCTCCGATGAAACCGACGCTAGAGTACGGGATTCCGATGATCGCAGCGGAGGGACGTCAACACGAAGCTAGAGAAGTGGAGGACCGGATCTACAAAGGTTGTAGTCTCTTTCATTTAGCAATAAAGTTGTTTACTTGCATGTTTCTCCTTACCTCTAGTTAACGATCTAGCATTAGGGTTTCTCGGCACATGTAAAATTTGATTTTGGCATGGTTGATCAGTTGTGGAAGCTCTTGAGTGTGCCTAAGAACCCTACAGTGGTATCAGAGCCTAGCTAGAGCTTCAGGTAATGTGTAGACGATGTTAGATGTCCGATCGAACCCGTAACCCTAATTGAAAACCTTTCTCTGTACAATTTTTCAAAACTGGGACTTTTGTGAATTAAAAATATGCAGAAAAATAAGCAGGGTTTTCTAAGAAATACTGTGCAAAACGTGCGCCTAATTCGATCATGGCGCCGCGGAACCGTGGCACGAGTATGGCTAGTGCGGCGGTTCCGCGGCCGTACAGTCACCTTGTTCATTGCAGTTTTCACAGTAATGTCACTATCTGTCTCCTGTGTTTTCTGGGTATTTTTATTTTATACTCAAGAGTTGAGTTTTCTGGGTTGTATTGGGGACTCGGTGTTTCGATCGGGATGTCTAAATTCGTCTATGTGTTTTCCCGGATAATTTCAAAAAATGTTGAAAATATTTGATTAGTCAAAAATATTGCATATTTCAGCCGGCAATTTCCTCATCATTTGCACTCATTTAGAAGTGTACGGTATTCATATTTCACATATTAGCAAAACTGTCGCAAAATATCAGATTGCATGTGTTAGACTCTAAAACCGGTATTTCTAGGGAAATTGACCGCATTTCATGGCATCTCATCATTTCTATATTGCGCAACACTTGTTTTAAAGATCTGTGCAGGAAAATCCAGAAGAAAGGCAAAAAGTTATACGGTACCGATCAAATATTACGCCAACACAATGATTTCAATTCTGGTATCAATCCAAAGGGACAAATACAAATCAACATATCAGATAAAGGCCCAAGTATCAACCCAAGACTACACCAGAAGAACCAAGCCCCAAGGAGCCTACTTGGCCGTGGAACCGCGGCCTAAGCCGCCTTGTGCCGCGGTTCCGCGGCGGATCTGCCACATCAGCACCAAAACTTTGCTCCAAAATTCTTCATTCAGGGCCCACATGCAGCTCATGTACTTCAAGTTCCAGAAGACTCCAGAGGCTTCTGCCAGATCAGCAAAACCCTTGTTCCTACACTAAACTAAGCCTTGTATTCTAGAAACTTCTTCTTAATCCCTAAGCTAAGCCTAACAAACTCCTTCTAGAAGCCTCAACAAACTTTTGGAGGGAATTGTAAATTCAATCCTAGACCTAGGGTTTGGGTGATCTATAAATAAGACCCTAGGCTCACTTGTAAAAAGGGACTTGATCCTTGACTAGTTCATTTAGCCAATTTAGATCCATTCACTCTCTTTCTTCATCTTCTTCTTCCGCAAGTCTAGTGAGAGGACTTCTGTGAAACCCTAACCCTAATTCCAATCAAAAGCCAAGATTCCGAGTACCCCATCAAGCAAGAAGCCTTGCAACCTTTTATGCGCCGAGCCGATCTTCAACAGAGCAAGTGGTCCAAGCCGATCCGTGACTCACGGAGCCGAGCGACGCCAATTCAACAATTTAGTTCTTCCTCTTGTAGTTCTTGAGCGACTGTAATCAAATTGTTGATATAAATAAAAGGTGATATTCTTTTATCTTGTTTTCTTTAAATTCTTGCATCATGATATCTTTTCAATTCTTGAATGCTTTCTGTGTGATGATGTTTGAGTAATACTCCGCTCGTCGAGGAGTCGAGAAGATCAATAGAATGATGATGTAATATATCTTAAATCGATTCTTGAATCCTACGAGTTTTGTAAACCCTAGCAAGTTCAAGAATCGACGACCCAATTCGTTGCGATGCTTTCTTGATTGATATCGCTCGAGATTGGGGAGTTACGAACGTTTCTTGAAATTGCTAGAGGCTAGAATGTGAATGATATCTACGAAAGAACAAGGGTTAAACGATGAAACCCTAGTTTCATCAAGAAACCCCTAACTCTCGTCGATCATCATCGATCTAGTATCAATCCTTCGAAGGACAAGAACACGAAATCTTGAGATTACATCACGTCTATAGATCCGATCGATTCCTACGAGCCTCATTTAGATTCTTGACATTTTGGTTGGAAATATCATCGAAACACCGATTCTTGATTTGTTTATCAGTTTCTTGATTCTTGATTAAACATCGTGACACCTGAATCAATCGATAAATTCTTGAATCATGTTTGCTTTTCTTTTCGATTAACTTTTCGATTCAAACAAATAAAATACAGAAACGAATCGCACAATCCCTGTGGACGATCCGCACTCGCTTATGATCTACAATCGACACCGTAATTGATTGCGGTCAAATATAATTCTTTGATTGTGAATTTTATTCAATATTACCGACTCATTGAAACTTATTCACTTTATTCGATTTACACAAACAAGAAATCATTACAATCAAATGGCGCCGTTGCCGGGGACTATTTGATTTGATACGTGCAATCTAGAAATTTATAACAATCAAATGGCGCCGTTGCCGGGGATCGCGCGCTAATTCATTTCATATTATAGTTTGAATTGAAAGATTTATTCCATTGTTATTTTTGAGATCAAAATTCGTGCAAACCCTAAACGATTTGTTGTGAATCATTGCAAGGAAATCTGGAGCTGTTTGGAAATTGAAGAAAATTTTTGGAAAATACCAGAGAGCAGAGGGAGTCTACAGAAGCTCCCTGGTGACTTTTGGTGGAGTGATCTCACCATTCAACCGCGTTTCCGCGGTGGAAGTACCCCTATCGCGGAGGTTCCGCGGCCCCTTTGAGGGATCTCTGTGCAATTTTTTCTCTGTAAGCTTCTTACCTTCTCCTCTCTCCTCTTTTTAGCTCCAACTAACAGTTTCTGCAGGTTTCTTTGGGAATAATCGCAGCGCCGCAAAAAGCAAATTAAATTTGTGCGTGATTTTGTTTCTTGGTTGTTTGCATTCTAATACGGATATTAAGGGGCACGGCCAAATCCAAATTAGGTAGGGATTTCATTACCCTTCCTAGGCCCCGAAAACCACAAAACTTGCATCCGCATTGACCCACATTAACTAAAAGAAATTTAGAGATGACTCTAAGGACTGTCGCGCTCAATTAGGACAAGAGAAGGCCGTGGGTAATTCATTGCTTATCCGTGTTTTCTTGTGGTGCCTAAGGCGAGTGTGTCTAAGGCTAGTGGTTTTTAATTAGGCCCACTACTTACGTAGTGGAGTACCTTCCCACTTACCTAGCACTTATCCGGCCACAGGGGGACAAAGAGGCAGTGGAGGATTCTATCCTGCGACTTATCTTTTGGCAGTTAGGAGCGGTCTAGAGCCGGACCTAGGTGACCACTAGATTCTAGGGTTTGTATGCTGCATTTGTTGTGTCGCATAATTTTTTCAAAAATCCGCCCCTTTTTCAAAGCAAACACCGCATTCATTCATTACCCCTAATTATAAGCCAACGCTGCCACTTGTACTAACCCTTTTTAGTGCAAGATAGGCTGGACACGGGATTCTAGTGCCCGTTTAGTCCGCGTACCCTTTATCGACTTCGAAGTCGATATTTCTCCATTTACCTTTTCTTTACCCACTACCAAACCCACACCGATGGATCCGAATCCATCAAACTTCTTTAACCCTAATCTGCCACCGTCCGTTAGTGCGCAGAATCCACCCCGCATCTCTCTCCAGGAGAGGTGCTACCCTATTCGAGGTCCTCTTTCGACCTGCTTATCCACACCACCAGCCAATAGGGATAACTTTGAGATTAAGCCCCAGTACATCAATCTTTTACCCAAATTCCACGGACTCGAGACTGAGGACGCTTACGTTTTCATTACCAAATTTGAAAACGTATGCGCAATGATGGGTACGTCACAACTTTCAGTGGATGCGATGCGTCTACGACTTCTTCCATTTACATTGTGCTATATAGCCGAGAAGTGGCTATATAACACTACCGCACACTCTATTACGAATTGGGAAGAATTCGTCGCTGCATTCCTTAAGAAATTTTACCCAATACAAAAGACAGCTCGAATCCGTAGCGAACTGAATCAATTTGCCCAGCTCCCTACTGAACCATTTTCAAAATGCTTTGAACGTTTCAAGGATCTATTGGTTCAGTGTCCTCATCACGACATCCCGAGATGAGAATTGTGCCGCATCATTTATGAGGGCATTAACCCAAACACTAAACAGAGCCTTGAAAACATGTGTCAAGGTACTTTTATGACCAAAAATGATGGGGAAGCTTGGAAGTATTTAGAAGAGTTCGCTGAAAAATCACTACAGTGGGAGAGTGGAACCCAACCATTGAATAGGGGTGGCGTACACCAAATAGATGTGTCCATAGGTGTTCGAGCTGAAATGGCAGCAATGCAAAAGAAGCTCGACGCTATGGAACACAAATTTGCAGCAGCCTCCCTAAATCCAATGTCGCTCCCTAAATGTAGGGATCCTAGGCACACTAATGAAGTCGCACAAGTGATCAAACATGCCCAATTGAAATTTTACATGTGCCGAGAAAACCTAATACGGATCGTTAACTAGATATATAGGCTATGCGAGCAAGTAAATGGAAATATAGCTAAAGGGAAGGGGCTACAACCTTTGTAGATCCCGTCCTCCACCTCCTAGGCTCCGTGATGAAGTCCTCTCCGCTGTCCAAATCGAACCATGACTTTCACGGTGGTTTCATCGGAGAAAAAAGGCGGGCTAGGTCGTCGACAACGTGCCGAAGATGATCTACGTCAAGGCATCACTAGATCAAGCTCCAACTTCACCAAGTCAAGAAAACTTGTGAAGGAAACACCCTATACTACTTGGCAAGAGGTAGAGGATGAAGAAATAGGAAGTGGGTAGACTTTAGAATTGGATTTCTCACTAGTTTTCATCACTTGCCATTGGAGTAGCAAGCTTTCTTCATGGAAGAAGAAGATGAAGAAGAAGAAGAAGATATGATAAGTTATTATTAAAAGGAAAATAAAAGGAATACTTATCATAACTTCAACCATGGTTTAGTGTAGAGATTTAACTAAGGTTAGAGGAGTGGTTAGGGTTAGAGAAGAGACAAGAATGGTGGACTAATTCAAAGCTTCAAGAATCTTCAACTAAAAACAAAAATAGAAACCATTCTTTTCTCATCTTTTCCAAAAATAAATAAATAAATAAATAAGTAAGAAAGAAGAAAACCCTAATCATAAACTTAACCATGGTTTAATTCTTTACACTTAACCAAGTAAACATGTATCATCAAACATGATACAATCATGTGCATAAATGTATATCACATATACAACTTGCACAATTCAAGTGAGAAAAATCCATTTAAAGTGAACCAATACTAGTTAATGCAAAGTAATATATCAAATATATAATCATACATTAAATCATTAAATCAACACTTGATTCAATGATCCGGTCATATCGCATATGACCGACTAATATCCAATGTATCGGCTTATCGAATCAATTCTCGATTCGATAACTAGGTTATATCGCATACAACCAATCGATACATTCATCGCGAGAATGGAATACGGTATCACATACACGCATTATTCTCGGTCCCGCACATATCTCATATGCACTCCTATTTCGTATCGCTTGAGCCAGGAAACCTCTGTGTAGGACTCTAAAGACTCGTCAATACGCCGGTAGCAGATGATGATCATATCAAGCACCCACAAGCCGCAAGCGGTCTGCTAAACGTAACGGCCACCCGGGTATTGAGCGATCAGAAGATCGACGAGCAAGCCCGCTCACACTCCTGTGAATCCAACCAGTAACACTTACCGTACAGTCCGGTCTGTTCGTCTGATATGTCGCATATCTCGCCTAGGGGTGGTAAACGTCAGACCCCAATAGTTTGATAAGTCATGCCGATATAAGGTCCATAACAATCGTGAAACTACAGATAACTCTTACCAGTATATCACTGCAACCCTGGCCAGGGATTTCCTGTTATGGCCAGTCGTGCATAGCGCAACATCAACCCCCAATACCGGGAGAGACGAATCCCCTCCTATCGCTCATTGCCTCCATGTGAATCGGGACTGTACCCAAAAACCACCTGTTTGCACAACTCAGTAGAGTCATGGTAGGGTGGAAATCAAAACACAGTGGGAGACACACAAGACTCTATGACGATCTCGGCTCAAAAGACTAAGCTGTACCAGTGTCACCAGAGAACTGCCATCTGACGTGAGGTATAATACCATCTGGAAGTTCTCGGCGAGTCCGTTCAGTGTACCCAGTCTCCACTGAGCACCCGTTTACCATCTCTGATGTCAAACACCAATGGATATGGGATCATCCATCGCCCATCACATGGGTCGAGAAGATATACGCTAGTCTACTCTGGAATATCGATGCCCCGTCTCGATATTCCCACGACTAGGAACAATGAAGGATGTACTCATTGACTACCCAGGCCCCACTAGTATGATCTACATCATAGTCCTGGAAGTCGAGTACTCATCCTAAGGGCTTTATCGACATGTAATCAGAGAGACAGAAAATATACATGTTAAGACAAAGAGCAATCAGATAGCGTACTATCATGTCGAGCAAGAAAGTCCTACCTATATATGTCCCAGCATCCACTACAATATACATCCAATGTACAGTAATGGCCTCTAGGGCATACATATAACTAACAATCTCCCACTTGCACTAGGGCCATCTGTAGCAGTGGTTGCAGTATCTCATACTCAACCATCCCATATAAGTCTCTCTATGGGAAAAGGCCTTTGTGAGTGGATCCGCCGTGTTGTCCTCTGCATCTACTCTCCTAACCTCGATCCCTTGGAGATCAAGCATCTCCATGATCAGGTGATACTGCCTTAGAATATGTCTGGATCACTGATGGGATGGACGTTCCTTGGCATAATCCACAACTCCATTGTCACACAATGGAAGGAACTAAGTTCATCTCATGAACAAATATACACCCAGACTGCCTCTTTGGTAGCATCTTAAGTAGCGATGTATCGAGCCTTTATCGTCCAGTATGCCACGGTATCTAGCTTGGAACCCTTCCAACATACCGTCCCTTTACTGAGGGTAAAGACAATGCCTGTGACTGACTTTCAGTCGTCCTTATCACTCTGGAACCCTTCCAGTGATTCTCCCCAGGATCGATTTATACCATCTCACTACATCTAGTGAGTATCCTAACATCCAATTGCATCTATCTCATAGATGAATACTTAGGATTTAGGAGGTATCACTTTGATCCTATATGGAGAATCATTGTGATAAGCGGAGATTGACCGAGCGTAGCATAGGAAACTCCTTCCCTATCAAGAGCATGTCATCCACGTACTCTACGAGGATCGTCACTATACTCCCTACTACCTTTTTGTTTATACAAGGTTCATCTACCATTTTGATGATGTCAAACTCTTTGACTAACACATCAAAACAGATGTTCCAACTCCGCGATACCTGCTTTATCCTATAAAGCATCTTGTACACGTTTCCGCTGCTCCCACTGTCTACGAAGCCCTCTGGCTGTGTACTTATAGACGTTCTCTTCTAAAACATCATTTAGAAAAGCAGTCATGGCACCCAACCGCCAGATATCGTAGTCATGGTATGTAGCCGTGGCAAGTAGGATCTGGATGGACTTAAGCATAGCCACTTGAAAAAGTTTCATCATTATCCACGCCTGGTTGATGACGAAAAGCTTTAACAAGTCTAGTTTTGAAAGTCTCAACTTTTCCATCTACACCAAGTAATCTTCTCAAGATATACTTGCTCCTGATGGGGATTTAACCCTTCAGATACAGCAACCAAAGTCCATACTTTGTTGGTGTACATGGATTCCATCTCAGATCGCTAAGCATCCAGCCATTCTTACAGAGTCCCACTCCTGATGGCCAGCTCGAAACTAGTTGGGTCATCATCTCATGATGCAATCATCGCTCCCACTGTCATAGAGAAACCGAAGTATCTCTCAGGTGGGTGAGGAACCCTACTAGATCGGCGGAGAGGCTGAGGTTCGTTGGTAACTATTGAATCCTTTGGTTCTATCAAATCATCAGCCGCAGTTTGTATAGCTGGAACATTTCCAGTTCTACATAACCGACTTTGCCTCGAGCTTGTTCGGATTTTGCTTTTCAGACATAGGCCGGACAACCCCAAATCTTAACTAGCTTAAGATATGGGCTCTTCCCATTCCATATCTCATATGGAGTAGTAGGCAGTGATCTGATTCGAACCCTATTCAATAGGTATGCAGCTTCTCAAGCGCATAACTCCCAAAAAGGAAATAGGTAACTCAGTAGTACTCATCATAGAGCACACCTTATCATATAGGGTGAGATTGCTCCGCCCCGATATACCATCGTGCTATGGTGTATACGGAGCAGTAATGCTGAGAGAGAATCTCATTCTCCTTTAGAAAAGTCCAGGATTTCCATGCACAAGTATTCTCCTCCCTGATCTCATCATAGGATACAATACTTATACCCGTATTTTGGTTCTCTACTTCTAACTTATATTCTGTGAATATCTCAAAAGGTTCGGACTTGTGTTTCAACAGGAACATAGGTCTGAATCTCGAAAGATCATCAGAGAATGTAATGAAGTACAAAGAACCAGTTCTGGCATATGTAGACAGGGGACCTTACATACATCAACATGTATCATCCCAAGAGTTTACTAACTCTTTCTCTGCTTCCAGTAAACAGAGCTCTGGTCATCGTATCTTTGTGACATGACTGGCAAGTTTCATAAGATGTAAATTCAAACAGATTTAAATATGCATCTAAATGTAACTTCAGCTAGTCAGGTCGCATTCATATGACCTAGTCTACAATGCCTCAAGAAGGATTTGTTCATTTCTGAACTCATCCTCCTGTGTGTGTTCTGTATACTAAGAACTGTAGTTTGATTTAGAACATCAATGCTTTTAGATAACGTGCCTGAACCGATCAACTTTTGATATAGGAAATGTTCAAAACATTATCCAACTATACAAAATTTTATCATTTCTTTACTAATAAAGAGATAGATATGATTTTGTATATCAGGTTCGGTATCTAATAACATTCGTTCAGAATCAATGTATTTGGAATACAGGGTGACAGTGACCAACAGACTTGGCTGCAACACTTGCCCCGTTTTCTGCCTCATGAAACTTATCACCCGTTCTCAGTTTTTCTACCCTTTTGCATCCCTATGTAACTTATTACATATCTGGGACCCTGATCCGGTATCATATACCCAGGATGCGGAGGATACTGAGAAACAGTTCTTTGTAAGGAACACACCCGAAGATGATGTATCAGCATGCACTCTCTTCGTTTGGGCGGCACGGGAATTCTGGTAATCCCCTATTTCCTGCTCTGTCTTATAACAATTATAAGTTGGAGCGGGACCAACGTTCCCCAGCTCAGTATAACAAGCGGGTTCGGTCAATATCCGTATTATTATCTTGATTAAGGCGTGATATGGTCGCTACCTGGAGAGAGAGAGAAGAAAACACTCAGCGTGCGCTCTTGCAAGATTAGATTGGTTATATATTTTATCTAATCAGGATGGCTCCCACTGTTTTTATCAAATCTTCCTTCAAACCTTAAAAGGAAAGACTAGCCGGGATTAATTACACTCTACAAGTTCGCCAATCTTTCAGCCAGGCCAGTGTCGGTACTTTGAGGGAGGTTCCCCGTACTTTCGCACGGACCTAATTACAGTAAACCTCGTTTTCCCAGAGGCGTAACCCCGTTGACACCTTTCTAGACACCTACTTGATCGGCTAATTGTAAAGTGCAAAACTCTCCCAGGAGTAACAATTACTCGCAGTGGGTATCGGGATCCAACTATCACATAGAAGGTATGCAATCTCATTGCAAATTTCAACACTTGAAACTCCCGATAATGGTTTTTACCCCTAGCACTTATGACCTTAACTATGGTCAACAAATCATAAGCATTAGTCAAGTTCTACCCGTCATTTCGTGATTAATTAGACCCACCCACATAAACCCTTAACTAAGGTCAACAAAGTCACGCGACTGTCCTAACTAATCGCATCATATGCGGTGTAGGAAGACATCACTTAGCTATCGTACACTGTGCCTTGACTATGGTCAACAAACACAGCACGAATACTAAGTACTCTACTTCCTAAAATGACGGAGGGTTGCGAATGGTTTTTGTGAAAACCTTTAACGCTTTGAACTTGATCTCGTTGCGGAATCAAATGGTTTTTAAATGGAATGTTTTCGAGGCTTTTCTAGTTTTTCTAAAGGGGTCACTCCCGGTGAAGGGATCGTCGGCCCTTTTCTCGTCGAATGAGGTGCGGGATATATCATATATATCACTGTGCAAAGCGGAAACTATAGAAGCGATCAAAGACAAACCGAGGGTTGTAGCATCTGCCAGTTATTGCTAAAGGAGTCACTAACGGTGAAGGGATCTCGGTCCTTTCCTCATCGAATAAGGTGCGGGATGTTCTATAATGAACACCGCGATGCAAAGCAAGAACTATTGCTACCTGTTTTATTTTGAAATTCGATTCCACAACATCAATTAGGTTTATTTTCTTTCATTAATCTCATTAATGAATATCCCATCATATAAGTCCACCTAACCATCACAGATAAATATAACGTACGCTTATGCCATCCGCATTCGCCTCGATGTCCCGTCTGCACCGTTAGGTTAGGTAACTAACGCCAGAGCGAGGCAGGGCTAGCGCGGGTGTAAAACATAAGTAACGTTTATATAATATATCATATATACTATATATAATATCTGTCACAGAACATCACATGATCACATCACAGATAAAACACAGCAGAAGAAACATATGAAATATTGGATATACTAGGATGTCCGTGTTTTCAATACGAGCCAGTATAAAACACGGATTCCACGGTCGTGATGAATAGCCAATCCCACACCCCTAGACCCCTACGAGAGCGGCAAGCAACCCTACCAATTCTAGGGTTAGGAGACCCGGACTCGACCCCTCGAGATGGTCTCCCACTGGACCCTAAAACCCGGTTACTTGTGCTCCCCTCCTTGGGTCTATCCTAGTGTAGAAAAGTAAATAATATAAATCAACGGTGACAACTTCCGCAACCTGGAAGTGCCCCAATAAAAGAATATTACATACAAGTTTTTACATGAATGAAAATGAAAAACACTCATCTCACATAAAAATCCCGGCTATTCAAACACGACGATCCAATATAACATATCCAGCAACACATAACATCACATGTCATCAACGCAAGTAAATATGCGCATCCCAATTGTCGTTGACATATAGCAACGAAACCGGCGATATCACATATTACACTTACGGTCACAGAAAAGAAAGTGTAAAACTACAACAGTTGGAATCCGCAATCACCTCAAACATCGCATGCCTGATCAAATGAATTCTTTAGACATCGCATGCCCAACAATTATAAACCCCGCATTTTAGTCTCATTATCGAAAACTCTTTCCAATATCAAGTCGGGCAATTCAACAAGATTCCCGAAAAACTGATCGAATGCTCGTCGCAAACTTTAGTAGGCGGCCGCACCCCCGACGCCGTCGACGAAGTGCACCAAGGTGGAACACCGCTACCGCGAGCACCTGAACGGATGCTTTCGGTGACGGGGTTCTCCTACAGTCACTTGGTCGGGGCTATGGAGTGAGGCTGTCTATTAAGTTTACCCGGCGAGTATCCGCATACGCTACGTGATTGCGACGGACTATCACATCAAAACTCCGTGGCAACCGATCAAGTGAGACTAAACTGCTATGTTTATAATATTCATTCCGTTATCTAATAACTACTTGTGAATTCCAATTATTGTATCACATTCCGGATAAATAGAAAATGCTAAACCTTTCGATCGAACAATCGAACACCCAAGTTTTCCCGAAACAGATCAACACATGAAATAAGTCTAACAACATTCAGTTCGTGCCTCAGTACCAACGGTCCAGCCGTAGAAGGGTCAAGCCAACGCCTCACATGTGGCACGCCGTACTGCCCCAAACCCGAAGGTTCAAAGGGCAGTTCAAGACGGTCACATAATCGAGTTAAGGTTTGTTGTCTTCTAGAGGGTCCATCGCGTTACTTGCACTACTTAGAACGTCGTTAAACTACGGAAAAATCCAACAATTGGAAATTTCCTGGCAGGGGAAAAAGTGGGTATTTATATCCGGTCGAACTTTTTAACAAATTCTAAAATACCCGGAAAAACACATTGACAAAATTAGACAATCCGATCGATACACTGAGTTCCCAATACAACCCAGAAAATAAAACTCTGGAATAAATATTAAAATATTCCCAGGAAAACCAGCACTAAAAACTAGGAGTTACTGTGAAAATTTAAACAGATGATGGGACAACTTGGCCGCGGAACCGCCGCACAAGCCATGCTTGTGCCGCGGTTTCGCCGCACTCTTGAGGAATCAAGCTCTCGAATTTCACAGTAATTCTTAGAAATACCTGCTGATTTTTCTTCATATTTTTAATTCACAAAAATCCCCATTTTAAAGAATTGTCCAGAGAGCATTTTAAAGTCGGGTTTTAGATCGATCGGACTTCTAACTCCGTCTACGCATCGCCTAAGGCTCTAGCTAGGCTCTGATACCACTGTAGGGATCCTAGGCACACTAATGAAGTCTCACAAGTTATCAAACATGCCCAATTGAAATTTTACATGTGCCGAGAAAACCTAATACGGATCGTTAACTAGATATATAGGCTATGCGAGCAAGTAAATGGAAATATAGCTAAAGGGAAGGGGCTACAACATTTGGAGATCCGGTCCTCCACCTCCTAGGCTCCATGATGAAGTCCTCTCCGCTGTCCAAATCGAACCATGACTCTCACGGTGGTTTCATCGGAGAAAAAAGGCGGGCTAGGTCGTCGACAACGTGCCGAAGATGATCTACGTCGAGGCATCACTAGATCAAGCTCCAACTTCACCAAGTCAAGAAAACTTGTGAAGGAAACACCCTATACTACTTGGCAAGAGGTAGAGGATGAAGAAATAGGAAGTGGGTAGACTTTAGAATTGGATTTCTCACTAGTTTTCATCACTTGCCATTGGAGTAGCAAGCTTTCTTCATGGAAGAAGAAGATGAAGAAGAAGAAGAAGATATGATAAGTTATTATTAAAAGGAAAATAAAAGGAATACTTATCATAACTTCAACCATGGTTTAGTGTAGAGATTTAACTAAGGTTAGAGGAGTGGTTAGGGTTAGAGAAGAGACAAGAATGGTGGACTAATTCAAAGCTTCAAGAATCTTCAACTAAAAACAAAAATAGCAACCATTCTTTTCTCATCTTTTCCAAAATAAATAAATAAATAAATAAATAAGTAAGAAGAAAACCCTAATCATAAACTTAACCATGGTTTAATTCTTTACACTTAACCAAGTGAACATGTATCATCAAACATGATACAATCATGTGCATAAATGTATATCACATATACAACTTGCACAATTCAAGTGAGAAAAATCCATTTAAAGTGAACCAATACTAGTTAATGCAAAGTAATATATCAAATATATAATCATACATTAAATCATTAAATCAACACTTGATTCAATGATCCGGTCATATCGCATATGACCGACTAATATCCAATGTATCGGCTTATCGAATCAATCCTCGATTCGATAACTAGGATATATCGCATACAACCAATCGATACATTCATCGCGAGAATGGAATACGGTATCACATACACGCATTATTCTCGGTCCCGCACATATCTCATATGCGCTCCTATTTCGTTTCGCTTGAGCCAGGAAACCTCTGTGTAGGACTCTAAAGACTCGTCAATACGCCGGTAGCAGATGATGATCATATCAAGCACCCACAAGCCGCAAGCGGTCTGCTAAACGTAACGGCCACCCGGGTATTGAGCAATCAGAAGATCGACGAGCAAGCCCGCTCACACTCCTGTGAATCCAACCAGTAACACTTACCGTACAGTCCGGTCAGTTCGTCTGATATGTCGCATATCTCGCCTAGGGGTGGTAAACGTCAGACCCCAATAGCTTGATAAGTCATGCCGATATAAGGTCCATAACAATCGTGAAACTACAGATAACTCTTACCAGTATATCACTGCAACCCTGGCCAGGGATTTCCTGTTATGGCCAGTCGTGCATAGCGCAACATCAACCCCCAATACCGGGAGAGACGAATCCCCTCCTATCGCTCATTGCCTCCATGTGAATCGGGACTGTACCCAAAAACCAACTGTTTGCACAACTCAGTAGAGTCATGGTAGGGTGGAAATCAAAACACAGTGGGAGACACACAAGACTCTATGACGATCTCGGGTCAACAGATTAAGCTGTAGCAGTGTCACCAGAGAACTGCCATCTGACGTGAGGTATAATACCATCTGGAAGTTCTCGGCGAGTCCGTTCAGTGTACCCAGTCTCCACTGAGCACCCGTATACCATCTCTGATGTCAAACACCAATGGATATGGGATCATCCATCGCCCATCACATGGGTCGAGAAGATATACGCTAGTCTACTCTGGAATATCGATGCCCCGTATCGATATTCCCACGACTAGGAACAATGAAGGATGTACTCATTGACTACCCAGGCCCCACTAGTATGATCTACATCATAGTCCTGGAAATCGAGTACTCATCCTAAGGGCCTTATGAACATGTAATCAGAGAGACAGAAAATATACATGTTAAGACAAAGAGCAACCAGATAGCGTACTATCATGTCGAGCAAAAAAGTCCTACCTATATATGTCCCAGCATCCACTACAATATACATCCAATGTACAGTAATGGCCTCTAGGGCATACATATAACTAACACCAAAACTGTTTGTGGGTGCTGTTCTGATCCGTCTCATTTAACGGAAGAATGTCCATTAAACTCTGCGTTTCAAGGTCACGAGCATTCTAATGCCGCATTTCAAAGACCTCAAAACGATCCATATTCTTCCACGTACAATCAGGGTTGGAGGAATCACCCGAATTTCGCTTGGAACCAAAACCAATCTCAAAACACGGTTCCAAACACGAATAATTTTCAAAGGGCTCTTCCTCCATCACAACAACAACCCCTTCAACTCACTCAGCACCCCTATCAGTCACAAAACTTCCAAAATCAGGTCAACACTCCTGCACAGTCTAATCCTATGACCTGTTCTGATGAATTCTCTCAATTCACTCAAACCATGAAATCACTTTTATCAAATTTCATAGAGGTTTCGACTGAGATTAGATCTTCCGTCAGTGAGATAAAGAAAAACTCAGCGTCCCAAGCTGAGACTATCAGATCGATGGAAGCTGAAATCGCACGCCTAAAAGCCGAAATGAGTGCGAGAGAAAAAGGGAAACTTCCCTCTCAACCCCTACAGAATCCTGGGAATTACAATGTAAATGCCATCACAACGTTGAGATCGAGAAGAGTGCTGAGCAATCATGTCGGGGAAGGTATTGATGATACTGAAAATCATATCAACGCCCCGGCTGAGACCTTTCCACACACACACACTTCTCTTTCTGATCCTTCTTCTTCTACCACACCACCGTCTCGCGAGCCTATTCTCCATTTCCCACTAGGCTCGACACCTCAGTATAACTCTTCTAGTTCTCTATAGACGGTCCCCACACCTCTTTTGGGACCTCGTCTATCCCCTCTTTCTTCTCCTGTGATGGACCCTGCGCTTATTGCGAAAGCTCCTTACCCGAACCGGTTAAGCGGTAATAGAACGAGTCCTCATATGGAGAAAATAATGGAAATGTTCAAACAGGTTAACATCAATATCCCTCTCCTAAATGCAATTCAACAAGTCCCCGCATATGCGAAAATTCTTAAGGACTTGTGCACTAGGAAGAGGAAGACTCAAGTGCCGAAGAAGGTCTTTATGGCTAATAATATTAGCACTGCTTTTATTCCCCAGCTACCAAAGAAACGAAAGGACCCAGGTTGTCCTACAATATCGATTTCTATTGGGGGTAAAAACATAAATCATGCTCTTTAGACCTTGGCGCAAGTGTTAACCTACTCCCTTTTTCTGTTTATGAGCAATTAGGGATTGGAGAGCTAAAACCTGCTCACTGCACTCTCCAAATGGCAGACCGATCTATCACCAAACCAAGGGGAGAACTAAAGGATGTGTTGATAAAGGTCGGGGAATTTGTTTTCCCTGTAAGATTCATTATGCTCGACACACAGCCTGTAGCAAACCCCCGGAGCCAAATTCCGGTGATTCTGGGTCGTCCTTTCCTTGCCACTTCCAACGCAGTTATAAACTGTAGAAATGGTTCAATGAACTTATCATTTGGAAATATGACCATTGAACTAAATATCTACAAAGTTGGAAGTCAGCCATCAGAACCCTCTGCAAATATTTTAGATGTGTGCTCTGTCCATAAGATCGCTCCCGATAGTTGTGGAGCTGAGGATCTTTGCTTTCTAGATCTCGACGACATTACCACATCTCTGCTTGATCTTACAGATGATCTTAGTGAGGACACTTTTCCTACACTTGAGTCCTGCACTCCTGACTTTTCTTCACCCGAGTCTGTATCTTTCACAGGCTCTGAGCTTCTTTGTAAATCCAAAAATTACTCAATGATTCATCCTTCTATCATTTCTCCGCCTGAGTTAGATCTCAAAATTTTACCTTCTCACCTTAAATATGCATATCTAGGTGAGAATGAGTCTTTACCGGTTATCATATCCGCTTCTCTTGCATCAGAGCAAGAGAATGCACTTTTATCGGTATTAAGATCTAACAAAGAGGCGTTTGGTTGGAGTATGGCGGACATCAAAGGGATTAGTCCCTTGATAGTTGAACATCATATACATGTGATGGATGATGCCAGACCATCCCGAGAACCATAGAGACGGTTAAATCCCGTCATGAAGGAAGCGGTCATGAAAGAGATCGTCAAATGCTTAGATAATGGTATTATATACCCCATCTCCGATAGCCAATGGGTGAGTCCTATACATGTCGTTCCTAAGAAATCCGGCATCACTGTTATAACCAATGAAGCAAATGAGTTGATTCAGACATGCGCCCAAACTGGGTGGCGTGTATGTATTGATTATAGAAAACTCAATCCTGCCACGAGGAAAGACCACTTTCCTCTACCATTCATTGATCAAATGCTGGAACGCTTAGCGGGACGAGAGTATTATTGTTTTATGGACGGATACTTAGGCTATAATCAGGTCCCCATCTCCAAAAAGGATCAAGATAAAACCACTTTTACTTGTCCTTTTGGTACCTTTGCTTACAGTCGCATGCCCTTTGGGTTATGCAATGCTCCCTCTACCTTTCAGCGGTGTATGATGGGGATATTCTCTGATATGGTAGAGAATTTTCTGGAGATCTTTATGGACGATTTCTCGATTTTTGGAGACTCTTTTTCTGATTGCCTATCGAATCTTTACGCTGTTCTTACTCGTTGCAAAGAGAAGAACTTGACATTGAACTGGGAAAAATGCCATTTTATGGTCCAAGAAGGAATAGTACTTGGACATGTCATTTCACAGAAAGGCATTAAGGTTGACAGAGCTAAGATAGATGTCATTCAAAACCTCCCTCATCCCAAAAGCGTCAAAGATATTCGATCTTTCCTAGGCCATGCGGGCTTTTATAGGAGATTCATTAAGGACTTTAGCAAAATTGCTAGACCTTTAACTCTTCTCCTGGCCAAGGATACGACCTTCCATTTTGACTCGGACTGCGAGACAGCTTTCGACTCGCTTAAACACTCACTCACTTCAGCCCCCGTGTTATCACCACCAAACTGGGACTACCCCTTTGAGCTGATGTGTGACGCATCTGATTTTGCAGTAGGTGCAGTCTTAGGACAACACATCGAAAAGATGCCACACGTGATATACTATGCAAGTAAGACCCTGAATGATGCGCAAATCAATTATACAACCACAGAAAAAGAACTCTTAGCGGTTGTATTTGCATTAGAAAAATTCAGGCCTTACTTAATTGGCTCACCTATAGTTGTGTATACTGACCATTCCGCTTTAAAACATCTTTTGGCGAAGAAAGATGCAAAAGGTCGACTAATACGTTGGATCCTTCTGTTACAAGAATTCGATCTTGTTATCAAAGATAAGAAAGGATGTGAAAACGTAGTAGCTGACCATCTTTCACGAATCATTTCTTCCCCTGTGACCCTGCCGATCAATGATTCTTTCTCCGATGAACAACTCTTGAGCATATCCAATGAACCATGGTTCAGGGATATTGTGAACTATCATGCCACGGGACTTATACCGAGCGATTGGTCAAAACAGGACAAATATCGTTTTCTATCCCAAGTAAAACACTTTTACTGGGACGAGCCCTATTTGTTTAAATATTGTCCTGATCAGATCATTCACCGGTGTGTCCCGAATGAAGAGTTCAAGAGTGTTCTTTTATTTTGTCATGATCAGGCCTGTGGGGGTCACTTTGGTCCTAGAAAGACAGCGGAGAAGGTTTTGCAATGTGGATTTTATTGGCCGACCTTATTCAAGGACGCATTTGAGTATTGCAAAACCTGTACACAATGTCAATATACGGGTAGAATATCCCAGAGGAATGAAATGCCTCAGCAACCCATCTTGGTTGTTGAAATATTCGATGTTTGGGGCATTGATTTTATGGGTCCCTTTCCCAACTCCTTTGGGAATCTGTACATATTGCTGACGGTTGATTATGTCTCAAAGTAGGTAGAAGCCATTCCATGTCGTACTAATGACAAGAAAGTTGTCATTAAGTTCTTGAAAGGGAATATCTTTTCGCGATATGGACACCCACGCGCTATCTGTTAGTTATATGTATGCCCTAGAGGCCATTACTGTACATTGGATGTATATTGTAGTGGATGCTGGGACATATATAGGTAGGACTTTCTTGCTCGACATGATAGTACGCTATCTGGTTGCTCTTTATCTTAACATGTATACTTTCTGTCTCTCTGATTACATGTTGATAAAGCCCTTAGGATGTGTACTCGACTTCCAAGACTATGATGTAGATCATACTAGTGGGACCTGGGTAGTCCATGAGTACATCCTTGAAATGTTCCTAGTCGAGGGAATATCGAGACGGGGCATCGATATTCCAGAGTAGACTAGCGCATATCTTCTCGACCCATGCGATGGGCGATGGATGATCCCATATCCATTGGTATTTGACATCGAAGATGGTATGCGGGTGCTCAGTGGAGACTGGGTACACTGAACGGACTCGCCGAGAACTCCCAGATGGTATTATACCTCACGTCAGATGGCAGTTCTCTGGTGACACTGGTACAGCTTAGTCTGTTGACCCGAGATCATCATAGAGTCTTGTGTGTCTCCCACTGTGCTTTGATTTCCACCCTACCACGGCTCTACTGAGTCGTGCAAACAGGTGGTTTTTGGGTACAGTCCCGATTCACATGGAGGCAATGAGCGATAGGAGGGGATTCGTCTCTCCCGGTATTGGGGGTTGATGTTGCGCAATGCACGACTGGCCATAACAGGAAATCCCTGGCCAGGGTTGCAGTGATATACTGGTAAGAGTTATCAGTAGTTTCACGAATGTTATGGACCTCAAGTCGGCATGACATATCGAGCTACTGGGGTCTGACGTTTACCACCCCTAGGCGAGATATGCGACATATCAGACGAACAGACCGGACTGTACGGTAAGTGTTACTGGTTGGATTCGCAGGAGTGTGAGCGGGCTTGCTCGTCGATCTTCTGATCGCTCAATACCCGGGTGGCCGTTACGTTTAGCAGACCGCTTACGGCTTGTGGATGCTTGATATGATCATCATCTGCTGCCGGCGTATTGACGAGTCTTTAGAGTCCTACACAGGGGTTTCCTGGCTCAAGCGAAACGAAATAGGAGTGCATATGAGATATGTGCGGGACCGAGAATAATGCGTGTATGTGATACCGTATTTCATTCTCGCGATGAATGTGTCAAATGGTTGTATGCGATATAACCTAGTTATCGAATCAAGGATTGATTCGATAAGCCGATACATTGGATACTAGCCGGTTATATGCTATATAACCGGATCATTGAATCAAGTGTTGATTTAATGATTTAATGTATAATTTTATATTTGATATATCATTTTGCATTAACTAGTATTGGTTCACTTTAAATGGATTTTCTCACTTGGTATGCACAAGTTGTATATGTGATATACTTTTGTGCACAAGATTGTATCATGTTTGATGATACATGCAAGCTAGGGTTTGTGTAAAGAATTGACCATGGTTAGGGTTTCTTTTTATTTGCTTATTTATTTATTCATTTATTCTTTATTGAAAGAAATAAAATAGTGGCTAAGTTTGGATAATCTTTGAAGCTTCATGAAGCTTTGAATGGTTGACTATTTTGTTTGTTTCCTTAACCTTAACCATTCACTTTAACCTTAGTTTGTTCTCTACATCTAACCATAGTTGACATTATGATAAGAATGATTTATTTTCTATTTTTCAAATATCTTATCATAATTCTTTTATCATCTTCTTCTTCATCTTCAAGTTGAAGAAAGCTTGCACCTTCAATGGCAACTAGCCAAATCAAGTGAGAAATCCAAATCTAAAGTCTACCCACTTCCTATTTCTTCATCCTCTACTACTTGCCATGTACTAGAGTGTGTTGTCTTCATAAGTTTCTTGACTTGGCGAAGGCGGAGCTCGTTCTTGTGATGCCTCGACATAGATCATCTTCGGCATCGAACCGACGATCAAGCCCGCCCATTTCTTCGACGAAGCCGATACTTGAGTTCGGGGTTCGATTTGGACAGCGGAGGGAGATCATCGTGGAGCTCAGGAATTGGTGGACCGGATCTACAAAGGTTGTAGCCCCTTTCCTTTAGATACATTTCCGTTTACTTGCATGCTTCGCCTAGATATCTAGTAAACGATCCGTATTAGGGTTTGTAGGCACCCGTAAAATTTGATTTGTGCATGTTTGATCACATGTGAGACTCCATATGTGTGCCTAGGAACCCTACACTATCATTAGCGATAATTGGACATATTTCTGCAGCAGATCTTTCGAGACTCTGATGCGAAAATACTCAATCAACCACCGACTTTCTACACCCTATCATCCCCAAACAAGCGGGCAGGCTGAAATCTCAAACAGACAAATCAAACTTATCCTGGAGAAAACTGTTGCTAAAAATAGAAAAGACTGGTCGACCAAACTGACGGATGCACTTTGGGCTTTCAGGACTGCATTTAAAACCGACCTAGGGATGTCTCCATATAGGATAGTGTTTGGGAAAGCATGTCATTTACCCGTCGAGATAGAGCATAAAGCATTGTGGGCTATAAAAGAAATAAATTTTGATCTAAACCTTGCTTGCAACTTTCGGAAGCTGCAACTTAATGAGCTAAGCGAACTCCACGATGAAGCTTATGATAACGCTGTAATCACAAAGATAGGACTAAGGTTTTTCAGGATAAAAACATTTTGAGGAAAACATTTTCACCTGGTCAACAAGTCCTTCTTTATGATTCACGATTACACCTTCACGCGGGTAAGCTCCGATCTCGATGGAAGGGACCTTTTGTTGTGCGGTCTGTATACCCGCACGGGAAAGTAGAAGTAGAAAATGTTAAAAACGGTACCTTTTTCAAAGTGAATGGACGTAGACTAAAGCCGTATTTTTCCACCGACCCCACGGAGGAGCTCTTGTTCTTACAAGAGCCAATTTATTTTGATTAAAATTCCTCCGTCTCACCTTCATGTCCTGTATATCATTGCATCATTTTTTGAATGAAGGTGAGTTAAAAGAGTAAGTTTGGGGGAAGTTCTTCACTTATATATTTTGCCCCCACTAATAATTCCCTCCAGGCTTACAGTTTTTGTAGGTATAGCGATAGGAAACAGTGAGGACGCTGTTGAAAACAAGTTTGGGGGAGGTTTGTGCTTATTTTTGCATCATTTGCATATCATTTGCATAAGCACAAAACATTTCCTTTAAAAATCTATAAAAATTGAAAATTTTTCGAAACCAATAAAAATTTAAGAATTTCCAAGTATAAAAATAATTTTAATATTTACTCTTTTTGTATATAAATAAGATAATGAAAGTTTAGATAGTGAAAAATTACATCCATGAGATTAGAAGAATTTAAGAAAACTAAGAAAATTAGAAGTTTTCTTATATGAACTAGTAATAAGTAGTTATGAGCCGTTGTCCCAAGAGTTAGTAAGATGAAGGACGTCACTAATCTGAGGATAAAAATAAGTCTGAAAAATAGTTTCTATTCTGGAAGCCAAATATTTTGAACGTTGCTACCCTGCTATTCGCACTTACACACGTCTTGAAACCCGGGATAGTAGAGGATACCTTGAAATGCTCTTGTCTTAAAGCCGATGTATGAAGGAAATAAAAAGAAAAAAGTGAATAAAAAAAATATATAAAGTGGTGAGAAAAATGGACACTGGTTTTGTTATCACCAAGGGCAATAAAAAAATATATAGCGAGGGTGCTTCTTCACCTAGTGCCCTAAGGCCAACTGGTCTGGGAGTCACTGCTATGCCTGAGGTAGTGCAAGACGAGGAAAATACACCAAGTAAGCAAGCACATGAGTAATCGGTCGGTTAGTACCTCAAGAAGTATTAACGGTCGCATGAAAGTGTGTGAGCAATCTCATCTAAATATTCATTAATTAAAAATTACTGAGGCTGATGTGCAAGAGTATAACAGCTTGAATTGAATTCTCCGGGTGTAGAGATGTCTTTACACACACGCAGGGTGATATGATCGATGTTTGGAATAAAGATACGAATGAAGAATAAGACGATGTTTTATTGAGGGAGGACGTGATTTCTAACATCTTTTCATGACCATTAAGATAGGGCTCATGACAACCGAAAAGCTAGCTTAGTTGGAAACCCTAATTTTCAAAGTCTTTCTTTTACAATTCTTTTCTTTAAATGTAATAATCATGATCTTTCTTTTATTATTGGATTTTGTGGGTGCAATTCGCTGAAAACCCTCAGGAGACAACACTCCTCCTACTAGGGACACCTAGAGGTTTAAAGGCTTGTTGCACATGCTCAGTGCAATCGTGTTGCCTACGAAAATGTGCCAGTTAGTTTTTCTCTTTCTTTATTTTCTCCTTCTCTTTTTAATAAACAGTTCGCTCGGGACGATCAAAATTAAGTTTAGGGGAATTTGATTAGTCGAAAATATTGCATATTTCAGCCGGCAATTTCCTCATCATTTGCACTCATTTAGAAGTGTACGGTATTCATATTTCACATATTAGAAAAACTGTCGCAAAATATCAGATTGCATGTGTTAGACTCTAAAACCGGTATTTCTAGGGAAATTGACCGCATTTCATGGCATCGCATCATTCCTATATTGCGCAACACTTGTTTTAAAGATCTGTGCAGGAAAATCCAGAAGAAAGGCAAAAAGTTATACGGTACCGATCTAATATTACGCCAACTCAATGATTTCAATTCTGGTATCAATCCAAAGGGACAAATACAAATCAACATATCAGATAAAGGCCCAAGTATCAACCAAAGACAACACCAGAAGAACCAAGCCCCAAGGAGCCTACTTGGCCGCGGAACCGCGGCCTAAGCCGCCTTGTGCCGCGGTTCCGCGGCGGATCTGCCACATCAGCACCAAAACTTTGCACCAAAATTCTTCATTCAGGGCCCACATTCAGCTCATGTACTTCAAGTTCTAGAAGACTCCAGAGGCTTCTGCCAGATTAGCAAAACCCTTGTTCCTACACTAAACTAAACCTTGTATTCTAGAAACTTCTTCTTAATCCCTAGCTTAAACCCTAAGCTAAGCCTAACAAACTCCTTCTAGAAGCCTCAACAAACTTTTGGAGGGAATTGTAAATTCAAACCTAGACCTAGGGTTTGGGTGATCTATAAATAAGACCCTAGGCTCACTTGTAAAAAGGGACTTGATCCTTGACTAGTTCATTTAGCCAATTTAGATCCATTCACTCTCTTTCTTCATCTTCTTCTTCCACAAGAGTGAGAGGACTTGTGTGAAACCCTAACCCTAATTCCAATCAAAAGCCAAGATTCCGAGTACCCCATCAAGCAAGAAGCCTTGCAACCTTTTATGCGCCGAGCCGATCTTCAACAGAGCAAGTGGTCCAAGCCGATCCGCGACTCACGGAGCCGAGCGACGCCAATTCAACAATTTAGTTCTTCCTCTTGTAGTTCTTGAGCGACTGTAATCAAATTGTTGATATAAATAAAATGTGATATTCTTTTATCTTGTTTTCTTTAAATTCTTGCATCATGATATCTTTTCAATTCTTGAATGCTTTCTGTGTGATGATGTTTGAGTAATACTCCGCTCGTCGAGGAGTCGAGAAGATCAATAGAATGATGATGTAATATATCTTAAATCGATTCTTGAATCCTACGAGTTTTGTAAACCCTAGCAAGTTCAAGAATCGACGACCCAATTCGTTGCGATGCTTTCTTGATTGATATCGCTCGAGATTGGGGAGTTACGATCGTTTTTTGAAATTGCTAGAGGCTAGAATGTGAATGATATCTATGAAAGAACAAGGGTTAAACGATGAAACCCTAGTTTCATCAAGAAACCCCTAACTCTCGTCGATCATCATCGATCAAGTATCAATCCTTCGAAGGACAAGAACACGAAATCTTGAGATTACATCACGTCTATAGATTCGATCGATTCCTACGAGCCTCATTTAGATTCTTGACATTTTGGTTGGAAATATCATCGAAACACCGATTCTTGATTTGTTTATCAGTTTCTTGATTCTTGATTAAACATCGTGACACCTAAATCAATCGATAAATTCTTGAATCATGTTTTCTTTTCTTTTCGATTAACTTTTCGATTCAAACAAATAAAATACAGAAACGAATCGCACAATCCCTATGGACGATCCGCACTCGCTTACGATCTACAATCAACACCGTAATTGATTGCGGTCAAATATAATTCTTTGATTGTGAATTTTATTCAATATTACCGACTCATTGAAACTTATTCGCTTTATTCGATTTACATAAACAAGAAATCATTACAATAAAATTGCGCCGTTGCCGGGGACTATTTGATTTGATAAGCAATCTAGAAATTTATAACAATTAATGTCTAAATTCGTCTATGTGTTTTTCCGAATAATTTCAGAAAATGTTGAAAAGTTCGACCGGATATAAATACCCATTTTTCCCCTGTCGGGAAATTTCCAACTGTTGGATTTTTCCGTAGTTTGAGAACGTTCTAAGTAGTGCAAGTAACGCGATGGACCCTCTAGAGGACAACAAACCTTAACTCGATTATGTGACCGTCTTGAACCGCCCTTTGAACCTTAGGGTTTGGGGCAGTACGGCGTGCCATATGTGAGGCGTTGGCTTGACCCTTCTACGGCTGGACCGTCGGTACTGTGGCATGAAGTGAATGTTTTTAAACTTATTTCATGTGTTGAGTTATTTCGGGAAAACTTGGGTGTTTGATTGTTCGATCGGAAAGTTTAACATTTTCTATTTATTTGGAATGTGATACAATATTTGGAATCCACAAGTAGTTATGAGATAACTGATTCTGATGTTATAAACATAGCATTTTAGTCTCACTTGATCGGTTGCCACGGAATTTTTGATGTGATCAAAAGTCCGTCGCAATCACGTAGCGTACGCGTATACTCGCTATTAAACTTAATAGATAGCCACGCCCTATAGCCCCGACCAAGTGACTGTAGGAGAACCCCGTCGCCGAAAGCATCCGTTCGGGTGCTCGCGGCAGCGGTGTTCCGCCATAGTGCACTTCGTCGACGGTATCGGGGGTGCGGCCATCTGCTAAAGTTTGCGACGAGCATTCGTTCTGGATGTCGGGAATCTTGTTGAATTGCCCAATTTGATATTGAAAAGAGTTTTCGACAATGAGACTAAAATGCGGGGTTTATAATTGTTAGGCATGTCTAAGGAATTCATTTGGTTAGGCATGCGATGTCTAAGCTGGTTGCGGATTCCAACTGTTGTAGTTTTACACTTTCTTTTCTGTGACCGTAAGTGTAATATATGATATCGCCGGTTTCGTTGCTATATGTCAACGACAATTGGGATGGGCATATTTACTTTCGTTGATGACATGTGATGTTATGTGTTGCTGGATATGTTATATTGGATCGTCGTGTTTGAATAGACGGGGGTTTTTTTATGTGTGATGAGTGTTTTTTCTTTTTCATTCATGTAAAAACTTGTATGTAATATTCTTTTATTGGGGAACTTCCAGGTTGCGGAAGATGTCACCGTTGATGTATATTATTTACTTTTCCGCATTAGGATAGACCCAAGGAGGGGAACACAAGTAACCGGGTTCTAGGGTCCAGTGGGAGACCATCTCGAGGAGTCGAGTCCGGGTCTCCTAACTCTAGAATTAGTAGGGTTGCTTGACGCTCTCGTAGGGGTCTAAGGGTGTGGGATTGGCTATTCATCATGACCGTGGAATCCGTGTTTTATACAGGCTCAATATAAAACACGGACGTCCTAGTATATCCAATATTTCATATGACATTTTCTGCTGCGTTATCTGTGATGTGATCATGTGATTTGTTCAGATAGATAATATATATAGTATATATGATATATTATATAGACGTTGCTTATGTTTTACACCCGCGCTAGCCCTGCCTCGCTCTGGCGTTAGTTACCTAACCTAACGGTGCAGACGGGACATCGAGGAGAATGTGGATGGCATAAGCGTACGTTATATTTATCTGTGATGTTTAGGTGGACTTAAATGATGGGACATTCATTAATGTGATTAATCAAAGAAAATAAACATAAAAGATGTTGTGGAATCGAATTTCAAAAATAAAACAGGTAGCTACAGTTCTTGCTTTGCATCGTTGTGTTCCTTGTAGAACATCCTGCACCTTATTCGATAAGGAAAGGACCGAGATCCCTTCACCGGGAGTGACTCCTTTAGCAATAACTGGCAGATGCTACAACTCTCGGTTTGTCTTTTGATTGCTTCTATAGTTTTTGCTTTGCACAGCGATATATATGATATATCCTGTACCTTATTCGATGAGGAAAGGGCCGACGATCCCTTCACCGGGAGTGACCCCTTTAGCAAAACTAGAAAAGCCTAAAAAACACTCCATTTAAAAACCATTTGATTCCGCAACGAGATCAAGTTCAAAGCGTTAAAGGTTTTCTTAAAAACCATCCGCAACCCTCCGTCATTTTAGGAAGTAGAGTACTTAGTATTCGTGCTGTGTTTGCTGACCATAGTCAAGGCACAGTGTACGGTAGCTAAGTGATGTCTTCCTACACTGCATATGATGCGATTGTTAGGACAGTCATGTGGCTTTGTTGACCTTAGCTAAGGATCATGTGGGTGGGTCTAATTAATCACGAAATGACGGGTATAACTTGACTAGTGCTTATGATTTTTTGACCTTAGCCAAGGTCATAGGTGCTAGGGGTAAAAAACCATTATCGGGAGTTTCAAGTGTTGAAATTTGCAATAAGATTGCATACCTTCTATATGATAGTTGGATCCCGATACCCACTGCGAGTAATTGTTACTCCTGGGAGAGTTTTGCACTTTGCAATTAGCCGATCAAGTAGGTGTCTAGAAAGGTGTCAACGGGGTTACGCCTCTGGGAAAACGAGGTTTATTTTAATTAGGTCTGTGCGAAAGCATGGGGAACCTCCCTCAAAGTACCGACACTGACCTGGCTGAAAGATTGGCGAACTTGTAGAGTGTAATTAATCCCGGCTAGTCTTTCCTTTTAGGGTTTGAAGGAAGATTTGATAAAAACAGTGGGAGCCATCCTGATTAGATAAAATAAATAACCAATCTAATCTTGCAAGAGCGCACGCAGAGTGTTTTCTTCTCTCTCTTTCCAGGTAGTGACCATATCACGCCTTAATCAAGATAATAATATGGATGTATTAACCGAACTCGCTTGTTATACTGAGCTGGGGAACGTTGGTCCCGCTCCAACTTATAATTGTTATAAGACCGAGCAGGATTTAGGGGAATACCAGGAATCCCATGCCGCCCAAACGAAGAAAGTGCATATGATGCATCTCCTTCGGGTGTGCTCATTATAAAGAACTGTTTCTCAGTATCCTCTACATCCTGGGTATTTGATACCGGATCAGGATCCCGCAAATGTAATCCGTTACATGGGCTACAGAAAGGTAAAGAACTGAGAACGGGTGATAAGTTTCATGAGACAGAAAACGGTGCAAGTGTTGCAGCCAAATCTGTTGGTCACCGTCACCTTATATTACCAGAATACATTGATTCTGAACAAATGTTATTAGATACCGAACCTGATATACAACATCATATCAGTCTCTTTATTAGTAAAGAAATGATATAATTTTGTTTTGTTGGATAATGTTTTGAACATTTCCTATATCAAAAGTTGATCGGTTCAGGCACGTTATCTAAAAGCATTAACGTTCTAAATCAAACTACAGTTCTTAGTATACAGAACACACACAAGAGGAAGAGTTCAGAAATGAACGAATCCTTCTTCAGGAATTGTAGACTAGGTCATATCAATGCGACCCGACTAGCTCAAGTTACATTAAGATGCATATTTAAATCAGTTTGAATTTACATCTTGTGAAACTTGCCAGTCATGTCACAGAGATAAGATGACCATAGCTCCGTTTACTGGAAACAGAGAAAGAGTTGGTAAACTCTTGGGATTGATACATGTTGATGTATGTAAGGTCCCCTGTCTACACATGCCAGGACCGTTTCTTTGTACTTCATTACATTCTCTGATGATCTATTAAGATTCAGTCATAAGTTCCTGTTGAAACATAAGTCCGAACCTTTTGAGATATTCATAGAATATAAGTTAGAAGTAAAGAACCAAAAACAGGGTATAAGTATTATGTCCTGTGATGAGATCAAGGAGGAGAATACTTGTGCATAGAATTCCTGGACTATTCTAAAGGAGAATAAGATTCTCTCTCAGTATTACTCCTCTGAATATACCATAGCACAACGGTGTATCAGGGAGGAGCAATAGCACCCTATATGATATGGTGTGCTCTATGATGAGTATTACTGAGTTACCTATTTCCTTTTGGGGTTGTGCACTTGAGAAGTTGCATACCTATTGAACTGGGTTCGAATCAAATCAGTGCCTACCACTCCATATAAGATATGGTATGGGAAGAACCCATCTCTTAAGTAAGTTAAGATTTAGGGTTGTCCGGCCTATGTCAAAAGCAAAATCCGGACAAGATCGAGGCAAGGTCAGTTCTGTACAACTGGAAAGGTTCCAGCTATACAAAACTGCAGCTGATGATTTGATAGAACCAAACGATTCTATAGTCCCCAACGAACCTCGGCCTCTCCGCCGATCTAGCAGGGTTCCTCATCCGCCTGAGAGATACTTCGGTTTCTCGATGACAGTGGGAGCGAGGAATGCATCATGAGATGATGACCCAACTAATTTCGAGCAGGCCATCGAGAGTAGGGACTCTGTAAGAATAGCTGGATGCTTTGTGATCTGAGATGGAATCCATATACACCAACGAAGTATGAACTTTGGTTGCAATATCTGAAGGGTTAAATCCCCATCAGGAGCAATTAAATCTTGAGAAGATTACTTGGTGTAGATAGAAAAGTTGAGACTTGTTAAAGTTTTTAGTCATCAACCAGGCGTGGATAATGATGAAATTTTTCCAGGGACTATGCTTAAGTCCATCCAGATCCTACTTGCCATTGCTACATACCATGACTACAATATCTGGTGGTTGGGTGCCATGACTACTTTTCTAAAATGATGATTTAGAAGAGAACATCTATAAGAACACAGCCAGAGGGCTTCGTAAACAGTGGGAGCAGCGGAAACGTGTGCAAGTTGCTTTGAAGGATAAAGCAGGCATCGCGGAGTTGGAACATCTGTTTTGATGTAGTAGTCAAATAGTTTGACTTCATCAAAATGATAGATGAACCTTGTACATACAAAAAGGTAGTAGAGAGTAAGGTGGACATTCTCGTATTGTACGTGGACAACATACTCTTGATAGGAAAAGAGTTTCCTATACTACGATCGGTCGATCACCTCTTATCACATGGATTCACCAATAGGATAAAGGTGATACCTCCTAAATCCTGAGTTTTGGATCTATAAGATAGATCTAAATGGATGTTAGGGTTCTTACTAGGTTTAGTGAGTTGGTATCAATCGATCCTGGGGAGAATCACTGGAAAGATTCTAGACTGATGAGCATGACTGAATGTCAGTCGCAGGCATTGTCTTTACCCTCAGTGGAGGGACGGTATGTTGGAAAAGTTCCAAGCTAGATACCGTGGAAAACTAGACGATAAAGGCTGGTAACATCGTTATTAAAGATACTAACAAAGAGGCAGTTTGGGTGTATATTGGTTCATGAGATGAACTAGGTTCCTACCATTGTATGACAATGGAAGTGTGGCTTTGGCCCAGGAATCCTGGTCCCATCAGTGACCCAGACATATTCTGAGGCAGCATCACCTGATCATGGAGATAGTTGATCTCCAGGGGGATCAAGGTTAGGAGAGTAGACTCAGAGGACAACACGGCGGATCCACTCACAAAGGCTTTTTCCCAGAGAGAGACTTATATGGGATGGTTAAGTATTAGATACTGCAACCACTGCTACAGATGGCCCTAGTGCAAGTGGGAGATTGTTAGTTATATGTATGCCCAAGAGGCCATTACTGTACATTGGATGTATATTGTAGTGGATTTTGGGACATATATAGGTAGGACTTTCTTGCTCGACATGATAGTACGCTATCTGGTTTCTCTTTATCTTAACATGTATACTTTCTGTCTCTCTGTTACATGTTGATAAAGCCCTTAAGATGTGTACTCGACTTCCAGGACTATGATGTAGATCATACTAGTGGGGCCTGGGTCGTCCATGAGTACATCCTTCAATGTTCCTAGTCATGGGAATATCGAGACGGGGCATCGATATTCCAGTGTAGACTAGCGTATATCTTCTCGACCCATGTGATGGGCGATGGATGATCCCATATCCATTGGTGTTTGACATCAGAGATGGTATGCGGGTGCTCAGTGGAGACTGGGTACACTGAACGGACTCGCCGAGAACTCCCAGATGGTATTATACCTTACGTCAGATGGCAGTTCTCTGGTGACACTGGTACAGCTTAGTCTGTTGACCCGAGATCGTCATAGAGTCTTGTGTGTCTCCCACTGTGCTTTGATTTCCACCCTACCACGGCTCTACTGAGGCGTGCAAACAGGTGGTTTTTGGGTACAATCCCGATTCACATGGAGGCAATGAGCGATAGGAGGGGATTCGTCTTTCCCGGTATTGGGGGTTGATGTTGCGCTATGCTCGACTGGCCATAACTGGAAATCCCTAGCCAGGGTTGCACTGATTTACTGGTAAGTGTTATCAGTAGTTTCATACTTGTTATGGACCTTACATCGGCATGACTTATCAAGCTACTGGGGTATGACGTTTACCACCCCTAGGCGAGATATGCGACATATCAGACGAACAGACCGGACTGTACGGTAAGTGTTACTGGTTGGATTCACAGTACTGTGAGCGGGCTTGCTCGTTGATCTTCTGATCGCTCAATACCCGGGTGGCCGTTACGTTTAGCAGGCCGCTTGCGGCTTGTGGGTATTTGATTTGATCATCACCTACTGCTGGCGTATTGACGAGTCTTTAGAATCCTACACAGAGGTTTCCTGGCTCAAGCGAAACGAAATAGGAGCGCATATGAGATATGTACGGGACCGAGAATAATACCAGTATGTGATACTGAATTCTATTCTCGCGATTTGTATCATCGGACGGTTATATGAGATATAGCCGGGTTACCGAATCAAATGTTGATTCGATATATTGATACACTTGATATTAGTCGGTTATATGCAGTATGACCGGATCATTAAATCAAGTGTTGATTTAATGATTTAATGTATTATTATATATTAGATATATTACTTTACATTAACTAGTATTTGTTCACTTAAGATGGATTTTCTCACTTGATGAGCACATTGTATATGTGATATATTTTTTGTGCACTAGTTTGTATCATGTTTGATGATACATGCAAACTTGGGTGTGTGTTTGCTTTAAAGCATGTTTAGGTAAATGATTAGGGTTTTATATACTTTATTTATTTTATGAAAACAAAATGGTGGGTTTCTTATTTATTTGCTAGAAGCTTCAAGCTTCTTTGAAAAAGGTCAAAACCATTTTGTTTTTATTCTTAAACCTAACCATTACCTAAATCCTAGTTTATTCTCCACATGAGTTAATCTCACCCATGGTTGCAACATGATAACTTCACTTGATTATTCTTTTCACATAATTCCTTTTTTTCCATTCTTTTCTTCTTCTTCTTCATGAAGAAAAAGAAAAGCTTTCTTGAAAAATTTCAAGTGTTGAAATCAAGTGAGAAATCCAAATCCAAAGTGAACCCACTTCCTATTTCTCCATCTTCTACCACTTTCCATGTTGTATAGGGTGTTTTCTTCACAAGTTTCATGACTTAGTGAAGATGGAGCTTGAGTTTGAGTCGCCTCGACGTAGATCATCTTCGGCATCGAAGTCAATGACCTAGCCCGCCCATTTCTCCGATGAAACCGACGCTAGAGTCTGGGATTCCGATGATCGTAGCGGAGGGACGTCAACACGGAGCTAGAGAAGTGGAGGACCGGATCTACAAAGGTTGTAGTCTCTTTCATTTAGCAATAAAGTTGTTTACTTGCATGTTTCGCCTTACCTCTAGTAAACGATCTAGCATTAGGGTTTCTCGGCACATGTAAAATTTGATTTTGGCATGGTTGATCAGTTGTGGAACCTCTTGAGTGTGCCTAGGAACCCTACATCTTCGTCACTCTATCGAAGATATCTAGCCGAACACGTCCTAGGGAACCCGTCCAAACAATCAAATGAATACGCAATACACGCCGTTCTCGATCAACTCACAACACACCTGGGTGAGGTCCTCTATCCGAAGCTGATCTTGTTGCTGATCTCCTATCACAGGATATCCGGACGGCGTTAAACTTTTCGATCGATTCATCAAAAGTCCCAACATTTTTCGAGAGCTCAACACATGAGCACGGTTTAACAATACCTATGGACCGACCGTAGAAGGGCAGACCCAAGCCTCACTGATGGCACCGCTAAACTGCCGCAAACCCTAACGTTCAAAAGCGGTTTCATGGTCATCACATCGAGTTAGGGTTTCATTCTTCTAGAGGGTCCACAGAAGCACTAGCATGTCCTTCCGAATAATTTAAACATGGAAAAATGGGTTTTCTGACATTCGTTCGAACCTTTCAACTCCGCTCAGATGACATGTGAACATCCTTTGTCCGCATGCTAAACAATGGCCTCAATCCTCAAGGATGGATGATACATCAACGGTCATCTCTGCGTCGGTCTACACTAGACCTGAGTAAGATTCTCCGCTGTCACGACCCGAGAGTTTCGACTCGTGAACGGCACTTAACCACGCAACGTCTACAGGCGTAACGCGGCTAAGTAAGCCGAACCCAGAAATCAAAACCAATAAATAAAGAGTGATTAAAACATTTTTTGTAAAAAAACAGTCATACATGTCTAAGAAACTCCCATTAATTTAGTAGAAATCCTTTTTAAGTTCAAGAGTTATAACTTTTATAATTTTGGCAACATTTCCCTTTTTAAACATTTGTTCCGCAAGTCGGTTAAAAGCAAGGTGTAGCAGAAATAACAAGTGAATGAATAGAGCATCACAATATGATATACGACGCCGTAGCGAAGAATACACAGTAAGGCAAGGACAAATATCACAAAAGGTAAGACTGCATAAAATAAAGTTGGCTCACATGCGAGCTCGACACCAGAGTACAAAATCATACACATCGTCCTCACCACTGTCTCTAAGTCAATACAGAAAGGTAGATAGAGAATATTAGATACATCAATATACAACTAAAGGATAACAGATACCGTACAAAACCCACCTAATAGCAAAAGGGCTAACACGCCTCAGAAATGGTATCTGTGCCAAAAGATGCGATAAACAGCCAGCCGCGACTACTCCCAAGGGCAACCTGCAAATACTGTGGCACAACGGGGGTGAGTTGCCAACTCGTGAATAGAGATAACATATAAAGGTAATCGCAAGCATGCACGTACTGCGCTACTCTATCAATATGCCAACAGAAGATATCATTGCGTGATAAGCAGTATGTGCAAGAATCATGCAAGTCCTCTATCAGGTGATACAACTACAGGATGAGATGCGATAATGAATGCTGAGCATGGGAATATAGTATCTACATGAAGTGTCGAGGTGAACTACATATATATGTATGCACCGCGAATCCCCAACAATCCCAGACGCCGGTACTCCATCGACCCTCAAATCCTGTACAACCCCGAGAATCACGAGTGCCCAACATCGGCACCCAAATAACATAAATACTCGTGTCTAGCATCGACACGCAAATCATCCTCTATCGGGCATCCGTCAGTCCGGGTCAGCCCTCTCTCCAAATATCGGGAATCCGTCAGTCTGGGTCATCCCTCTCTCAATGTATCGGGAATCCGTCAGTCCGGGTCATCCCTCTCTCAATGTATCGGGCATCCGTCAGTCCGGGTCAGCCCTCTATCAAGATATCCACTCTAGCACCGAGAAAACACGGGGTGGCGCCCCAAAATATCATATCAAGAGAACCGGGTTTTTAAATGATTACATATTTGAAAAGGGCCACGGTTCCCAAATCCAGAAATCACACGTAATCCAAACCAATATGCAAGTAAATATGATGTGATATGTGCATCAAGTATGAATGGCATGTCAAGGTAGTGCTGATGTTCTATCAATTCTAGTTTATATAAATATAGCAGGGAATGCAGTATGCGCTAAATAGTGGCCATGAACAGTCAATGTATGTAAATGTAACTATAAGGTCCTATCAGCCCTGACGTAGAACGCCATGCGGGCGATATCCCCGTAGATGTTAAATCTACTCACCGAAGTCTCGTGCTAAGTGTTGCCGACGACTTGCTTGCCCTTCTTCGAAGTGTCCGTCACACTGGCCTGCGAACCTAGAATCACATAACATATATCACACATAAGCTCAATTTCGCAAAAACGTGATATTACGGTCCAACTAGAAACCCGTGTCGTAACCCAATCACGTGTGTGTGCGATACGCTAAAACGTGTGATCACGCGCCTGAAACTACCCTGACGCGTCGCGATACGCAGAAACCCCAAACCCACACACGTATCACGCGTGTCGCGAAGGTTTAGAAATACAGAAAAACAGGTATTTAGTCCCAGATTTTGATACAGAAAGAATTTTATAAAAATAAATATCTCAAGAAACCCCAAATATTAGCAGACACCAACCACCAAAACCCCAACCCAAAACCCTCCCATCTGGCCGCAAATTGCGGCCAGAATGAGTTTTTCTGCGGCCTGGGTAGGGGGTTGAGCTCCCGGGTTTGGTGTGTGCACTCCATACATCCTGCTTATATCCCAGTAAATACAATTTCATTCTAAAACATCCCGGGTAGTAGCAGTTCCAACAGAACCCAAATTCAAGTTTAAAATCACACCTTTGCACTAAAATGATACTTAGGGGTATTTTTCTAAAATCTGAGACAAACCTAAGTCTAAAATGACCTATATAACTCATCACCAAGCTAATCAAGCCATAAAAAGTTAATTTTTATCACAACCTCACTAATCCCTTTATAACGCACAAAACATGCATAAAAAGTGATATTTTGCTAGAAATTCTATAAGTTATGAACAAGAGGTGCTAGGGGTGAGTTAATACCTTCAAAACACCTTAAGGAACACCAAAAGCTCCAGATCTAGCCTCAAGTATGCAGTCTTGCCCTTAAACACCTCAAATGAGCCAAAAACCCAAGGTTTTGTGAAGGAAAAAGGTTGGATTTATGTAGGGTTTGTGCATGAATCAAAAGAGAAGTGAAAAGAGATGAGAAGATGAAGAAAATGATGTGTTTTGGCTGCTGCTCTCTGCTGAAATTCCAGAAATTGAGAAGAGAGAGAGAAGAGAAAGAAAATGGTCAAAAGTCAAGTTTCTTACCTACCCACCATACCTCATTGTTTAAATTAGAAATTTTGACTTATAAAAAGGGTTTTAACTTGTTGAAATGGGGGGGAAATAGATTAGCAACCATGCAAGAAAGAAAATGGGTTAACATGATACACTTTTAACCAAAGTCACTAAAAATGTGCTAAGTGTGCATGCATGTACTAACAAAATTTCAAATTAGGGTAAACACGACTAAAAATAATTAACTACCCTAAATATAAATATACACATATCCATACGAACACTTCTCAACACAAAAGACCACTAGCCAAGAAGAAAAACAGGATATCCATTTTTTTTGAAAACACGCACACTTGCTAATTAACCCGAAAAACATTCTAAACGAATTTCAAGGCGTTACAATCTACCCCCCTTAAAGAAATTCGGTCCCCGAATTTAAAACCTAACAATACGTACCTTTCAAAAGATGTGGATACTTCTTCCTCATCTCGCTTTCGGTCTCCCAAGTGACCTCCTCACGGCCCTGACCACGCCAAAGTATCTTGACTGAGGGGATGTCCTTCGATCTCAATTTCTTCACTTGTCGATCCAAGATCATCACCGGCTGTTCTGCATAGGAAAGATCGCGCTCAAGCTGGATCGTCGGGTGCTGAATCGCATGCGAAGGATCATGAAGATATCTGCGGAGCATCAAGACATGAAATACGGGGTGCACATCTGGAAAGCTGGACGGAAGGGCTAATCGGTAGGCTACTGCACCAACACGCTCGAGGATCTCGAAGGGGCCCACATACCTGGGACTGAGTTTTCCCTTCTTCCCAAACCTCATTACACCTTTCATCGGGGAGACCCTCAAGAAAACATGATCACCAACAGAAAACTCAAGTCTGCGTCGCCGACGGTCCGCATAAGATCTCTGCCTACTCTGGGCTGCTCTCATCCTATCGCGAATCAACTGGATCTTCACGGTCGTCTCCTCAACGATCTGTGTCCCTAAGATACTGCCCTCACTGAGCTCTGTCCAACAGGTGGGCGACCTGCATCTCCTCCCATAAAGTGCCTCAAACGGTGCCATCTGAATGGTCTCCTGGTAGCTGTTATTGTAGGAGAACTCTACCAAGGGTAAGTGATGATCCCAGCTACCTCCAAAATCTAATACACACGCTCTGAGCATGTCCTCGAGAGTCTGAATCGTCCGCTCTGACTGTACGTCAGTCTGCGGATGAAATGCTGTACTGAAACTCAAGTGAGTGCCCAAAGCCTCCTGAAGCCTCTGCCATAATCGGCTGGTAAACTGGGTGCCCCTGTCGGACACAATATACGTCGGGACTCCATGTAGTCGCACAATCTCGTCGATGTAGATCTGGGCATAATGAGTAAATCCGAAAGTCGTCTTCACCGGTAGGAAGTGAGCCGCTTTCGTCAAATGATCCACGATCACCCAGATAGAGTCATACCCCCGACTAGTCCTGGGTAGACCCACAATGAAATCCATAGAGATCTGCTCCCATTTCCACTCCGGAATGGGTAACGGCTGTAGCTCTCCCGCGGGCCTCTGGTGCTCAGCCTTGACTTGCTGACAAGTCAGGCATCTCGACACAAAATCTGCGATGTCTCTTTTCATTCCGTCCCACCAGTAAACACTCCTCATGTCATGGTACATCTTGGTGGAACCGGGATGAACACTATATACCGATCGATGTGCCTCCTCAAGAATCTCACGCCTCAGTCCCTCAGCATCTGGTACGCACAGTCTAACTCCAAAACATAGTACCCCCTGATCATCGATCACGAACTCGGAAAGTCTGCCATGTCCAATCTGTGCCATGATCTCCGAACATCGGTCATCACCGCGCTGTGCCTCATATATGCGGTCCAGTAACTGTGGGCGTGCACGAACATGTGCGATCTGTCCTCCAATCGCCGTGAACTCGAACTGTACCCGGCTGTCGTATAATATTTGCCAATCTGCTGACGACTGCCCCTGTACTGCACTCAAACAAGATAGACTACTCCCGGGCCTCCTGCTCAAAGCATCCGCTACTACATTTGCCTTGCCCGGGTGATACAAGATCTAGCAGTCGTAATCCTTCACTAACTCCATCCATCGGCGCTGTCGAAGGTTCAGGTCCCGCTGCTGGAATATGTATTTTAGACTTTTGTGATCCGTGTATATCTGGCACGACTCGCCGTATAGGTAATGTCGCCAGATCTTAAGTGCAAAGACCACTGCAGCCATCTCCAAATCGTGAGTGGGGTAGTTCTGTTCATGTTTCTTCAATTGTCGTGAGGCATACGCGATCACCCTGTCATGCTGCATCAGTACGCACCCTAGCCCAACTCGAGAAGCATCACAAAAGACTACAAATCCGCCCGATCCGGAAGGTAAAGATAACAGCGGTGCCATCGTCAGCCGAGTCCGTAGCTGCTGAAAACTGTGCTCGCACTCCTCCGTCCAATCGAAAGGAACTCCCTTCCGGGTCAACCCGGTCAACGGTGTAGCAATACGGGAGAAGTCCTGTACAAAACGCCTGTAGTAACCGGCCAACCCCAAAAAGCTGCGAATCTCCGTAACCGATGTGGGTCTGGGCCAACGCTGCACGGCCTCAATCTTTCTCGGGTCCACACATATACCGTCTCGTGAAATCACATGCCCTAAGAAGTCCACGCTGTCCAGCCAAAAAGCACACTTGGAGAATTTCGCATAAAGCTGGTGCTCCCTCAAAGTCTGCAGTGTAATCCGCAGATGCTGCTCGTGCTCCTCACTACTCCGGGAATACACCAAGATATCGTCAATGAAGACTATGATGAACAGATCCAAATATGGCCGGAAAATACGGTTCATCAAGTCCATGAAGGCTGCTGGCGCATTGGTGAGTCCGAACGACATCACCAAAAACTTGTAACGGCCGTAGCGCCTACGGAACGCTGTCCTGGGAATGTCCTCCTGTCGAACCCGCAGCTGATGATAGCCCGATCGTAAATCGATCCTCGAAAATTACCCTGCCCACTGAAGCTGGTCGAACAAATCGTCGATGCGCGGCAAAGGATACCTGTTCCGCACTGTCACCCTGTTCAGCTGGCGGTAGTCAATACACAGACGCAAACTGCCATCTTTCTTCTTGACGAACAGGACTGGAGCACCCCAAGGAGAAACACTGGGTCGAATAAGTCCCTTATCCAGCAAATCTTGCAACTGACCCTTCAATTCTCTAAGTTCCGCCGGGGCCATCCGATAAGGCGGTATGGAAATAGGCCCCAAACCAGGAACCAAATCAATACAGAAAGAAATATCACGCTCGGGCGGTAACCCAGGAAGCTCGGCATGAAACACATCAGGAAACTCGCTAACAACCGGAACCTGATCCAATGGAACCTCTGTAACGCGAGCATCGCAAACATAGGAGAGAAATCCCTGACATCCCCTCCTCAAAAGCTGTCCAGCGCGAAAAGAAGAAATCACACTGTGAGGGGCGGCACCACGGTCCCCCAACACAACAAAAACCGACTCGCCGGGAAAAAAAAATCTAACTGTCTTCTCGCGGCAGTCCACAGAAGCATAGCACGTGGCTAACCAATCCATGCCCAAAAGAACGTCGAAGTCCAACATCTCCAGAAGGATCAAGTCGACAGGCAACTCTCTCTCGCCAAAAGAGACGGTACAGGATCGGAACACGTGCCTAGCAACAAACGACTCTCCCACAGGAGTGGTCACCACAAGCGGCTGATCAAGCAAACCGGACTCTCTACCCAAACTCGGCACGAAGTGTGTGGATACGTACGAGTGTGTGGATCCGGGATCGAACAATATATGTGCATCAACTGTACATACAGGAAGGATACCTGAAACCACTGCATTGGACGCCTGCGCGTCCTGATGCGTCAAAGCAAAAACCCGCGCCTGTCCACCACCTGCGACTGACTGCCCTCTGCCGCGGTCATCTCGCCCTCTCTGAGCAACTCCTCCACGTCCACGACCTCTCTGTGTGTGAGTCTGGCGCTGGGCAACGGTAGGTACAACAGGCAACGCCCTTTGGGGTGGTGAAGGTGGTAAAGTAACATGCGGTGCTGCCGCCTCCCTCCGGGGTAACTCAGGACAATCTCGTACACGATGATAAGAACTCCCACAGCGAAAACATCCCGACGATGCCCGCTGACCATCCTGGGGATAGGAACTGAATAACCGGCCCCGCCCTGAGTCTCTGCTGCCTGCAATACGTCTATCACGGCGCCGAAAAGGCTGTCTCTGCGCTGATGTATCCGCACGAACTCTCTTCGGCTCTGGAACTGTCGAAGCCTCAGCCAGGCGCTCCTCGACCAATAAGGCTGCATCTACAGCTGCTGCGTAAGTCTCGTAGTGCTGCGCGCTGATCGCAAGGAACAATGGTGTAAGCAAGCCTCGAACAAATCTCTTGACTCGCAACTCCTCGGTAGCCACTAAATACGGGGCATAGACTGCTAGCTCTGTAACAGCACGTCATACTCTGCCACTGTCATCCCTGGCGTCTGGCGCAAGGACTCAAATATGCGTGCTCGGGCATCCCTAACACTCTGGGGAAGGAAACGGGCTAGAAATACTGTCACGAACTCCGTCCAGGTCATAGGAGGAAGACCTGCTGCTCTGCCCTTCTCAACTGAATCACACCACTTCTGCGCAAGACCTTCTAGGCGAAAGCTCGCAAACTCGACCCATCTCGTATCCGCGCATCTGAGGGAACGGCATATCCGGGTCATCTTATCAATGAAGGACTGGGGGTCCTCGGCTGTATTGGTGCCTGTGAAAACCGGAGGCTTCAGCCTCATGAACTCTGATAGCGATACTGTAATCACCTCCGTGGCTGCAGGGGCAACTGGCTGTGCGGTAGGTACCATCGCGGTCGCTGGAATAGGTGGAGCTACCTCTGGTCGCTGTGCTCGAAGCGTCTCAACTAGCGATCCTATCATCTGGCGCATCTCCTGCATGCTAGATCCCACCGTCTGGCGCATCTCCTGCATACCAGCCCCTAGCGTGGCGATCTGATCTGTCACGGGAGGAACAGTCTGCTCGGGTACAACGGGTGCACTGCCCGGATCAGTCCTCGTCTCGGACGAGTCAACTCGAATCTCGGCCCTCGCGGCCGCTCTCTGTGCCCTAGTAGTCTTTGGCGGCATAATGGCTGAAAGAAAATTAGGATTCGATAAGAACACGGAAATCGAATCGCAGTAATGTATGTATTCAAGAAGGAATTTAAATCAACAAGTCCTAAGGTCGCGTAGGCGGAGTATCGTGTCGTGAGTATGCCCCGGAACATACACACGCTACAATACCCTGCCGCAGCTACCTACTCCATCATACCAGGGTCATCCTACACTCCGAAGGTAAAACCTACGCTCTGATACCAACTTTATCACGACCCGAGAGTTTCGACTCGTGACCGACACTTAACCACGCAACGTCTACAGGCGTAACGCGGCTAAGTAAGCCGAACCCAGAAATCAAAACCAATAAATAAAGAGTGACTAAAACATTTTATGTAAAAAAACAGTCATACATGTCTGAGAAACTCCCATTAATTTAGTAGAAATCCATTTTAAGTTCAAGAGTTATAACTTTTATAATTTTGGCAACATTTCCCTTTTTAAACATTTGTTCCGCAAGTCGGTTAAAAGCAAGGTGTAGCAGAAATAACAAGTGAATGAATAGAGCATCACAATATGATATACGACGCCGTAGCGAAGAATACACAGTAAGGCAAGGACAAATATCACAAAAGGTAAGACTGCATAAAATAAAGTCGGCTCACATGCGAGCTCGACACCAGAGTACAAAATCATACACATCGTCCTCACCACCGTCTCTAAGTCAATACAGAAAGGTAGATGGAGAATATTAGATACATCAATATACATCTGAAGGATAACAGATACCGTACAAAACCCACCTCATAGCAAAAGGGCTAACACGCCTCGGAAATGGTATCTGTGCCAAAAGATGCGATAAACAGCCAGCCGCGACTACTCCCAAGGGCAACCTGCAAATACTGTGGCACAACGGGGGTGAGTTGCCAACTCGTGAATAGAGATAACATATAAAGGTAATCGCAAGCATGCACATACTGCGCTACTCTATCAATATGCCAACAGAAGATATCAATGCGTGATAAGCAGTATGTGCAATAATTATGCAAGTCCTCTATTAGGTGATACAACTACAGGATGAGATGCGATAATGAATGCTGAGCATGGGAATATAGTATCTACACGAAGTGTCGAGGTGAACTACATATATATGTATGCACCGCTAATCCCCAACAATCCCAGACGCCGGTACTCCGTCGGCCCTCAAATCCTGTACAACCCCGAGAATCACGAGTTCCCAACATCGGCACCCAAATAACATAAATACTCGAGTCTAGCATTGACACGCAAATCATCCTCTATCGGGCATCCGTCAGTCCGGGTCAGCCCTCTCTCCATATATCGGGAATCCGTCAGTCCGGGTCATCCCTCTCTCAATGTATCGGGAATCCGTCAGTCTGGGTCAGCCCTCTATCAAGATATCCACTCTAGCACCGAGAAAACACGGGATGGCGCCCCAAAATATCATATCAAGGGAACCGGGTTTTTAAATGATTACATATTTGAAAAGGGCCACGGTTCCCAAATCCAGAAATCACACGTAATCCCAACCAATATGCAAGTAAATATGATGTGATATGTGCATCAAGTATGAATGGCATGTCAAGGTAGTGCTAGTGTTCTATCAATTCTAGTTTATATACATATAGCAGGGAATGCAGTATGCGCTAAATAGTGGCCATGAACAGTCAATATATGTAAATGTAACTATATGGTCCTATCAGCCCTGACGTAGAACGCCATGCGGGCTATATCCCCGTAGATGTTAAATCTACTCACCGAAGTCTCGCGCTAAGTGTAGCCGACGACTTGCTTGCCCTTCTTCGAAGCGTCCGTCTCACTGGCCTGCGAACCTAGAATCACATAACATATATCACACATAAGCTCAATTTCGCAAAAACGTGATATTACGGTCCAACTAGAAACCCGTGTCGTAACCCAATCACGTGTGTGTGCGATACGCTAAAACGTGTGATCACGCGCCTGAAACTACCCTGACGCGTCGCCATACGCAGAAACCCCAAACCCACACACGTATCACGCGTGTCGCGAAGGTTTAGAAATACAGAAAAACAGGTATTTAGTCCCAGATTTTGATACAGAAAGAATTTTATAAAAATAAATATCTCAAGAAACCCCAAATATTAGCAGACACCAACCACCAAAACCCCAACCCAAAACCCTCCCATCTGGCCGCAAATTGCGGCCAGAATGAGTTTTTCTGCGGCCTGGGTAGGGGGTTGAGCTCCCGGGTTTGGTGTGTGCACTCCATACATCCTGCTTATATCCCAGTAAATACAATTTCATTCTAAAACATCCCGGGTAGTAGCAGTTCCAACAGAACCCAAATTCAAGTTTAAAATCACACCTTTGCACTAAAATGATACTTAGGGGTATTTTTCTGAAATCTGAGACAAACCTAAGTCTAAAATGACCTATATAACTCATCACCAAACTAATCAAGCCATAAAAAGTTAATTTTTATCACAACCTCACTAATCCCTTTATAACGCACAAAACATGCATAAAAAGTGATATTTTGCTAGAAATTCTATAAGTTATGAACAAGAGGTGCTAGGGGTGAGTTAATACCTTCAAAACACCTTAAGGAACACCAAAAGCTCCAGATCTAGCCTCAAGTATCCAGTCTTGCCCTTAAACACCTCAAATGAGCCAAAAACCCAAGGTTTTGTGAAGGAAAAAGGTTGGATTTATGTAGGGTTTGTGCATGAATCAAAAGAGAAGTGAAAAGAGATGAGAAGATGAAGAAAATGATGTGTTTTGGCTGCTGCTCTCTGCTAAAATTCCAGAAATTGAGAAGAGAGAGAGAAGATAAAGAAAATGGTCAACAGTCAAGTTTCTTACCTACCCACCATACCTCATTGTTTAAATTAGAAATTTTGACTTATAAAAAGGGTTTTAACTTGTTGAAATGGGGGGGAAATAGATTAGCAACCATGCAAGAAAGAAAATGGGTTAACATGATACACTTTTAACCAAAGTCACTAAAAATGTGCTAAGTGTGCATGCATGTACTAACAAAATTTCAAATTAGGGTAAACACGACTAAAAATAATTAACTACCCTAAATATAAATATACACATATCCATACGAACACTTCTCAACACAAAAGACCACTAGCCAAGAAGAAAAATAGGATATCCATTTTTTTTGAAAACACGCACACTTGCTAATTAACCCAAAAAATATTCTAAACGAATTTCAAGGCGTTACATCCGCACTTGCAATCTTCAACTCAACTGGGCCTGTGTCGGCGCATCAATCAGACGAATCACCTTCGTCTCACAACTCAAGAAAGACTAGCTATCACCTGCCGCCTCTCTGCCTGAAAGCTCCAGCAATCTCGGCTCGAAAGCTCTGGAAGTGGCCTCACATCAATCTCAGCAATGGCTGGGTAATCGGTCTGCACAGTAGATGACAACACAATCTCAGGGGTATGCTGTACATTAACAGTCTTCTCCCAACAGGCAGCCTCTAACAATGGCCCGATCATCCGGTACACAACCGCACACTCGTCTCAATGAGGGGTCATAACAATACAATACTACATCGATACGTTCCCATGTCACCAGAAAACACGATGGTCAGTCCTCGTCCACGACGAGCTCACCCTGACCGCATCACCAGCAGCAGCTCAATCTGTGCTCAAACCATGGTGACAGGAACCTCAATCAAGTATCGACGAAAAGATCAAAGGGCTGAAAAGAGTCAACAGATCCCAATATGGATATATGATCATAAGGAGGAGTCAAATCACTGAGAGTATGATCTTGGAAGCGAATAAAATCAAGTATCTCAATGGATGTATAATGAAAGGAACGAAGAGAATCACCAGTCTCAAGATATGTACATCCTAAGGTCACTTAAGTGGAGTATCATATCGTAAATATGCCGTGGAACATACGTATGGTACGTCACTCTACTCAATCTACCTACTCCATCAATGAGGGTCAGCCTACGAAACGAAAGTTCGGGTCAAACACCCCCTTGTTCAAGTCTAAGTTCCGTAAGGTCAAGCCTAGATTAAAAAATATATGCCCTAGACCCCACATAGACAAACCTAGACTCGAACTAAGGTTAAACCTAGCGCTCTGATACCAACTTTGTCAGGACCCAAAATATTAGCTCGTGACCGGCACTTAAATTACGCAACGTTTACAGGTGTAACGTAACCTAAGTAAGCCGAAACCCAAAAATCTAAACCTTAGAATAGAAGTAAGTAAAGAAAACATTTATAACATTTAGAAACTTAAGTAAAAATACTTAAAACTTCACTTAACTCTTTTCCTTGGCTTTCATAAAAATTTCGGCAGCACCTCCTTTGTAAAAACTAGCCCCGAAAACGGGTACAACAAGGAATATAATGAAAGCATCCCAAACGGGAGCAAAACACGCACAACGGCGGAAACAACACCACAAGTATAAATAACAAGTATACGACGCCCAACGGCGAAAATCCACAAAAGGAAATAAAGTAAAGCAAGACATCAACCCCAAAAGCGAACATAAAAACCCATCACTCAAGTCTCGCAACTACAAGTCTTCTAAGTCTACATCATATATAATTACTAGTTTCTGATTTGATGGAGTGACTAGATACAATATGAATAACAAGTACAAGAGGGGCACGATCCAACATGTACCACCTACCAAAGCAAAACACCCGAAAGCGAGCTGTGTGCCAGCAAAGCCGCTACTGATCCGAGCGGATAGCCTGCAAGAACTGTGGCACAACGGGGGTGAGTTGCCAACTCGTGAGTAGAAAATATCAATAGGTAGAAATCGAAATAAACAACGATTCCTAGGTCAACTATATTATAATGGTAATACTATGATATCTAGGGTGACCGTATCTGCATATGTGCCGACACAATATAAATGCCTAACAGCAAGTGTATAGCACCCAACAATGAATCAATGCATGTATGCAGGTGGATCTCGTCCAACAATAAAATCAATGCATGTATGCAGTGGATCTCGTCCACGTGTCAATGACTGACACAACAACTCCTACATGTAAATATCATAAAAAGCATATGCAGGTAAAAATGAGGATCAAGGAATGTGTGTCCATCAATGCAACATCAAATCATAGAAACCCGGGTGTCTACCACCGACACCCGAGAACATCATGAATACCCGTGTCTACCATCGAAACATAAATCCTCATAACTCAGGCGCTGTCACCACGACTGGCCCTGATATCATGTCCGTACATCACTCCGGTCGGTATCCCCACGATAACCGCCGAGTCCAAATACTATCACCGGTAGGTACTTGACCACCTTCCAGGCTCATCGTCTGTACTACGAACATCTTGCCGAGGGGAACCGTACCGGGCTCCACCATGTACCCGCACACGGCCCACTCACTCCTTGCATCGGGTATATATCACAAATCTCAGAACCAAGAAATCTCATGGTGGACGCATCAAAATATCATATCAAGAGAAACCGGGTTTTCAAACAATACATAGTTTCTTGAAATACCCTCACGGTTCTCAAATCCATAAATCACATGAAATCCATATCTCAATGCGTAAAATTCATGAAAACTGATATATGCAACATAAAACAGCAATATGAGCATATAAAGGGAAAACAGCTCTTTTAAATGAATCCAGCTTTAAAAATATATCTTGCGGTTCCCAAATCCTCCGAAATCAAGTGCAGCATCATATGAAGTGTACATGTAATTGTAGTAAGGTTTAAGTATCTACATGTAAGCAGGTATGTATAATGCATCTGATAAGCACAATAAGCAATGTCTCAAAATCATATGTCAATATGTAGGCATGATGTACATGTAGCTGTAGCAGCGTATGTGGGTGTACATGTCAGTATGTATGCATGATGTACATGTAGCTGTAGCAAAGTATGTGGGTGTACGTGTCAATATATCATGCAACCTAGCTTAGCGATGTAAACATGGCAGTATATCATAGCATGATGTAGCAATTCTACTGTGTAAGTGACATAGCAATTATCGATGAAGAAGTGTGTGAGCCGGAAAATCTGTGTATGTGTAACATACGCATCATCGATAAAGGTGTAGGTGTACTAGCACAGGTATAAGAAATGCAATGAGAATATCATGAATGCAGCATAATGCATATAATGAATCAAATGGTATGGGGTATATATATCAACAAGACCGAGTCGGTGCATCTATCAATCGGCATCCAGCCTCACAATATCACGTACGGTATAATCCATCGTATGGCATCCTCTAATCAAGGGTATGGATAAATCAAAAGGTAAAAGTCATCGCGTATGGTAATCTAACATACAACGACAATAACGAATAGGGATTCTATCAACCTATACAACATCGGGGTACGGATCTAAGTCTCGTACGGCATATCACTCGTTATGCAATCATTATCCATAAAAATATATACCTATCTCTCAGATCACATCCATGTCAATCTCATATCAGGGGACCTACAAAGGTATCAACAATCACATATCGACTCGAATCCATATAACGACATATCACACTAGGTCATCATATCACATCGTATACTCGTCCATCACATTAATATCTCGCATCACATTAAATGAACATCACACTTGTTCTCTTTTAATTCATACCTATCATGATTCACTTATCATTTCAAGTTCTCCTAAGCCAATATGTTCACTAGTGTCCACTTCTATCATATTATCTTGCAATTCCTACAATCATGTCCATCGCATATCATTTATCAGGATATAATAATCAATGATCTTTCAATCCAATATTTGTGGGGGTGCTATATGCCATCCACCCGACTTCCCCAGTAGATATAAATCTACTCACCTGCTAAACTCCTCGCTTAGCCGTAGTCGATGCGCTTCATCGTCTCGGAATCCATGTGAAGGAACATACAATCAATACGAATTCGCAACGCTATTAACATCAAATTCCGAAATCCAAAATATGGCATGCGGTGCGCTCATAGGTTAGAACCTATAGCCTACACCTGCAAAATAATCAACTACCCTTGTCGTTGACATACAAACATCCAACGACCAAATACATCATCCAAAACTCAAAACCAAGAATCCAAATTCCGGAAAATATAGCCGAAACCCTAAATAGGGTCGCTATACATGAAAACTGCCACATTAAAAGCCCGATAATACCAATACGCATTTACAAACACAATAAATATCGTAGATATTAATATTTACGTCATCTCCATTTTCATTTAAAACCCACGTCAAATTTTACCGAAAAGCTAGTAAGCAGTTTATATCATTTTCTCTCAATTTAGCACAAGTCTAGAAATTTAACAATTCTAGCGATTTCAAACATCATATAATAGCTTAACTAAGCTATCCAAACCCCTTCCATATTTTTAATCCTTCCAAAAAAAAGAGTTGGAAAAACCTAGTTTGTGATTAAGCTTAATAGGCGATTAAGAAAAATAACAATTATCATTCTCTAAATTTTGCTTAACTTTTCCATGTCTATAGTTCAAGATTAACCACTTTAACCATTCAAAACCATAACTTGAAATTTCTAATAATTATCATGAATTTGCAAAATATGAACTTTTAAGCAATAATATACACTTAAATAGCAAGCTTAAGAATTAAGCAACAATTTAAAGATTAGGGTTAGAGTTTATACCTCCTAAATAAGATCACAAACCAGCAACAAAACCCAAACATTAGCCTCCAAAATGATGTCTTTAAAGGATATCTATGCTAGTTTAGGCTTAAGGAAAATGAGTATGAGTTTAAATTTGGAGTTGTGAAAAAATGAGATTAAAATTGCAAATGAATCAATCTTCACCATCAAAATGGGTCGGCCAAAATGGGGGGCTGAATTTCTCTCGGCCAATTTGGATGGGGGTGAGCACATCACAAAAGATGGTGACCATATCCAATACATATCACAAAATATCCATCAAATATCTTATGCCATCCAAGAATCAATAAGTGAACAAGTGAGTCACTAAAACAATCAATGCTCATTCTAGAATCAACCATGACTCATCACAAAACAAAATCCTACATCCTCACAATGAGATTTCGGCCACAAGATATGGATGGAATGAAATATGGCCAAAAAGAAATGATACACAAACATGAAACCATTAATTAACACATTAAAATAATATTTTAATTAGGGAAAAATTCTATGTGAACCAAAACATCCAATTGACCCCCAAAGTTTGCGCACTAGCTTTATTTTAGCTAAATTAGGTGTCGGCAAGTTTATACGGAAGTTTGATCAAAATCGGTTAAAACGGAAAATACCGACTATTTTACCCTAAAACGGAAAAATTCGTATAACGATTTCAGAAACGTTACATGCTTGGGGATGCCATTATTCATTACATATGCTTTATCAGGTTTGTACCCGTTTGGGGTCAGTTTTTACAAAGGTAACTCTGCCGAAATTTCCAGAAAAGACTTGAGATTTTAAAAATGCATACTTCGGCTTATGTTGTTGAACTTCTTGCTTTAAAATTGGTTTTTCCTTCACTCTACTGCTTTATTTGGTTTGGATTTCTGGGTTTTGGCTTACTTAGATTACGTACGCCTCGAGACGTTTCGTAGTTTAAGTGCCGGTCATGTTCCGTACTTTTCGGGTCATGACAAAATTGGTATCAGAGCGTTAGGTTTTACCTTCGGAGTATAGGATGACCCTTGGTTGATGGAGTAAGTGTTGGATATAGTGCCCTCAAAGGCAATTATTGGATCGCAGGTACATGATTGCAATGATTGAGGAGGACCTATACCAGTAGCACAGTCTTACTCGAGATGATAGTATGCTATCTGGTTTGTCTTTATCAGTCGTGTATAGGTTCAGGTGACTGATCGCTATTACACGTTGATAGAGCCCTTAGGATCTTGCTTGACTACCAACAGTATGATGGCGATCATATACGTGAGAGTTGGGTAGTCTATAAGCACATCCTTAAAAGTGGTCCCTAGTCGTGGGAGTTTCGAGACAGGGCATCGATACTCCGGAGTAGACTAGTGTATACAGTCGAGACCCCGACGAGGGGCGGTGGCCGATCTCATAAGCCACTGGTGTCAGTTGGATCACCTAAGTTGTATACAGGTGCTCATTGGGTTATGAGTACACCGGACTCGCCAGGAACCTGCTAGTTTGTATTTATACCTAGCTTCAGATAGCAGTTCCCTGGTGACATGTGTACGGGTTAGTTTATCGATCTGAGGTCGTCATTTGTCTCGTGTGAGTTCCCACTGTGCTTTGATTTCTACCCTACCACGGCTCAAAGGAGTCGTGCAAACAGGTCTTTTTTGGGTACAGTCCCGAGCCACATGGAGGCAAGTGAGCGGATCGGCAGGGGATTCGTCTCTCCCGGTATTGGGGGTGAGATCGCGCTGTGTCTAGAAAAGCCATTACACCAAGTCCTTGGCCAAGGCAGGTGAGAATTACTGGTAAGTATTCCAGTAGTTTCTCAGGGTATTCAGGGCTTGTCTCCGACACGACTTATACCGCTATCAGGGGTCTGACGTTACCATCCCCCTAGGCCCGATATGCGATACTCATAGACGAACGGACCGGACTGTATGTATATTGTCACTGTTAGGCTCAGTAGGGTTCCAGGATGAGTTCACTCTTCGGCTTCCCTTGAGGTTAGTACATGGGCAGCCGTTACGCACTGCTAGTGCCGCTGACGTGCTTGTGGTTAAACCCACTGCCAGGGTACTGATGAGTCATTAGAGTCCTCAACAGATAGTTTCCCAAGTTCGGGCGAAATGTTGTAGAGGCCGTATGGTTTTATGGCAGGGTTCGGAAAATGCACGTGCATTTAAGCACGTGTCATATTTCGGGCAGATAATACTGGTGGGCTTTGGTTTAAGCCGGATCCATGTATTATATTGAGTCGGAATATTTTAGTCTCTCGTATTCGTATTCGGTCGGAATACGGATACAGGTATGTATATACAGGTGAGGGGTATTTTCGTAATCCGTTACGAGAATATTTTAGAAGATGCATTTCGTTTTGGATTAATCATTTTGGTTTAAATGATTATTATGTTTTGGAAAGGGTGACTCTTATTAGTGACTCATTTCTTCTACCATGTTGCTTAGTGACTCATGCTAATGAGTCACTAAGTGAGTCATGATAGTATTAATGAGGTTTGTTTTGGGTGGGATATTTTAGGGTTTTGGTTGGAGATATTTTTCTAGGATATTTTCCTTGATATTTCTTCACAAAACCTTATATATATCATCACCAAATTTTGGGCAGCCAAGGGTCTATTTTTTGGGACTTGGTTTTTGCTCATTTGATTCATATCTTGAGTTCACCATTTCCAAACCCTAGCATCTTCTTCAACCTCCACCCTAACTCTCTCATGTGATGAGAACCCTAGGGTATTTGAGACAAAGTATTCTACTCGTTCTCTACTTCATCTTGGTCATCTCTTTTAGCAGACTTGTTGACCGAGTTGCCTCGGTATAGAGGCGGGAGCCCGTTTAAACATCCGTAGATGTGGTGCCACCTTGACGAGGAGCAAAGAGATCGGAGTTGCAGCGAGGAACGTGGGATGATGGCTAAATACCGAAGGACTCGGATCGATCGGTATAGCCTTTCTACCTTTTTACAGTTTGTTAGTTTAGCGTTAATGGCAAGGTCCGGGTTGTAGTATGTGATAGCGCCAGTTATAAAAGTTTTTGTTCCGTGTTTGGCGTCAGAATGACGGCCGGGATGCTACCGTAGACTTACAGTAAGTGACTCAAGTAGAGTGACATACCGTGTGTATGTTCCGCGGCATACTTACGATACGATATTCCGCTTAAGAAGCCTTAGGATGTACATTTCCTTGCACAGTATTATATTCATTCCTATGATCTATCTTCATCAGTACCAGTTATGGTTGTGTTGCCACGGTTGTACGGGCACAGAGAGCTATGGATAGAGTTGCGGTCAGCACGAGCTCGTCACGGACGAGGACTGACCAGGGCGTGATTCCCGGGACATACGATTGCATAGAGGCGTCATTTTATTGTGTTTTCGCGTAATGAGCATTTGATGGGTCGCTTCTACGAGATTACTCGGACGTGCTGATCGACACCAGAGGATTGGGCCACTGATAGAGGCCAGCCAGGATGTGATGACCGTTAAAGCACAGATTATATTGATGATTGAGGCACTGTTCAGCGCGCGGACGAATGAGCCAGTGATTTCGGCGAATGAAAAGATATCGCCCCAGATGTTTGGAGCTAATGCCGCCAGAGTTATACTTCGAGATATGATAGAAGATCGTTAGTCACCCATGGAGGAAGGACTAGGACATGTGATTCATTGCCTACCCCGATGCAGGGTCATCAGATTGATTGATTCCAGCTAGAGACGACTTCACGCTGATACGTTGAGAGTCGATATAGACGATCAAATGTCAGGAACCCATTTTTCCAAGTTTAAAGTATTCAGAAAATAATGCAAGTAATTTTACGGACCCTCTAGAAGAATGAAACCCTAACTCGACATAATGACCATGGAACGCCAGTGAACCTTAGGGTTTGCGGCAGTTCAGCGGTGCCATTAGTGAGGCTTGGGTTTGCCCTTCTACGGTTGGTCCATAGGTGATGTGGCATATATTCGATACTATTAAACTGTACCCAAGATGTTGGGCTCTTGGGGGATTATGGAACTTTGACGAATCGATCGAAAGGTTCGACTTCATTCGGATATCATGTGATGCGACGCATTGCTTAGGAGACTCCAGATACGAGTATAGCCGTTGGAGCGCAGTCCATGCAGCCACGAGGAGACGAGTTCGAAGCAGTCGAAATTAGAGAAGGTGGAGTAAGAGGTTCTTACGAGATCTTGATGAGACGACGTTCCACTCCACTGACATCATAGATGTGATACGCATGCAGAGGTGTTGTACATGGATATATCTTTCAGAAGGAGTCGTGATGAGTATGCAGCCGTTCCGGAACCGGAAACAGATATAGTAAATTGTGATAACCTCCGGAGAGTCCGGCAGAGACGAGATTTGGGAGAGACCTTGACAGGACCTTTCTGGAAATACTATACGAGAAGACTTGGACACAGGATCAGTCATATTGCACACGTCCAGCAGGCCAGAGTTCAGCATCGTCGATGGGACATGTTATGAGTGATTATAAGATTTGGCGAGAGATTTTTAGAGGATGTACCAGAGCGGACTACTTCCATTATCGTTTCCATATTGGACCGTTGAGCCGGAGAGCTATGTACTTAGCAATTCATAGTGAGAGACGAGAGCCTAAGGGCACCAGGCGACACGGCATGATCAGGATGCAAGTAGATATCTTTCTCCGCTAACATTGGATGCACCGACACCTTCTCGACTTTGAAGGAAGGACATATCGACGACAGTATTTACGATTTTTGATTTCGTGAGTTGACTATCACGTATCAGTCACATTGGATTTCATTATTTTGGGTGATTTATTGCATGATTGAGTTTTGATGACCGAGTTTCATGATATTTGCTTTTGTGCACCATGGCTGCACCTACTGAGTATTTACACTTTGTGCATAGTTATTGTACTTGAGATATATTTTTATACACCGTTGTGTTGATTTATGATTTCTGCGCATTTATTGCACTTGATTTTGATTTTGTGCCATGGTTGCACATGTTTATATTTTCGTGGATTTCATACGGATGGTTTGATATTCGTGCATGTTGGATGCACTCGATTTTGTAAGTACACGGTAGCGCCCCGGCCGTCTAACAGACGCCAAATGCGGAACAAAAACTTTTTGACTGGCGCTATCGTATACTATAACCCGGATCTGCCATTAAAGCTAAACTAACAAACCACAAAGTGGGTAGAAATGTTATACCGAACGATCCGAGTCCTTCGGTCTTCAACCATCATCCCACGCTTTATTGCTGCTGCTCCGATCTCCTGAATCTCCGGTCTTCTCATCCAGGTGACACCACGTCGACGGATCTTTAAACGGGCTCGCGCCTCTGAACCGAGGCAACTCGGTCGTCAAGTTTGCTAAAAGAGACGACCAAGATGATGTAGAGAATAAGGAGAACACTTTGTTTCGTTACGTCCAAAGCTATGGACGAACGGTTAATGAAGTTGCCTTTTGGAATCGGGTGAAATGAGAAATGAGGCTATCTAATTTCCATGAGTCCAAAACAATATCAATCTTTTTTCCAAGTAACCATATCTCTCCATGAAGGAATGGCCGGCCACTAATAGAGGCAAGGGGGTTGAGTGTAGGAGGAGGGAGAGTGACCAAAAACATAAATGATATGAATGAATTATCTAACACTTACATTTAATGAAACAATGTATCACTAACCTTGTCATCTAAAATATTAAATGAACATTTAAAGCACTAATGACTCACTAGCCTTATCATCACTTCTAGAACCTTCTAGAAGCATGACTCATCCTCATGACTCACCTAAGAAGAAAAGATAAATCCGCATTTAACCGAATGTTAAATACGGCCGATAGAAAACTGGAAACTGGAAACTTCCAAAAGTGATCCTGAAACGAATTTCAGGATAACCCCGTATCAGTATAAACATACCCGCATTTGTATTACGACCGAATACAAATGCAACTGAGACAAAGATATTATATCTACACAGTATAATACTCGGACCCGGCTTAAACCAAAGCCGACCAGCATTATCTTGCCGAAAAATGACACGTGCGAAAACGCACGTGCATTTTCCGAACCCTGCCATAAAACCATACGGCCTCTACAACGTTTCGCCCGAACTTGGGAAACGGTCTGTGGGGACTCTAATGACTCATCAACACACTGGCACTGGGTATAACCACTAGCACGTTAGAGGTACAAGCTGTACGTAACGGTTGCCTATGTATTGATTGGAAGGGAAGCTGACAAGCGAACTCATCCATAAACCCTACTGAGCTTGACAGTGACAATATCCGTACAGTCCGGTCCGTTCGTCTAAAGAGTATCGCATATCGAGTCTAGGGGGTGGATAAAGTCAGACCCCTAATAACGCGATAAATCGTGTCGGCATGAAACCCATCACCACCTGAGAAACTGCTGATCCAAATCAGTAATTCTCCACTACCTCGGCCGAGGATTTCTAGTGATGGCCACCCGTGCACTACACGACATCAACCCCCAATACCGGGAGAAACGAATTCCCGACGATCCGCTCACTGCCTCCATGTGGCTCGGGACTGTACCCAAAAAAGACCTGTTTGCACGACTCCTTTGAGCCGTGGTAGGGTCGAAATCAAAGCACAGTAGAAACTCACACGAGACAAATGACGATCTCAGGTCGACAAACTAACCTGTACACATGTCACCAGGGAACTGCTATCTGACGATATGTATAATACCAACTAGCATGTTCCCGGCGAGTCCTGTCCGGAGTACTCATAACCTAATGAGCACCTGTATACATCTTAGGTGATCCAATAGACACCAATGGCTTGTGAGACCGTCCACTGTCCATCGTTGGGGTCTTGACTGCATACACTAGTCTACTCTGGAGTATCGATGCCCTGTCTCGAAACTCCCACGACTAGGGACACTTTAAGGATATGCTTATAGACCCCAGCTCCCACGTATATGATCACCATCATACTGCTGGCTGTCAAGCAGAATCCTATGGGCTCTATCATCATGCAATAGTGAACTAAAGCATGTATACGATGATAAAGACAAACCAGATAGCATACTATCATCTCGAGCAAGACTGTCAAATCGGTATAGGTCCTGCCTCAATCATTGCACTCACGTACCTGCGATCCAATAATTGACTTTGAGGGCACTATCTCCAACAGATTTGGTTTTTGCACTCGGTATAGCTTACTTGTGCTTGCAGTAAATTAGTACGTGTTTTGTGCATGCAGTTGCACGCGTTTATGATTTTATACAGCTTGGCACACTCGGTGTTGCTTTTTATACGCATTTGAATTAATGTTGCATTTCCGTGCACTTGTTGCACCCGATTTGTATTTTGTGCAGTTGTTGCACTAGGTTTTTATGCTGTGCATTATTGCACCATATTGTATTTCGTGCACTGGATGCACTGGAGTTGGTATTTTATGCACTTGAGGCACCAAATTTGTATTTTTGTGCGATTGGTGCACTGTATTGTATTCCGTGCACTAGATGCACTGTATTTGATATTTCGTGCACTGGATGCACTGTATTTGGTATTTCGTGCACTGGATGCACTATATTTGGTATTTCGTGCACTAGATGCACTGCATTCGGAATTTCATGCACTGGATGCACTGTATATGATATTTTGTGCACTGGATGCACTGGAGTTGGTTTTTTGTGCACTTGAGGCACCATATTTGTATTTTTGTGCGATTGTTGCACTGTATTGTATTTCGTGCACTGGATGCACCGATTCATATTTGGAGCATTTGTTGCACCGGCTAGGTATTTGTGCATTGATTGCACCAGAATTATACTCCGTACCTCAGTTGCACCCGAATTATATCTTTGAGCATTTGTGTTACCAGATTTGTGTTTTGTGCGCGTCTGCACTTGATGTTCGTTTTCATGCATGTTACTGCACAAGATACTTTTCACGGACTGACACGCTTGGGTTGGGTTTTTGCGCATACTAGGCGCTTGATACGGATTTGGTGCTCATCGGATGCACTTGAGTGAGATTTTACCTGTGCATATTGGATGCACTTGGATTAGATTTTTAATCGTACATGTGGGATGCGCTTGATTTCAATTTTCATTCGTGCATATTGGATGCACTTGGATTAGATTTTATTCGTGCATGTTGGATGCACTCGATTTAGATTTTATTCGTGCATGTTGGATGCACTCGATTTAGATTTTATTCGTGAATGTTGGATGCACTTGATTTAGCTTTCTTTTGTGCAGGACGAATGCACTTGATTTGGATTTTCATGCATGTTGAGCGCATGATATGAGCTTTGGTTTTGTGCACACCGGATGCACTCGATTGGGGTTTTCAGTTATGCATGTTAGTTGCACTGGATTGAGATTTTGTGCACCACAGTTGCACTCGACTTCAATTGATGACATTCGAGAAGTTGATTTGATTCCATGTCTGATATTTTAAGCGATTTATTTGCATGATTGAGATTTTTTGCACCACAGTAGCAGTTGAGTTTGATTAGATATCATTCGAGATGTTGATTTTGATTTCATGCCTATGGTATACATGTGATTTGACTTATGCTTTCGGCATAGTTTTCATACACTTTTAGTATTTTGATTCGATTTTGTGCACGTTGATGCACATGGTTGTAAGATTGTATACCATGATATACCTGATCTGTATTTGGATTGAGATGTGTTGTATACCGTCGATTTCGATTGCGATATTCGATATTGTTTTCGTGCACTGGATTTGGATTCTTGCGCATATTTGGGCACTTGATGCGATTTTGATGCACACCAGATGCACTAAATCGAGATTCTTTGTACATACCAGATGCACCTGATATTGCTGTCAGGCACACCCGTTGCACTGGACAGATGCTTTCGTGCACACCCGTTGCACTTAGATGTTGGTTCTGTGCACATATATGGCACATTCTTGGATTTTTGATTTCCGTGCGCACCAGACGCACGTAGCATTCATATGCACATTCGGGATTGATTCTTATGGAGCGTTACGATTTTATGATATTTGCTAATTGTTTTCGTACTGAGCAGGACTAGTCAGAGGATAGTACCTGGATATATTTTACATGCATCGAGGGTTATCGAAGGGATTTCCAAACAGGGAACTATTGTCTCAGTATTTACCTACGTGTCTAATATGACACGAAACGTTTAAAAGCAAGGAAACCCATATAAATCATTTTCAAAACGGTGAGACGGGCAGATTAAACAAAGGATAAGTATATGTATAGTTATTTCCTTACAAATGGACGTCCGTTACTTATGCTGTAATACGCGCACCGCACAGTGATTTGAAAAAGAGGGATTGACATGCATTTCTTTTCAGATGTTTTGACAAGTTTAAAACGATGCGTACTATGTACATATTATAGTTTTGATGTATATCATGCTGGTTTTCGTATTGGATTTTGATATTGGTGTCTTCACCGTAACTCCGATGATATGCGTGCAAATCCGATGATTTGCGTGACGCTTGACGGAGTTTAGATTTTGAGTTATCTGCTCATTTTTCATCCGCATGCATTGCGCTGTGATGCGTTTTACGTATTGATGATATCGGAGCCCCGACGGCATGATCTTTTTACTGAAATGTTTTAGTAATTGAGGGGTTTAAATTTAAATTCGGGGACCGAATTTCTTTGAGGGGGGAAGATTGTAACATTTCAGAAAAATGAAATATTATTTTTGGGAATTTTTATAATTAAATAATAAATATTGGGAATATTTTAATAAGACGGTAAAATTAAATACCGATAAATTTGGGGAAAATTTGGAAAATTATAGAGATTACTGAAATGAGGGTGTTTTTAAGTGATTTAGGCGAATTATGAAATTTTATGATTTATTTTGCACCTTTTTAGCGCTAATCGCGATTAAATATCGTTAATCGCGCATTAAGCGTGTTTTGTGCACATGACATGCACCATATCATTTTTACACTTGTGTTACATTTTTACATGGCTTTCTTGTTTTGTTTTGGTTTCTATTTGGAGGAAATGAAAGAAAATAGAAAAGAAAACAAGAAAAAGGAAAAGTCAAATGGTATCATGATGACAAAAGGGATAGGCATGAGAGAGAGAGGGTGAGGGGTTAAACCTAGTCATGGCTCATCTTATCACTTCATCATCTTCAACTTTCTTCTTCTTCTTCCTCACCCAAGACAGCACCTTATCTCCCCTTCTCTTCAACCCTCATAACATCATCAAAAACAACCCAAAACCCCATCTCTATTTCACAAAAAGTATGCACAAGCTCAAGGGAAGCACATTAGACCAAGAAAAATCAAATTTTGAGGAATTTGGGCAACTCAAGAAAATTCTTGAGTTGCCAATTGAGGTAATTTCTACACCTTTAGAATAGTATTTAAATTCTTTAGGCATCCATATATGTTTAGTATCGTTATCGAGTGGTTTTGGGAACCTAGAAATTTCTAGATGAGGGTTTTGTGAAATTTTGAAGTGTGAAGTGTAATTGAGGTTAGTAGAGACCTTATAACCCCTGTAGGGATTGTATCTTGTACTGAAACCATAGAATAGACCCCGGGATATGAATTTAGTGTTAGATATATGTATGCCCTAAAGGCCATTATATGGATAGTGGAAACTTGGACATATATATATGGAGTTAGATGACTTTCTTGCTCAACATGAAAGTATGCTATCTGGTTTACTTTATCTTGACATGTAGATTTGATCATATACACATGTTGATAAAGCCCAAAGGATATTTGCTTGACTACTGTGATTATGATGCGGATCATACTAGTGGGGCACGTGTAGTTTATAAGCATATCCATGAACTATTCCTAGTCGAGGGTGTATCGAGACAGGGCATCGATATTCCAGAGTAGACTAGCGTATACCATTCTTGTCCCATATGATGGGCGATGGATGATCCAATATCCATCTGGTGAGGTGACACCAAAGATTGTATGCGGGTACTCAGTGGAGACTGGGTACACTGAACGGACTCGCAGAGAACTCCTATGTGGTATTATATCTATCGTCGGATAGCAGTTCCCAGGTAACACTGGTACAGGTTAGTCTGTAGACCCGAGATCGTCATAGAGTCTTATGTGTCCTCCCACTGTACTTAGATCTCCACCCTACCATGGCTCTACTGAGTCGTGCAAACAGGTGGTCTTTGGGTACAGTCTCGAGGCACATGGAGGCGATGAGCGATAGGAGGGGTTTCGTCTCTCCCGGTATTGGGAGTTGATGTTGTGCTATGCTCGATTGGCTATAACATGAAGTCCCTGGCCAGGGCTGCTGAGATTTACTGATAAGAGTCATCAATAGTTTCTCGATCTGTTATGAGCCATACACCGACATGACTTACTGAGTTATTAGGGTCGACGATTCCATCCCTGGACTCGATATGCAGCATATCTGACGAAGAGACCGAACTGTACGGTAAGTGTTGCCATTTGGCTCGACGGGAGTTTTGACAGCTTCGCTGGTTTTCTTCTGATCGTTTCAATACCCGGGTGGTCGTTACGTTTAGCTGACCTCTTGCGGCTTGTAGGTGTTTGATGTGATCATCACCTACTGCCGGCGTATTGACGAGTCTTAGAGTCCCACAATGAAGTTTCCTGGCTCAGGCAAAAAGATGTGGTGTGCATATGAGATATGTGCGAGACCCAATTAAATACGGTTATATGATAACGTGTATTAATCGGGCATTTTCTATTGGTCGGGTCGTATGTGATATGACCGGTTTGCTAAATCAAGTGTTGATTTAACAAATAACATTTAGATTAATTCTATAATTAAAATCCTTTTCTATTTTTGTATGCGTGCATGTATGCACATGATGATGTGCATGAACACATACATACATACATACATACATAGTATCATGGTTGATGATACAAAATTGGTGGCAATGCAAGACTTATATTGGAGCTTTTATTTATATTTGTCATTTTAAGTTAATGTAAAGAAAACCCACTCATGCTCCATTATTCATTAGTGGCAAAACTTTACCTAACTTATAATGAAAAGAATTTCCACCCATGATAGTAGTGGGAATGAAATAATGTTGATTATTCATTCTCATCACTATAAAAGGATTCATATGTGATATGAAAGGATATGTGATAATAAGTGATTATTTGAGGGTGTGGAAAAATTGTGAAAGAGAGATCAAGATTGCCACCATTATCTTCTTCTTCCTCTCTTGATTTTTCTCTAGAGTGAAGTTGATAAAAAAGAAAGGGTTTTAATTGTTTAATGTAAACCACATCATCATACTACACACATCTAGCCGATTTGTGTAGGGTGTTTGCTCTACTTCATTCTCGAATCAAGTAAAGCAAGGAGCTTTGGGCAAAGGGACTGCGGGTGGATCATCGTGGACAAGGAAGGCTTCCATCGATCCGTTCCAAACTCTCATAGTGCCAAGAAGTCACCGAGGGAGATCTACAAAGGTTGTAATCTCTACTCTTAGTTATAGTTTTTCATTTGCATGTGATGCTTAGTTGCATGAGTCCCTAAACTTCTAGTTATGATTCTTGTTAAGTTCACTTAGCACCTTTAAAATTTTGATTATGGCATATGTAATGCTTCCAAACCCTTGACAAGGTGCTAGGTAAAACCTAGCAGTGGTATCAGAGCCAGGCTAGAGCTTTAGGCGATGCGTACGCGAAGTTAAAAGTCCGATCGAACCACAAAACACCAATTTGGACCGCTCTCTGGAAATTTTTTTAAAATTTGATTTTTCGAACTTAAAAATACTTAAAAAATTCAGCAGGCAAATATATGGATTACAGTGAAATTTGGTTCACTGTTCTCTCTAAAGCGCCGCGGAACCGCCGCCGTACCATGCTATTGGCGGCGGTTCCGCGTCCGTTTGTGGGAGTTAGGGAAAGTGTTTCTTACAGTGTATCCGTATGTATTACTACATGTTTTTGGGATTTTTTAAAGTTACTCAGGTGCTGAGTTTTCTCGAGATCTTTTGTGTTCGGTGATTCGATCGGAAAGTTTATCTTCGTTCAGATTTTCAGATTATTTAGAATGTGTTAAAATGTTTGAACGAATATCAGAAACACATTTTTTCCCGTATTGGAAAAATTCCAAGTGTTCGATTTTTCCCGAGTTTGAAACTTTCGAAAAACATGCAAGCATATCGGTGGACCCTCTAGAAGAACATAACCTTAACTCGATTATGTGACCGTCAAAACTGCCACTGAACCCTTGGTTTTGTGGTAATTTAGCGTTGCCATATATGAGGCGTTGGTTTGACCCTTCTAGGGCTGGTTCATAAGGGGCTGTGACATGTTCTGGAAATTTTTAAACTCGGCTCAAGTGTTGTGCTATATGGGAAATCTTGGGTGTTTGTTTATTCGATCGAAAAGTTTAACATTGTCTATTTATCTGGAATGTGATACAATATATGGAATTCATATAGTTAGGCATGAAATACAAAGTATGTGATATTTCGAATTTATGATGTCTTTATGGATTCCAAATGTTGTAGTTTTTCATTTTATTTTCTGCGACCGTAAGTGTAGTATGTGGTGTATCGCCGTTTTCCTTGCTATACATCAACGACAATCAGGATACGCATACTTGCTTACATTGATAATATGAGATATTATGTGTTGCTGAGATATGATGAGTAGGATTGTCGCGAATGAATAGCCTGGGGTTTTTATTTGAGATGAGAGTTTTATTTTCATTCATGTATAAATCAATTGTATGTAATATTCTTTTATTTGGGGCATTTCAAGGTTGAGGAAGATGTTTCCATCAATTGTATATTATTACTTTTTCGCATTAGGATAGATCCAAGGAAGGGAGCATAAGTGACCGGGTTCTAGGGTTTAGTGGGAGGCCATCTCGAGGAGTCGAGACCGGGTCTCCTAAACTCTAGAATTGGCAGGATCACTTGCCGCTTTCGTAGGGGTCTAGGGGTGTGGGCTTGGCTATTCATCGCGACCGTGGAATCCGTATTTTTTATTGTTGGCCCGATACAAAATACGGATATCCTAGATATCCTTTTATGTGCTTCTGTTGTTGATATTCTATAATGTGATTACTTAGTATCTGAGACGAATGGATTATTATTATATATATGATATATAATAAACGTTGCTTATATTTTACACCCGCGCTAGTCCCGCCCCGCTATGCCGTTAGTTAAGTAACCTAACGGTGTATAACGGGACACTGTGGCGAATGCGGATGGTTTAAGAATACGTTCTATTCTGTGATAGCTTAGGAACTTAAATGATGGGATCACATTAATGAGATTAATGTAAAGTAAAAGAAACCTAAAAGATGTTGTAGAATCAAATTTGAAACCAACTCGGCCTTTTTATGAAAAATGCAAGTTTCAAAAAGATGCGGAGCTTAAGCCACTTCTTTTCTTAACTGTTTTGATTCTACAACGAGATCAAGTTCAAAGCGTTAAAGGTTTTCATAAAAACCATCCGCAACCCTCCGTCATTTTAGGAAGCAGAGTACTTAGTATTCGTGCTGCGTATTTTGATCATAGTCAAGGCGTAGTGTACAGTAGCTAAGTGATGTCTTCCTACAAAGCATATGATGCGATCAGTTAGGACATTCAAGTGATTATGTTGATCATAGTCAAGGGTCATATGGGTGGGTCTAATTAATCACGAAATGACGGGTAGAACTTGATTAGTACTTATGATATGTTGACTATAGCCAAGGTCATAAGTGACTAGAGGTAAAAACCATATCGGGAGTTTCAAGAGTTGAAATTTGCAATGAGATTGCATACCATCTATATGATAGTTGGATCCCGATCTCACTGTGAGTAAGTGTTACTTCCGGGAGAGTTTTGCACTTTACAGTTAGCTAATCCAGTGGGTGTCTAGAAAGGCTGACCGGTTAGCGAAACTGTAGAATGTAATTATTCCTGGCTAGTTTTATTTTCAGGTTTTGAAAGAAAATTTGATAAAAGTGGTGGGAGACATCGATTAGATAAAATAATAACCAATCTAGTTCTTTGCAAGAGCATTTCGCTAAGTGTATTCTTTTCTCGCTCCGAATAGCAGTTACCGATGTCAGGACTTAAGCATCTACTTGAGAAAAATAAACTGACAGGACCGAATTATAAAGAAAGGTTGAGGAACTTGAACATTGCACTCACATATGATAATGTATCATATGTCCTCACTACCGAAGCCCCACCCGTCCCAGGACCTGAATCATCTGTCTCGGATAGGGAGATCCGAAAAACTTGGGAAATTGACTGCAACACGGCCAAGTGCCTCGCGCTCGCTTCTATGGACAATGTCCATCAGAAGCAACACGAGAATATGGATGTGCAATCCATCTTTCTTCACACAAACGAGTTGTATGAAGAGCAATCTCGTACTTTGAGATACGAGGCACCTCGAAAGCTGTTTCAGATGCGAATGGCCCCTGGTGCATCAGTAGGAGACCATGTTTTAAAAATGATTGGACTTATTGAAGAACTTAAGGAACTGGGATGGACTATGGATAATGAGCAATATACGGATATTGTTCTGCAGTCTCTTCCACCTGTCTTTGTTCCGTTCATAGTGAATTTCAATATGAATGATTTGGAGAAATCATTGCCTGAACTTCTCAATATGTTGAGAAATGCTGAAAACACGTTGAAAACGGCAAGGACTCTTGCTCTGCTTGCTGGGCCATCTTCCACTTCATTCCCAAAAGCTAAGGCCAAGGGAAAGAAGAAGAAGAAGTCTATCACACAGAAATGTGGAGTTAGAAAGGCAAAGGGGAAAGACAAAGCCGGGGCTGCGGGAAGCGGGAAAGGAGAATGTTTTTACTGTCACAAGCTAGGACATTGGAAACGCAACTGTGCTGCATATCTTGCTGATCTCAAGAAGAAGAAGCATGTTGATGCTTCCACTTCAGGTGTGTTTGTAACTGAAAACTGTTTTTCTTTAAACTCGGCATCCTGGGTATTAGATATTGGTTCTGGTTCTCATATATGCAATTGTATGCAGGGATTGGGAAACAGTAGTGTTTTAAAAGGAGGAGACCATACTCTGCGGGTTAGAAATGGTTCCAATATACATGCTGTATCCGTGGGAGAGTATCATCTAGGGTTGCCTTTAGGAAGTATTTTGGTTTTGAACCCGTGTTATTTAGTACCAAGTATGCTATGTAACATAATATGTTGGATATAGTGCCCTTAAAGTCAATTATTGGATCGCAGGCACGTGATTGCAATGATTGCGGAGGACCTATACCGGTAGGACAGTCTTACTCGAGATGATAGTATGCTATCTGGTTTGCCTTTATCAGTCGTGTACAGGTTCAGATGACTGATCACTGTTACACTTTGATAGAGCCCTTAGGATCTTGCTTTACTACCAACAGTATGAGGGCGATCATATACGTGAGATTTTGGTGGTTTATAAGCTTATCCTTAATTGTGGTCCCTAGTCGTGGGAGTTTCGAGACAGGGCATCGATACTCCGGAGTAGACTAGTGTATACAGTCGAGACCCCGACGAGGGGCGGTGGCCGGTCTCACAAGCCACTGGTGTCAGTTGGATCACCTAAGATGTATACAGGTGCTCATTGGGTTATGAGTACACCAGACAGGACTCGCCGGGAACCTGCTAGTTGGTATTATACCTATCGTTAGATAGCACTTCCCTGGCGACATGTGTACAGGTTAGTTCATCGACCTAAGGTCGTCATTTGTCTCGTGTGAGTTCCTACTGTACTTTGATTTCTACCCTACCACGGCTCAAAGGAGTCGTGCAAACAGGTATTTTTTTGGTATAGTCCCGAGCCACATGGAGGCAAGTCAGCGGATCGGCAGGGGACTCGTCTCTCCCGGTATTGGGGGTGAGATCGTGCTGTGTCTAGGAGAGCCATGACATAAAGCCCACGGCCGTAGCAGGAGATTTACTGGTAGGTACTCCAGTAGTATCTCAGGGTGTTTTTAGGCTACACTCCGACACGACTTATACTGCTATTAGGGGTCTGACATTACCAGCCCCCTAGGCCGATATGCGATACTCATAGACGAACGGACCGGACTGTATATACATTGTCACTGTTAGGCTCAGTAAGGTTTCCGGATGAGTTCGCTCATCGGCCTCCCTTGAGGTCAGTACATCGGCAGTCGTTACGCACAGCTAGTGCCGCTGACGGCTTGTGGTTAAACCCACTGCCAAGGTATTGAAGAGTCATTAGAGTCCCCCACAGATAGTTTCCCAAGTTCTGGCGAAACGTTGTAGAGGCCGTATGGTTTTATGGTAGGGTTCGGAGAATGCACGTGCGTTTACGCACGTGTCATATTTCGGGCAGATAATACTGGTTGGCTTTGGTTTAAGCCGGATCCGAGTATTGTACTGTGTAGATATAATATCTTTATCTCAGTTGCATTTGTATTCGGTCGTAATACAAATACGGGTATGTTTATACTATTACGAGGTTATCCTGAAATTAGTTTCGGGATCGATTTTGGAAGTTGCCAGTTTCCAGTTTCCGTATTTGACATTCGGTTAAATACGGATTAAGCTTTTCTTCATGAGGGTGAGTCATTTGGTGAGTCATGTGATGAGTCATGATTATAGAAGGTTCTAGAATTGATGATTCATTGTTAGCATTAAATGAATGGTGACTAAGGTTAATGATTCATGTATGCATTAATGATAAAATGCAAGGTGTATTATTGACTCATCATCCTCATTTGATGCTTATGTTCATCCCCTCCACCTCATCAAGTGGCCGGCCATTTATATGGTGCCCTCTTGATTGATGTTCTACTCACTCTCATTTGGAAATATGATATGAATTATTTGCTAAGTTTCCAAGCTCATTTTTCATCACCCGATTCCAAATGGCAACTTCATTAACTGTTCGCCCATGGCTTTGGACGAAGCGAGACAAAGTGTTCTCCTCATTATCTACATCATTCTTGGTCATCTCTTTTAGCAAACTTGATGACCGAGTTGCCTCGGGTCAGAGGCGGGAGCCCGTTTAAAGAACGTTGACGTGGTGCTATCTGGACGAGGAGATCGGAGATCGACGAGATCGGAGCAGCCGCAACAAAGCGTGTGATGATGGTTGAAGAACGAAGGATTCAGATCGTTCGGTATAACCTTTCTACCCTCTTTGTAGTTTGTTAGTTTAGCAATAATGGCAGATCCGGGTTATAGTATACGGTAGCGCCAGTTAAAAGTTTTGTTCCGCATTTGGCTTCTGTTTGACGGCCGGGGCGCTACCGTAGACTTACAGTGGTATCAGAGCCTCACCATTATGCTTTACTAAGTTGTGCTAACGCGTTTAAAATATCGATCGGACCGAATTTCAAATATTGCAATTTTCAGTGTTAAAGTTTCTGTTGATTTTAAATCTGGTCTAAATATCATTTTGACCATACCAGAAAATTAAGCAGGCTTTTTATAGAAAACTGCAGAAAAACGACCCACCGTTCCGACCATACGGCCGCGGAAACGCGGTCAACTCCCTGCTTTGACCGCGGAACCGCGGCCGTCTTGGTGAATCAATGGGTAATTTTTCTTCTGGGGTTTCTACATGATAAATTGTGGTTTTTGGTACTGTTCTTTTGGGCCCAGATTTTGTTACTATACAGCAGATGTACGTGGGGCCTACTTCGTGAAATTTAGTCAATCGAAATTTAAACGTGTTAGTTTACAGTTCTTACATTATATCTCCGACCGGGAATGTCATTTGAGCGGTAAATTGCGTCTAATTACTATAGTCTTTTTAGACGGATTTGCGAACGTGACATTCGCGTTGATGTTCTGTGTTATGCTGTGATGTTGCGGATTTGTCGTGGTGGATAGCAGTGTGCAATGGTAGTGCAGTTTGAATTTATTTGTACATTTGATATTGTGGGGCGAGCGTCCAACATGTGGACTGCCGTCTCTGCCGGTTTGTATAATATTCTTTTGGGGCACGACCGGGCTGAGGTCGATGTACCCGTTGTACATATTTTTCATTTCTATACTAGGTTTTACCACGCGACGGAGTGCACGGATAGCCGGGTTCTGGAGGGCAACGAGTCCGCATCTCATGGGTTTGAAAGGCAGAGGGGCTTCACTCTAGAATTGGCAGACTATTCGCCGCACTCGTAGGGGGTACAGGTTGACCCAAGGATGGATGCTCAAGTTACCAGATTCCCTGAAGTACAGGGTGGTCCATTCATTTTGCTGTAGGGGGCTGCCTCGCTTCAGGTTCTGGTGGGTAACTTGCCGCACCCGTAGGGGTCTAGGTTTCATTGCACAGGCTATCCATACGACTAGGGGAACGTCGGGTTTCAGCAGCGGCTCTGTGAATCTCGGGGATCCCAGATTATCTGTATTGTTCGGTGATGCTTATTACTTTTCTGTAATGTTGCATATTATCACGCCTGGAGCGATTATTGTATATTGGTATATATACTAGTAGATGTTGTATATGTTTTGCACCCGCGCTAGTCCAGTCCCCGCTGTGTCGTTAGTTAAGTAACTTAACGGGTGATGACGGGACCCAGTGACGAATGCGGATGGCATATACGTACATTTTATTTTCGTTCTTTTCTGGTGTGATTAATTGATAGGACTGCGTTGATTCTAATCAATGCAGAGGAAAACAAACCTATTTGGCAGTTGTTGGAACAATTTAAAAAGTGTTATTACAAAGACATTTCCTTTTGTTTTGCATAGCGGTATTCGGTTGGAATATCCTGCACCTCATTCGACGAGGCAAGGGCCGATATCCCTTCACTGGGAATGACCCCTTGGGCAGAAGTTTGCGTCAGGGTAATAACTTCACTATAGTCGATTACAAGTTGCTTTGCATCGCGGTATTCAGTTGGAATATCCTGCACCTCATTCCACGGGGAAAGTGCCGAGATCCCTTCACCGGGAATGACCTCTTTAGCAAAGGTTTTCGCCACTATATTTTTATAAAAGCTATCAGGTTCCTTCAGCGATATCAAGTTCGTTACGTTAAAGGTTTTTCGCCAAAAACCAGCCGTAGCCCTCCGTCATTTCTTTTGGGTATTCAGTAGTATTCAAGCTATGCATTTTAGCCAAAGTTAAGGCATAGTGTTTGGTAGCTGCTGAGTATTCATTGTTGGAGATAGTGCCCTCAAAGTCAATTATTGGATCACAGGCATGTGATTGCAATGATTGAGGGAGGACCTATCCCGGTAGAACAGTCTTACTCAAGATGATAGTATGCTATCTGGTTTATCTTTATCATCGTGTACTGCTTTTGGTGACCTTATAAGTCGCTATTACACGTTGATAAAGCCCTTAGGATTCTTGCTTGACTACCAGCAGTATGATGGCGATTATATATGTGAGAGCTGGAGTCTATAAGCACATCTTTAAAAGGTCCCTAGCCGTGGGAGTTTCGAGACAGGGCAACGATTCTCCACTGTAGACTAGTGTATAAAGTCGAGACCCGGACGAGGGGCGGCGGCCGGTCTCACAAGCCACTGGTGTCAGTTGGTTCACCTAAGATGTATACAGGTGCTCATTGGGTTATGAGTACACCGGACAGGACTCGCCGGGAACCTGCTAGTTGGTATTATACCTGACGTCAGATAGCAGTTCCCTGGTGACATGTGTACAGGTTAGTTCATCGACCTGAGATCGTCATTTGTCTCGTGTGAGTTCCCACTGTGCTTTGATTACTACCCTACCACGGCTCAAAGGAGTCGTGCAAATAGGTTTTAGTTGGGTACAGTCCCGAGCTACATGGAGGCAGTGAGCGGATCTGCAGGGGTTCGTCTCTCCAGGTATTGGGGGTGAGGTCGCGCTGTGCCTAGGAGAGCCAATAGATGAAAAGTCCTTGGCCAAGGCAGGAGATTTGCTGGTAGGTATTCCAGTAGTATCTCAGGGTGTTCTGGGCTACACTCCGACACGACTTGTACCGCTTTTGGGGGTCTGACTTTGCCAACCCCCTAGGCCCGCCATGCGATGCTCATAGACGAACGGACCAGACTATACGGATATTGTCACTGACAGGCTCAGTAGGGTGTCAGGATGAGTTCGCTCATCGACGTCCTTTTTGGTCAATAACTGGTAGCCCGTCACGTATGGCTGATACCTCTGACGTGCAAGTGGTTAAATCCACAGTCATAGTATTGACGAGTCTTTAGAGTCCACCACACACACAGTTACTCAGGTTTCGGGCGAAACGCTGTAGAGGCCGTATGGAGATATGGCAGGGTTCGATCAGATACATGCGGTATTGCACGGAACGTGATCGGACGGATTTACTAGCCGGCTTTGGCTTAAGCCGGATCCTAGTATTAGACAGTGTAGTTTTGTCTCTTTGCATTTGTGTTCAGTGGGAATACAAATGCGGGCATGTATATGCAGTAGTGGGGTTTTCCTATAATTTATTACGGGATCAGTCTTCTGAAGTTGCCAGTTTGCATTCCGTTCCGGCCGGTTTTCTTTTGTTCCTTCGCGGCCGGACTTTCCGATGGAGGGGGTTATTTGCAAGTATGCAAATAACATTTTGTGGAGGGTTTATTTGTGAAATGGGAGATTATGAGAGCATCTTTTTTATTCCATTCTTTTCTTTCATCATTTCTTGCTTTAATGAGAAAGGATTTGTTGATTAGGAGTTGATGTGAGGTTTGCTTTGGATGTGGTCGCCCTCTGCTTTTCCTACCATCACCTCCCTTCATGTTTTGTTGATTCCTCCATCATTTGATCGAAGGGGCCGGCCACATTTTTGGAGGGGGGAGAATTTTTGAGAGTAGAATTCATTCTCATTTTCATTCCTTGCAAAGAAAATGATAGCTCCATATTATCTCCAAAGTTCATAGTTCATTTTATTCCTCCATACATGGCAACTTCTACCCGCAAGAGAGACAAAGCAATTCTACACTTGCCTACAGCATTCCTTGGACGCGTCGGCTTGCCAACTTCATGCCCGAGTTGCCTCGGTCCAGAGGTGGGTGCCCGTAAAAGAACTCGGCTACGTGGTGCCCTTTCCGACGAGGAGGTGATGAACGGAGTTTCCGCGGGTGATCGGAGCGAAGACCGAAGGACACGGATTGCTTGGTATACTTCTTCACCCATCTTTTAGTTTGCTAGTAGCTAGGTTAATGGCCCGATCCGGGTTAAAAGTGCGCGGTGGTGCCGGTTTGCTACTTTGCAAAGTTTTTCGTTTCCGCATTCCGGCGTCGGATCGACGGCCGGGGCGCCGCCGCGGACTTACATTAGTATCAGAGCCACGCCATTAACCTTGCCTAGCTTGCTCTGGTATGTTTAAAGCTTCGATCGAACAAAAATCCCAAAACCGCATTTTCATGTATATCAGTTTCTGTCGAAATTTTTTTGGCTCCAAAAATTTTTCAGGATGTTGCAGAATGATGTGCAGGGTTTTGTAACATCACTGAAAAAATTTGGTAACATGATCCTTCAAAAGTGCCGCGGAACCGAGGCCATAACCCCACTTTGGCCGCGGTTCCGCCGCAGTATTTAGTCTTCATTTCACCAATTTTTTCTAGTGGGCTTCTGACATGGAATTATGGGTTTTGGGATATTCTTTTTGGGCCCAGATTTTCTGTGAGTGCTACAGTGATGCTTGGGGCCCACTTCGATAAATTTGATCGATCGGATATTTTAAACATGCTAGTTCTCAGTATTTACATTATATCTGCGACCGTGAATGTCACTCGATCGGTAAATCCAGTCTATCTTCTATAGCCCCTTTAGACGGATTTGCGAACGTGACATTCACGTTGATGTTCTGTGTTGTGCTGTAATGTTGCGGATTGGTCGCGGAGGATAGCCTGGTTGCAATGTTAGTACAGTTTTGTTTTATATGTACATTTGATATTGCGGGGCGAGCGTCCGACATGTGGACTGCCGTCACTGCCTGTTTGTATTATTCTTTTGGGGCACGACCAGGTTGCGGTCGATGTACCCGTTGTATATATATTTTACTTTCTGCAGTAGGATTGCCCCGCGGAGGGGTGCATGGATAGCCGGGTTCTAGAGGGCAACGAGCTCGCATCTCATGGCGTTGAGACGGAGTGGGCTTTACTCTAGAATTGGCGGGCTGTTTGCCGCACTCGTAGGGGGTACAGCTTGGCCCAAGGAGGGGTGCCCAAGTTACCGGATTCCGTGAAGTGTTGGGTGGTCCATTCACGTTGTTGAAGGGGGCTGCCTCGCTTCAGGTTTTGGCGGGTGACTTGCCGCGCCCGTAGGGGTCTAGGATCTCATTGCACAGGCTATCCACACGACCAGGGGAACGTCGGGTTTCAGTAGCGGCTCTGTGAAACTCGGGGATCCCAGATATCTGTATTGTTCTGTGATACTGGTTACATTTCTGTGATGTTGCATTTTATCACGCCTTGAGCGAATATTATATATTGATATATATACTAGTAGATGTTGTATATGTTTTGCATCCGCGCTAGTCCAGTCCCCGCTCTGTCATTAGTAAAATAACCTAACGGGTGATGACGGGACCCAGTGGCGAATGCGGATGGCATATACGTACATCATTATTTTCGTTCTTTGTGGTGTGATCAATTGATGGGACTGTGTTGATTCGGATCAATGCAAGATAAACATATTCTGATGTTGTTGGAACACTTTTCAAAAAGCTGTTATTGCAAGGGCGTTCTCTTTTGTTTTGCACAGTGGTATTCAATTGGAATATCCTGCTCCTCAGTCGACGAGGCAAGGGCCGAGATCCCTTCACCGGGAGTGACCCCTTGGACAAAAGTTTGCGTCAGGGCAATAACTTCACTATAGCCGATTGCTTTTGCTTTGCATCGTGGTATTCAGTTGGAATATCCTGCACCCCATCCTACGGGGAAAGAGCCGAGATCCCTTCACCAGGAGTGACCTCTTTAGCAAAGGTTTTCGTTACTATATTTTTATAAAGCTATCCGTTCCTTCAACGATATCAAGTTCATTACGTTAAAGGTTTTCGCCAGAAACCATTCGTAGCCCTCCATCATTTCAGTTAAATATTCGGTAGTATTCAAGCTATGTATTTTGACCTCACGCCAAGGCATAGTGATTGGTAGCTGCCGGATATTTATCTGTTGCATAGATAGAATACGTTGGTTTGGGACAGTCGTACTACTATTTTGGCCTACGTCAAGGGTATGTACGGGTGGGTTCAAATTAACCTGGATAATGATGGGTAGAACTTGACATGTAACTTATGATATTTTGACCTCACGCCAAGGTCATAAGAGCATGGGGCAAAAATCCACATCGGGAGTTTCTAAAGAAACTGAAACTTGCCAGATATGCGGATACCTTCTGGAGTGTGATAGCGTGAACGGATTCCGTCACGTTATCATGCGATGATAGTTGGATCCCGATTCCCACTGATGAGTTGGTTTACTCCTCGGGTGATCCCGGCTAATTCATCTTTCAGGTTTAGGGAAGAATTTGACGTTACAGTGGGAGGTTTCCCGATTAGATAAAGTGATAACCATTCTGATCTAGGTTAGAGTGCACGCTGAGTGTTTCTTTTCTCTCTCTCTTTGGCAACGACCATGAACCCGACCCTAGACTATGACTCAGTGACCAAGTTGACCAAACCTTCTTTAACCCTGGGTTTTGGATTGTTAGAGTTGCAAACCTCTTTGCCACTCCTAATTTTACCCTTTTCTCCAGAACACCCCGTATTACTACGAACGTCCACTTTCATTGGACAAAACCATCGTATGATTATATACGAACTCGAAGGAATTCGAGGATGGTTTCCGGTTCTGGAGAAAACTAATAGGATTATTCAGTTGTCTTTTCCTTTTACCTTCTCTCAGGTTGCGAGTACTCCTTGGCTTAGGAGATAGTACACCTATTACGCAAATTGGATAGTCTTCTTTCAAACCTTAAGCTGGTGCCGAACGGTGGGGAATGAAGAAAACCAATTAGCCTAAACGGTGTACAGAAGGTATTAAGTAAAGACAAAGAAAGAGATTAGTAAGAGGGCAAAGAAAATTGCGACTGCTATTCACGACCAAACCAAGTATTTCTTCGCCAATCCTAAATCACCTTTGTATTTCTCTAGGACACTCCGTATCACTACGAAGATCCCAAGTTTATTGGATAATCCATCGTATGGTTATATACGAACTCGAAAGGAACATGTTCCAGTTCGGGGATGGATCCTGGTTCAGGAGAAATAGGAATAAGGTTTATTCGGTTGTCTTTTATCTTCACCTTCTCTCGCATTGCGAGTGCTCCTAGGATTAGGACAGTACACCCATTATGCTTATTGGATAGTCTTCTTCTAAACCATAGGCTGGTGACGAACGGTAGGGAAGGAAGAAAACCATTTGGCCTAAAGGGGTGTACAGAAGGTAATGACTAAAGACATATAAAGGGATTTGGAGAGGTGGCAAAGAAATATACGGTTACAGTTGCGAATCTGGATAATGGAAGAGGCATTACTAGGAATACCAGGATACCCCATTGAAACATTTCAATGTTTCAGTTTCACTGTGCACTGTTAAAAGAAAACTGATTTCCCAATTAGACCCTTGCTCCAGGGTATGTATTTACCAGGTATGATTCTCACATCAGTATAGTTTGACAGATGATGAGTGGGAGTAAGCTATTGGGAATTAGGTGATCATCCTCATTATATCGGAATTCGTTGTAATTAGTGATATTTGAGGAAGTCACCTGGGTTGTTTGCCGGACGGTAAATATTTGGTTTTGAATATCCGTTGTTATGCACCAATTTCAAAATGATATATCTGTACGTCTATTTTCATAGAGTGAGATATACCTTTATGAGATTATGTCTATAACATTTACCTATATCAGTGGATGGTTAGGTAAAGAGCATTGAACAACGGTGTAATTCTTCTTAACCATAAGTACAGTTTTCAACCTACGACACACAGTGAATGAGTTACTAGACTCAAGGGACTTATACAGAGTATTGTATGTTGTCCAGTGTCCATTAGGAAAGAGGGGTTGGTCCTCGTACTATATTCAGTTTACTTATGACTTCTCTAGTTCTTAGACATGTGTTTCGTAGAAATGCAAGGTCTAAGTTTTGAGGAGTTATAGGTATAAGATTAAAATAGAGAACCAGGTATTGCAAGTATCGGGATTCTTCAAGGTGATCGAATATGTAGATACTTGTGAATGGTATTCAGTTGATAGTAATGATTAAGAGAACTTGCTTCTCTTTCAGGTTACTCATAATTGGAAGTACTCCTAAGTTGAGTAACGCTGATCGGCCTCCTTCAATTTAGTTGACATGCACTGGAGACAACTGCATGATTTGAATCTGGTTCAATTAAATCAGTGCCTCTGTTTCTATATTGGATATAGAACAGTTCATATCTTGACATTGTTAAGATACGGGGAGTTGTTCGGCTTATGCTTAAAACCAAACTCCGGATAACTCAAGACACGTTTCTGTAATGGCTGTTTGTGGGTTGACCCGGGCTATGACGAGGGTTGATTTTCTACCATCTGCAAGATCAATAGTGATATTGTTCTTGACTCGCCACAGTTTTAACAGAAATGGATTTTTTCAGAAAACAGAAGTGGAAGTATGGTAGAACTGGAAGTGATTCCAGAACCGCAAACGATTACTGAAGATTTGATAAAGAACCAAAATATTCAATCTGGTTTGACATTCCATTGGCCACTCCGCAAATATGGTGGGTAACCTCAGGCACCCGAGAGGTACCTCGGTATGCTCAGGGACGGTGGCAGGGAGGTTCTTGTTTACCCAGACTTGCCATTGCTGTTGTTCCAGACTGTGAGACCCGGCAGGAGGATGAGTATAGCGTCGTTCTAAACTGGCTTTAGAAGCGTACGTGTATATGACTCTGCAAGAGGGTTGTCGTAGTCAGTGGGAGCAGCGGAAGCATTGGTGGACAGGTGGCTTATGTCTATTTATAGACTAAAGCAGATATAGCGGAGATAGATCATCTATTTCTGTTGCGACAGTCATAGATTTGACTTCATCAGAATAGGGGATGGATCTGTTAAGATGGTAGTAGGGTGTGATGTCCTGGTATTTGGATGACAATCACAGAGTAGGAAGTGACATTCCTATACTACGATCGGTTGTACTTTGGTCGTCACACTGTGGTTTCTCCACATAGGAATTAGATATTATATCAGACATTCTGGTTACTGGATCTATGGTATTAGATCTAGATTTGGGTAGTTTCCCAATCTGGGTACTTAGACTGCATTCTATGAGTATTTAGAATGAACGACTCCTGGCACGGTAGTGTACCTGCAGGTAATGGAGTCGCCCTCTCTAAAGGTGTCTTACAGTCTAAAGTAGAGAGGGATGTGCATGATTGGCAGATCACTTGCTTAGGCAATTGAGTTGATCATGAGATGTCAAGTACCACACCAGATGTTGTTCTTGCAGTAGATGCAATAAGTTGATATTGATCCAATCCTGCGGAAACAGTCGGAAGCAGTTTTAGAACATAAGTGGATGTTCTAGGAATATGATAACGACAGCCTCGTTCTGGAGACGGTTATCATTCCAGGCTTCCAAGGTGACATGGACGACAGAGTGGTTGTCAGAGTTATAGTTTTCCCTCTGACGAGGGGCAGTATTTTGGACAGGTAGTCCAGGTGGATTCTGAGGGAAGGATGGCGCAGGATACTGATTAAGTCCAGTTGACGATACAGTCTAAGAAGTTTTGATTTGGAGTTCATTTATGAGCTAGGTCCCATCAGACATCCAGACACATTCTAAGACAGGTATTGCTCATTTCGGGAGATGGCTTTCTCCGCGAACATAGGATAAAGAGAGACATAGAAAGAAACACCAGAGTGGATCCACTTACTGAGGTTATTCGTCGAACGCAATAGTTTCGCAAATGAGCTTTGTGAGACTGACTAGTAGAGGCGTTGGGTGTTCGGTATCACACGGGCTGTGAGTATGCGACATCGCAATAATTAGCCTTGAGTGCAAGTGAGAGATTGTTGGAGATAGTGCCCTCAGAGTCAATTATTGGATCACAGGCACGTGATTGCAATGATTGAGGGAGGACCTATCCCGATGATAGTATGCTATCTGGTTTATCTTTATCATCTTGTACTGCTTTTGGTGACCTTACGAGTCGCTATTACACGTTGATAAAGCCCCTAGGATTCTTGCTTGACTACCAGCAGTATGAGGGCGATCATTTACATGAGAGCTGGAGTCTATAAGCACATCTTTAAAAGGTCCCTAGTCGTGGGAGTTTCGAGACAGGGCATCGATTCTCCAGAGTAGACTAGTGTATAAAGTCGAGACCCCGATGAGGGGCGGTGGCCGGTCTCACAAGCCACTGGTGTCAGTTGGTTCACCTAAGATGCATACAGGTGCTCATTGGGTTATGAGTACACCGGACAGGACTCGCCGGGAACCTGCTAGTTGGTATTATACCTGACGTCAGATAGCAGTTCCCTGGTGACATGCGTACAGGTTAATTCATCGACCTGAGATCGTCATTTGTCTCGTGTGACTTCCTACTGTGCTTTGATTACTACCCCACCATGGCTCAAAGGAGTCGTGCAAACAGGTTTTAGTTGGGTACAGTCCCGAGCCATATGGAGGCAGTGAGCGGATCTGCAGGGGTTCGTCTCTCCAGGTATTGGGGATGAGGTCACGTTGTGTCTAGGAGAGCCAGTATATAAAAAGTCCTTGGCCAAGGCAGGAGATTTGCTGGTAGGTATTCCAGTAGTATCTCATGGTGTTCTGGGCTACACTCCGACACGACTTGTACCGCTTTTGGGGGTCTGACTTTGCCAACCCCTTAGGCCCGCCATGCGATGCTCATAGATGAACGGACCGGACTGTACGGATATTGTCACTGACAGGCTCAGTAGGGTGTCAGGATGAGTTCGCTCGACATCCCTTTTGGTCAATAGCTGGTAGCCCGTCACGTATGGCTGATACCTCTGACGTGCTAGTGGTTAAATCCACAGCCATAGTATTGACCAGTCTTTAGAGTCCACCACACACACAGTTACTCAGGTTTCGGGCGAAACGCTGTAGAGGCCGTATGGAGATATGGCAGGGTTCGATCAGATACATGCGGTATTGCACGGATCGTGATCGAACGGATTTTACTAGCCGGCTTTGGCTTAAGCCGGATCCTAGTATTAGACAGGGTAGTTTTGTCTCTTTGCATTTGTGTTCAGTGGGAATACAAATGCGGGCATGTATATGCAGTAGTGGGGTTTTCCTGTAATTTATTACGGGATCAGTCTTCTGAAGTTGCCAGTTTGCATTCCGTTCCGGCCGGTTTTCCTTTGTTCCTTCGCGGCCGGACTTTCCGATGGAGGGGGTTATTTGCAAGTATGCAAATAACTTTTTGTGGAGGGTTTATTTGTGAAATGGGAGATTATGAGAGCATCTTTTTTATTCCATTCTTTTCTTTCATCTTTTCTTGCTTTAATGAGAAAGGATTTGTTGATTAGGAGTTGATGTGAGGTTTGCTTTGGATGTGGTCGCCCTCTACTTTTCCTACCATCACCTCCCTTCATGTTTTGTTGATTCCTCCACCATTTGATTGAAGGGGCCGGCCACATTTTAGGAGGGGGAGAATTTTTGAGAGTAGAATTCATTCTCATTTTCATTCCTTGCAAAGAAAATGATAGCTCCATATTATCTCCAAAGTTCATAGTTCATTTTATTCCTCCATACATGGCAACTTCTACCCGCAAGAGAGACAAAGCAATTCTACACTTGCCTACAGCATTCCTTGGACGCGTCGGCTAGCCAACTTCGCGCCCGAATTGCCTCGGTCCAGAGGTAGGAGCCCATAAAAGAACTCGGCTACGTGGTGCCCTTTCCGACGAGGAGGTGATGAACGGAGTTTCCGCGGGAGATCGGAGCGAAGACCGAAGGACACGGATCGCTTGGTATACTTCTTCACCCATCTTTTAGTTTGCTAGTAGCTAGGTTAATGACCCGATCCGGGTTAAAAGTGCGCGGTGGTGCCGATTTGCTAGTTTGCAAAGTTTTTCGTTTCCGCATTCCGGCGTCGGATCGACGGCCGGGGCGCCGCCGCGGACTTACATTCATTTGTTGAATAGATAGATGAGTTGGTTTGGGTCAGTCGTTCTGCCGATTGGCCAAAGTTAGGGGCATGTGCGGGTGGGTTCAAATTGACAAGATAGCGACGGGTAGAACTTGGCATGTGACTTATGACATTTTGACCAAAGCCAAGGTCATAAGAGCATGGGGCAAAAATCATATCGGGAGTTTCTAAAGAAACTGAAACTTGCCAGGCATGCGCATACCTTCTGGAGTGTGATAACGTGAGTGGATTCCGTCACGTTATCATACGATGAGAGTTGGATCCCGATTTCCACTGATGAGTTGGTTTACTCTTCGGGTGATCTCGATTGATTCTTCTTTTAGGTTTGGAGGAGAATTTGACAGTACAGTGGGAGGTTTCCTCATTAGATAAAGTGATAACCATTCTGATCTAGGTTAGAGTGCACGCAGAGTGTTTCTTTTCTCTCTCTCTCTTTGGCAGCGACCTTTGACCGACCCTAGACTATGACTCAGTGACCAAGTTGACAGAACCTTTTTAAAATATTGGCTTTTGGATTTTCCGAGTTGCATAATTCATTGCCGCTCCTTCCTCTACCCTTTGAATTTCTTAGAACACCCCGTATTACCACGGACATACACTTCCATTGGATAGATCCATCGTATGGTTATATTCGAACTTGAAAGGACTTCTTCGAGGATGGATCCAGGTTCAGGGGAAATAGAATTGGTTTATTCAGTTGTCTTTTATTATCACCTTCTCTAAGGTTGCGAGAACTCCTTGGTTTAGGAGAGTACACCTATTACGCTTATTGGATAGTCTTCTTCCAAACCATAGGCAGGTGCCGAAAGGTAGGAAATGAAGAAAACCAATTAGCCTAAGTTGGGTGTACAGAAGGTAATATGTAAAGACAAAATAAAGGGATTAGAAAGAGGACAAAGTAAATTGCGACTGCTATCATTCACGATCAAACCACGTACTTCATCGCCACTCCTATTTCACCTTTGCTTTTTTCCCCAGTTCGAGAGAAATAGAATAAGGTATTATTCAGTTGTCTTTTATCATCACCTTCTCTCAAGTTGCGAGTACTCCTTGGTTTAGGAGGGTACACCTATTATGCTTACTGGATAGTCTTCTTCTAAACCATAGGCTGGTGCCGAACGGTAGGGAAGGAAGAAAACCATTTAGCCTAACGATGGTGTACAGAACGTAATGACTAAAGACAAATAAAGGGATTTGGAGAGATGGCAATAAAATATACGGTTGAAGTCATGAATTGGATTATGGAAGAGGCATTGCTAGGAATACCAAGATACCCCTACGAAACATTTTCATGTTTCAGTGCATTGTTAAAGGAAAAACTGTTTTCCCGAATAGATACTTACTCCATGGTATGTATTTACCAGGTTTCATTCTCATATCTGTATGGTTTTACAGATGATGAGTGGGATTAAGTTATTAGGAATTAGGTGATCATCCTCATTATATCGGAATTCGTTGTAATTGGTGATATTTAAGAAAATCGCCTGGGTACAGTTTTCAACCTACGATGCACAGGCTTTGAGTTATTCAACTTAGCGGACTTATACAGAGTATTGTATGTTGTCCAGTGTCCATCAGGACAAAGGGGTTGGTCCTCATACAATGTTCTATTTACTTTTGACTTCTCTAGTTTTTAGACAAGTGTTTCGTAGAAATACAAGGTCTAAGTTTTGGGAAGTTGTGGGTATAAGAATAAAGTAGAGAACCAGGTGTCGCAAGTATCGGGATTCTTCAATGAGATCGAAAATGTAGATACTTGTGATTGGTATTCAGTTGATAGTAATGGTTTTGAGAAACTTGTTTCTTTTTCAGTTTACTCATAATTGGATGGATTCCTAAGTTGAGTAATGCTGATTAGCCTCTCTCCATTAAGTTGATATACACTGGAGACAGTTGCATGATTAAAATCTGGTTCCAATTAAATAAGTGCCAAAGTTTCTATATTGGATATAGAATGGTTCATATCTTAACGTTGTTAAGGTACGGGGAGTTGTCCGGCTTATGCTTAAAACCAGACTCTGGATAACTCAGGACATGTTTCTGTAATGGCAGTTTGTGGGTTGACCTGGGCTATGTCGAGGGTTGACATTCTACCATGTGGAAGATCAATAATGATATTGTTCTTGACTCTCCACAGTTTTAGTAAAATGGATCTTTTCAGAAAACAGTAGTGGGAGTATGGTAGAACTGGAAGTGATTGCAGAACCACAAACGATTACGGAAAATTTAATAGGACCTAAACATTCGATCAGGTTTGACATTCCAATAGCCACTCCGCAGATATGGTGGGTAACCTCAGACACCCGAGAGGTACTCCGGTAGCCTCAAGGACGGTGACAGGGAGGTTCTTATCTACCCAGACTTGACACTACTGTTGTTCCAGGCTATGAGACCCGGTAGGAGGATAAGTATAGCGTCGTTCTAAACTAGCTTTAGAAGTGCACGTATATATTATTCTGCCAGAGGGTTGTCGTAGTCAGTGGGAGCAGCGGAAGAATAGTAGGCAAGTAGCTTATATCTATTTATAAACTTGAGCAGATATAGCGGAGATAGATCATCTATTTTTGATGTGATAGTCATGGATTTGACTTCATCAGAATAGGGGATGGATCTGTTAAGAAGGTAGTAGGGTGTGATGTCATGGTATTTGGATGACATACACAGAGTAGGAAGTAAAATTCCTACAACGATCGGTTGTACTGTGGTCGTCACACAGTTGTTTCTCCAGACAGGATATGGATATAATATACGACATTCTGGTTTTTAAATCTATGGTTTTAGATCTAGATTTGGGTAGTTTCCCAATATGTGTACTTTGACAGTATTCTGATAGTTTTTAGAATAGTTGACTACTAGCATGGTGGTGTACCTGCAGATGATAGAGTCACCCTCTCTAAAGGTGTCTTACAGACTAAAGGGGAGAGGGATGGGCATGATTGGCAGATCACTTGCTTAGGCAATTGAGTCAATCGTGAGATGTCAAGTACCACACCAGATGTTGTTTTTGCACTAGATGTAATAAGTTTGTATTAATCCAATCCTGGAGAAATATAAGGAAGCAGTTTTAGAACATAAGTGCATGTTTTACGGATTTGATGACGGCAGCCTCCTTCGGGAGACAATTATCATTCCAGGCTTCAAAGGTGACATGGTTGACAGAGTGATTGTCAGAATTATAGTTTTCCCTCTGAAGAGGGACGGTATTATGGACAGTTGGTCCAAGAGGATACTGTGGGAGGCATGGTGCAGGATACTGATTTGGTTCAGTGATCGATACAGTCTAAAAAGTTTGGATTTGGAGTTCATTTATGAACTAGGTCCCAAGACATATTCTAAAACAGGTATTACTCAATTCGGGAGATGGCTTTCTCCGCGAACTTGAGATTAAGAGAGATATAGAATGAAACATCAGGGCGGATCCACTCACTGAGGCTATTTCTCAAACACAATAGTTTTACAAACGGGCTTTATGAAACTGATTAGTAGAGGAGTTGGATGTTCGGTTTCACACGGGCTGTGCGTAGTCGACATCGCAATAATTAGCCTGAAGTGCAAGTGGGACATTGTTGGATATAGTGCCCTCAAAGTCAATTATTGGATCACAGGCACGTGATTGCAATGATTGCGGAGGACCTATACCGGTAGGACAGTCTTACTCGAGATGATAGTATGCTATCTGGTTTGCCTTTATCAGTCTTGTACAGGATCAGATGACTGATCACCTTTACACTTTGATAGAGCCCTTAGGATCTTGCTTCACTACCAACAGTATGATGGTGATCATATACGTGAGAGTTGGGTGGTTTATAAGCTTATCCTTACTTGTGGTCCCTAGTCATGGGAGTTTCGATACACCGGAGTAGACTAGTGTATACAATCGAGACCCCGACGAGGGGCGGTGGCCGGTCTCACAAGCCACTGGTGTCTGTTGGATCACCTAAGATGTATACAGGTGCTCAGTGGGTTATGAGTACACCGGACAGGACTCGCCGGGAACCTGCTAGTTGGTATTATACCTATCGTCAGATAGCAGTTCCCTGGTGACATGTGTATAGGTTAGTTCATCGACCTGAGGTCTTCATTTGTCTCGTGTGAGTTCCCACTGTGTTTTGATTTCTACCCTACCACGGCTCAAAAGAGTCGTACAAACAGGTATTTTTTGGGTACAGTCCCGAGCCACATGGAGGCAAGTGAGCGGATCGGCAGGGGATTCATCTCTCCTGGTATTGGGGGTGAGATCGTGCTGTGTCTAGGAAAGCCATTACACAAAGCCCACGGCCGTGGCAGGAGATTTACTGGTAGGTACTCCAGTGGTATCTCAGGGTGTTTTTAGGCTACACTCCGACATGACTTATACTGCTATTGGGGGTCTGACATTACCAGCCTCCTAGGCCGATATGCGATACTAATAGACGAACGGACCGAACTGTATATACATTGTCACTGTTAGGCTCAGTAGGGTTTTCGGATGAGTTCACTCATCGGCCTCCCTTGAGGTCAGTACATGGGCAGCCGTTACGCACAGTTAGTGCCGCTGACGGCTTATGGTTAAACCTACTGCCATGGTACTGACGAGTCATTAGAGTCCCCCACAGATAGTTTCTCAAGTTCGGGCGAAACATTGTAGAGGCCGTATGGATTTATGGCAGGGTTCGGAGAATGCACGTGCGTTTACGCACGTGTCATATTTCGGGCAAATAATACTGGTGTGCTTTGGTTTAAGCCGGATCCGAGTATTATACTGTATAGATATAATATCTTTGTCTCAGTTGCATTTGTATTCGGTTGTAATACAAATACGGGTATCTTTATACTATTACGGGGTTATCCTGAAATTAGTTTCGGGATCGCTTTTGGAAGTTGCCAGTTTCTAGTTTCTGTATTTGATATTCGGTTAAATACGGATTTATCTTTTCTTCATGATGGTGAGTCATTTGGTGAGTCATGTGATGAGTCGTGATTCTAGAAGGTTCTAGAATTGATGATTCATTGTTAGCATTAAATGAATGGTGACTAAGGTTAATGATTCATGTATGCATTAATGATAAAATGCAAGGTGTATTATTGACTCATCATCCTCATTTAATGCTTATGTTCATCCCCCCCACCTCATCAAGTGGCCGGCCATTTATATGGTGCCCTCTTGATTGATGTTCTACTCACTCTCATTTGGAAATATGATATGAATTATTTGCTAAGTTTCCAAGCTCATTTTTCATCACCCGATTCCAAATGGAAACTTCATTAACCGTTCGTCCATGGCTTTGGACGAAGCGAGACAAAGTGTTATACTCATTCTCTACATCATTCTTGGTAATCTCTTTTAGCAAACTTGATGACCGAGTTGCCTCGGGTCAGAGGCGGGAGCCCGTTTAAAGAACCGTTGATGTGGTGCCACCTGGACGAGGAGATCGGAGATCGACGAGATCGGAGCAGCCGCAACAAAGCGTGTGATGATGGTTGAAGAACGAAGGACTCGGATCGTTCGGTATAACCTTTCTACCTTCTTTGTAGTTTGTTAGTTTAGCAATAATGGCAGATCCGGGTTATAGTATACGATAGCGCCAGTTAAAAGTTTTGTTCCGCATTTGGCGTCTGTTTGATGGCCGGGGCGCTACCGTAGACTTACATCATATCCGTTTTTTGTTGGACAATGAAGGATATCATTTTATGTTGCAAAATAATGTTATGAACATTAACATGAATCAAGAGTTGATTGGGTATGGTACACTAAATAACGGTATTTACGTCCTGAACCAACACAGTTCTCAATATACAACATACTAATAAAAGAAAGTTTTCAGATATAAATGAAACTTTTCTTTGGCATTGTAGACTTAGTCATATTAATGAAACAAGACTAAACAAGCTACATAAAGATGGATATTTAAATCCGTTTGAATAAAAATCTTATGCGACTTGCTAGTCTTGTATCAAAGGTAAAATGACCAAAACTCCATTTAGTGGACATGGAGAAAGAGCTGGTGAACTCTTAAGCCTCATACATAGTGATGTATGCGGACCTATGTCTACATATGCAAGAGGTAGTTTTTCATACTTCATCACTTTTACAGATGATTCTCAAGATTCGGACACGTGTTTTTGATAAAGCACAAATCCGAAGCCTTTGAGAAATTCAAGGAGTATAAACTTGAAGTAGAGAAGCAAACAGGCTTGAGCTTCAAGAAACTTCGATCAGATCGAGGTGGAAAATATTTGAGTACAGAGTTTCTAGACTTCTTAAAAGAGAATGGGATTCTCTCTCAGCTCACTCCTTCTTACACACCACAGCACAATGGTGTGTCAGAACGGAGGAATCGTACCCTATTAGATATGGTACGATCCATGATGTGTGATGCTGAGTTACCGCTTTCCTTTTGGGGACATGCATTGGAGACAGCGATATATCTATTGAACAGGGTTCCAACCAAGACCGTGTCTACCACTCCATATGAGATGTGGAATGGGAAGAGACCATCTCTTAAAAGAGTTAGGATTTGGGGTTATCCGGCTTTTGTTAAAAAGCAGAATCCAGACAAACTCGAGACACGATCGGTTATGTGTAAATTTATGGGGTATCCAAAACATTCGTATGGATATCTATTCTTCCACAAAGAGGAACAAAAGGTGTTTGTTGCTCAGCATGCCACATTTTTGGAAAATGAGATCTTTACAGAAAGTACTAATGGCAATGTGGTAGAACTAGAAGAGGTTCTAGAGATACAAATTACTCAGGAGGAATTGGTTGAAACTGATGTTGCAGTAGAACTTCAAGAACCTCAGTCGCTCCGGAGATCTAGTAGAACTTCTCGCCCGCCAGAGAGATACTATGGGTTCCTCATAGATGGTGATAGAGAAGATTGCATCATGGATGATGATGACCCTACTAGTTTTCAGCAAGCTATCACGAGTGGTGACTCAGTGAAATGGCTGGAAGCAATGAGATCCGAAATGGAATCCATGTACACCAACAAAGTATGGACTTTGGACGTTGCGCCTCCTGGGATAAAACCCGTTGGGTGCAAATGGATCTTTAAGAGAAAGATTGGTGTAGAAGGATAGGTGGAGACCTATAAAGCAAGGCTTGTAGTGAAAGATTTTCGTCAAAGACCAGGCTTGGACTATGATGAAACTTTCTCTCCAGTAGCAATGCTTAAATCCATTAGGATCCTACTTGCTATTGCTGCTTACTATGATTATGAAATCTGGCAGATGGACGTGAAAACTGCATTTCTAAATGGTGATTTAGAACAATGTGTTTTTATGGATTAGCCAGAGGGCTTCATTGACAGTAGGAGTAGCGGGAAAGCATGTAGATTGCTTAAATCCATTTATGGATTAAAGCAGGCCTCACGGAGCTGGAACATCTGCTTTGATGATACAATCAAAGAGTTTGATTTTATCAAAAATATAGATGAATCATGTATTTATAAGAAGATTGTAGGGAGTACTGTCACATTCCTCGTATTGTACGTAGATGACATTCTCCTGATAGGAAATGATGTTCCTATGCTACAATCGGTCAAACTATTCTTATCACAAAGGTTCTCCATGAAGGACCTGGGTGATGCCTCGCGCATTTTGGGCATTAGGATCTATAGAGTTAGATCCAAGAAGTTATTGGGACTGACCCAATCAAAGTACATAGACACCATCCTAAAAAGGTTTAGTATGGAAGATTCCAAGCGTGGTGCCTTGCCTGCTATTCATGGAATCACTCTCTCCAAGGACTTCTGTCTGAAGACTGATGAAGAGAGAGCTCGCATGAGCGTTATACCCTACGCTTCAGCCGTAGGATCTATAATGTATGCGATGTTGTGTACTCGCCCTGATGTGGCTTATGCACTGGCTGTAGTAAGCAGGTATCAATCCAACCCAGGGAAGAAACATTGGATAGCAGTGAAGAACATTCTTAAGTACTTGCGAAGGACTAAAGAATTGTTCTTGGTGTATGGTAATGGGGATCTCCAGATGGAGGCCTTTACCGATTCCAGCTTCCAAAGTGACAAGGATGATAGCAAATCTATCTCAGGATTTGTATTTACCCTAAATAGAGGAGCGGTTAGTTGGAAGAGTTCCAAAAAGGACACCATTGCAGACTCCACGATGGAAGCTGAGTATATTGCTGCAAATGATGCTGCTAAGGAAGCCGTCTGGATGAAGAAGTTCATTGCGGAACTGGGGGTAGTTCTAACCATTGTTGATCCAATACCATTGTATTGTGATAATAATGGGGCTATGGCGTTAGCCAAAGAACCAAGGTCCCATCAGAAGTCCAGACACATCCTAAGGCGATATCATCTATTCCGGGAGATAGTAGATCGCCAGGAGATCGAGATTCGGAGAGTAGATACAAAGGATAACACAGAGGATCCACTCACCAAGGCACTTCCACAGTCGCAACATGAGCGACTGTTTGAGATGATGGGTATGAGATACGCCAATAACTGGCCTTAATGCAAGTGGGAGATTGTTAGATATATGTATGCCCTAAAGGCCATTATATGGATAGTGGAAACTTAGACATATATATATGGAGATAGATGACTTTCTTGCTCAACATGATAGTATGCTATCTAGTTTACTTTATCTTGACAAGTAGATTTGATCATATACACATGTTCATAAAGCCCAAAGGATATTTGCTTGACTACTATGATTATGATGCGGATCATACTAGTGGGGCACGTGTAGTTTATAAGCATATCCTTGAACTGTTCCTAGTCGATGGTGTATCGAGACAGGGCATCGATATTCCAGAGTAGACTAGCGTATACCATTCTTGTCCCATATGATGGGCGATGGATGTCCCATATCCATCTGGTGAGGTGACACCAAAGATTGTATGCGGGTGCTCAGTGGAGACTGAGTACACTGAACGGGCTCGCAGACAACTCCTATATGGTATTATATCTATCTTCGGATAGCAGTTCTCAGGTAACACTGGTACAGGTTAGTCTGTAGACCCGAGATCGTCATAGAGTCTTGTGTGTCCTCCCACTGTACTTTGATCTCCACCATACCACGGCTCTACTGAGTCATGCAAACAAGTGGTCTTTGGGTACAGTCTCGAGGCACAAGGAGGCGATGAGCGATAGAAAGGGTTTCGTCTCTCCCGGTATTGGGAGTTGATGTTGTGCTATGCTCGATTGGCTATAACATGAAGTCCCTGGCCAGGGCTGCTGAGATTTTCTGATAAGAGTTATCAGTAGTTTCTCGATCTGTTATGAGCCATACACCGGCATGACTTATTGAGTTATTGGGGTCGACGATTCCATCCCTGGACTCGATATGCAGCATATCTAACGAAGAGACCGGACTGTACGGTAAGTGTTACCAGTTGACTCGACGGGAGTTTTGACAGCTTCGCTGGTTTTCTTCTGATCGTTTCAATACCCGGGTGGCCGTTACGTTTAGCTGACCTCTTGCGGCTTATAGGTGTTTGATGTGATCATCACCTACTGCCGGCGTATTGACGAGTCTTAGAGTCCCACAATGAAGTTTCCTGGCTCAGGCAAAAAGATGTAGTGTGCATATGAGATATGCGCGGGACCCAATTAAATACGGTTATGTGATAACGTATATTAATCGGGCATTTTCTATTGGTCGGGTCATATGTGATATGACCGTTTTGCTAAATCAAGTGTTGATTTAACAAATAACATTTAGATTAATTCTATAATTAAAATCCTTTTCTATTTTTATATGCATGCATGTATGCACATGATGATGTGCATGGACACATACATACATACATCGTATCATGGTTGATGATACAAAATTGGTGGCAATGCAAGACTTATATTGGAGCTTTTATTTATATTTGTCATTTTAAGTTAATGTAAAGAAAACCCACTCATGCTCCATTATTCTTTAGTGGCAAACCTTTACCCAACTTATAATGAAAAGAATTTCCACCCATGATAGTAGTAGGAATGAAATAATGTTGATTATTCATTCTCATCACTATAAAAGGATTCATATGTGATATGAAAGGATATGTGATAATAAGTGATTATTTGAGGGTGTGGAAAAATTGTGAAAGAGAGCTCAAGATTGCCACCATTATCTTCTTCTTCCTCTCTTGATTTTTCTCTAGAGTGAAGTTGATAAAAAAGAAAGGGTTTTAATTGTTGAATATAAACCACATCATCATACTACACACATCTAGCCGATTTGTGTAGGGTGTTTGCTCTACTTCATTCACAAATCAAGTAAAGCAAGGAGCTTTGGGCAAAGGGACTTCGGGTGGATCATCGTGGACAAGGAAGGCTTCCATCGATCCGTTCCAAACTCTCATAATGCTAAGGAGTCACCGAGGGAGATCTACAAAGGTTGTAATCTCTACTCTTAGTGATAGTTTTTCATTTGCATGTGATGCTTAGTTGCATGAGTCCCTAAACTTCTAGTTATGATTCTTGTTAAGTTCACTTAGCACCTTTAAAATTTTGATTATGGCATATGTGATGCTTCCAAACCCTTGACAAGGTGCTAGGTAAAACACAGCACTTAGAAACCCCGACATCAGAAAAACTGCGAAAATATGATGGTAATCGGAAATCTGCTAACACTCGGGGACCTGAAAAATTATTTAGCACAGACAGTGATACATACAGGCAACCTAGGACCCCTACTGAAACCCTAGCCCCTACTTCCCTTACCTGGCAGCAGATTTAATCCAGGAGGCCTCAATTTGCGGCCTGGGTCCCACCATTATTGTTCGTGCTTCGTCTGTGGCACCAGTATCTGTAATCTAAACCCTCCACATATGCAAAATTGACTAATTTGGCCTAGAGTAAAATCCGGGACCATTTTCTTGTGTAGCTTTTTTTGATTCGGGGTTTTGTTTTCTGTTTTTTGAATTCTGGATTTTAGGAATTTGGTTTTAACTTGATGATTTGACGTTTGTACGATGATATCGAGGGTCATTTGTTGATTTTGAAGGCGTAGTCCATAGGTTCTAATCTATAGGCTTTTAGCGTGTCATTTTGGTTTTGAATTAGGTTTTAATGCGGCACGATGCGTTATGATGTGTAGGTACCTCCACGAAGACTTCGAGACGACAAGAAAGTGCATGGCGACGTCGACAACGGCAAGCGAAGAGAAAGGTGAGCAGATTTATATCTACGGGGGAAGTCGGGTGGATGGCGTATAGCACCCCTGCAAAGTTGTGAGAATTGATGTGATGTGATATGGATATACATTATATATTGTTGAGAGATATGAACACTTAGAAAGAGAAGCTTTAGGAGGTCATGGGTTTAGTGTTAGCGAGAATTGAAGAAAGGACTTTAGTGGATTTCTTAGTCATGAAACCCTAGAGTAAAGATTTGCATACACGCACACACACATTCACATACATTTACTTTCTTGTGCGTATATGGGGATGTGTATATATGCATATACGCATGGGTATGGGACTATGCATATACATATTCATATACACATGTATGGATGTTGAGAATGGTATGTGGTATTTGGAAATGACCTGATGAGATTGGGCATGGTGCCATGAGATCGGTAAAGTGACGTGATTCGTATGATGAGATACGACATGATGTTATAGTGGGTCCTTAGGCGATGTGTATTCACACACACGCATACATTCATGTTGATGATATTGTAGTGTACTAGACTTTGATTAGTACCCCCCTGCTCACGATATGTGATGATGTGGATACTAGATGAATAATGAGGTAAATGTGATATTTGAACCGTACCCTAATTTGGGATGCCGTACGATGGATTTACCGTACGAGCTATTGATGATAGATCCGCACTCTTGACTCAAGAATGTCATATTAGATGGTGTATCGTAAGGGATACTATTGAGGCAGGATCGCCGACTATTATATAGATAGATACATATATCGACTTAGATGTAGGTGGTTTACAAACCCTTTTCGATTAGCCTGTTAGCTCAGTCCTGTAGTTGTTTGTAGATGTTAGACTAGATTCGATTCATACCTATTTCAAAACTAATGAATCCTGTGTATTTTAAAGACAGGACACGGGATTCTACGGATATTTCAAAGGACGTATCTTTTCTTAAAAATGCCGTAGCCCTTATTTTCAAAACACCACGATTCGTATTATTTCAAATGGCAAACAGTATTACACAAGTATGGCAATGTAGATTCCTTATTGTTATGTTATCATTCATGTCCCGCATATTATTGTTGCATTTACTATTCATTTGCAATTTGTCATGTGGTTATCATCTCATTGTATGTTTACAGTGTAGTTAGTGATTATGAGACCATGCTGTCAGGACACCAGCACCATTACCGTTGATGCGTATGCTCCACATATACTTGCTTGCCGGCTCACACACATCTTCATCGGTAATTGCCTTGTCACGTACACTTTAGAAAATACTATTTCATTGACATAGCTTGCTAACTGATAGTTGCTACATATTATAGCTTTCATATGCTAGTTTAATTATTGCATGATATCATATGCATCCACATATATTCATTAGTTATGCGGTATTATGGAGATTTATGCCGGTTTTCATTGATATTGACATGGTGACTTGATGATTTCGGATTCTTCTTGATATTTTCTGGATTTGGAAACCGCATGTGAAAGTTTTGTAAACTGATGAATTATTTTAAAGAGAAAAATGTGGTTTTCCTTGATACGTTGAGTATTCTCCACCATGATGTTTTCTCGGTTCTGAGATGTTTTTGAGACCCAATTCGATGAGTTGAATGAACTGACTAGGGTACATGGTAGGCCCGGTATATTACCCCGGGGCAAGAAGCTCACGTTGTAGACAATGAGCCCGGCAGGGGCAGACTGCCTACCGGTGATTTTACCTGACGCGGCGGATATCCGGAGGATACCGTTCGTAGTCGTGTGATTGATGATATGGGCCGATCCGGACTGACGGAGCCAGAGGTATTGAGATATTGAGACTTGAGACACTGTGATATTGAGATTTGATGATACAGGCCAGTCCGGATAGCCGGAGCCTGAGGTATTGAGATACTGAGATTTATGTTTTGTGTCGATGCTGGACATTGTTTTATCTGTCGATTTCATTGATGATACACGATATATATACATACATACAGAAATCTCATTAAATAAAGAAAACAGTTGTCTCATTCACGATGCATTCTGTTTCATTTGTAATGCATTCATACATCATATATCTGATATGTTGCTATCTGAGGCACTGACACGAGCACGTGGTATTGCACTTATTTGTAGATGGATCAGGATATTATTTGAGGATATTACTTATTATGACCTAGGATAGCGTCATACATGCGATTTCTAGTTGCAGATGTTTTCTACTCACGAGTTGGCAACTCACCCCCGTTGTGCCACAGTTCCTTGCTGGTTTTGCCGTATAGGTTTCGTTGCGGGTTTGCTGGCACACTGTTCCTTCCAGGTGATTGCTTTGGAAGGTGGGATCTTTTGCATCAGGACCACCATTATATATTTGTTATTTCAGTTGTATTTAGTAAAACTCCATCAACCAGACTTGTATACTGTTAGAGATAGAAGACTATTGTATATTCCTTCGACTTTAGAGTCGCGCGCTGTATTATTATGGTTTTCCTCTGGTCTTCTTGATGATGTTGGATTTTTATCCTGAGTTTGATCCTCGCCTTTTGGCGTTGTATATTATATTGCTTGCATGGTTGTGACCGTCAATTGACGAAGAGCTAGCTCCCGCTTGGGGATGCCTTTATTCATTACATATGCTTTATCAGGTTTGTACCCGTTTGGGGTCAGTTTTTACAAAGGAAACTCTGCCGAAATTTTCAGAAAAGACTTGAGATTTTAAAAATGCATACTTCGGCTTATGTTGTTGAACTTCTTGCCTTAAAATTGGTTTTTCCTTCACTCTACTGCTTTACTTAGTTTGGATTTCTGGATTTTGGCTTACTTAGATTATGTACGCCTCGAGACGTTTCGTAGTTTAAGTGCCGGTCTTGTTCCGTACTTTTCGGGTCGTGACAATAACAGACATGCGATCCCTTTCCAAATCAGTTTTGGTGTAACATTTCAGAAAATATAAAATATTATTTTTAGAATTTAATATTAAAATAATACATTTCCCGAAAACTGCCCGATTTGCGAAATTGGGGTTTTCGAAAAAGGGTATAAATATATACCAATAAGTGTGAAATAAAGGGAAATTAAAATGATTTGTTCATTTAAAAATATATTTAAAGGATTTGGCATTTTTAAAATTATAAATATGCAGTTTAAATAAAAAACCCGATTAGTACACTGCTAATCGCGATTAGGCCAAATCCGTGTTTCTACAGTTGTCATGGTTAGTGCACCATGATATGTTTCATTTGGTTACATGTTGTTTCATTTCATTTGAGTTATGTGTTATGGTTTATTGGTGGTGAGAAAAGAAAACGATAAGAAAAAGGTGTAATGATGAATTGGAGAGAGAGAGGGAACAAAATGATGACTTGCAGAGAGAGAGAGAGTGAGAATATTAGAAAGAGAGAGAGAGGAGAAGGTAGCCACATATCCCTCCACCATTATTCATTTTCTTCTCCTTCTTCATCTTCCTCACCCTCATCTCCCTCCACCTTCAAGGCCTAGATCCATCTCCAAATAATCCCCAAAACTGATTACTCCCTTCATAAAAATTAATCCCCATCTCTACCTCTACACATTGGACCAAGCAAAGTAGGATCTTGACAACTTTGGGACTTCTAGGGTTTTGCTTGGGTGTAACCATGAGGTATAACTTCTTCCTTTTAATTTAGTTTGTGCGATATCGTTTTTTAGTGTCGTTTGGTGATACCGATAACTTGCTGTGACCCCGAGTATTCACTGTAAAAACAAATAGTGTGGTAGTGTTGTACTTGAGACCCTGAGTGTTCACCAGAAACCCTATCCCTTTCCCATCGGTTTTGGCCGGTGACTCTGGGGCCAATTACGGTGACCTCGGGTGGGTAGGAGAGTTAGGGCTTGGGTTTCGTAGGGTAGTTTCCTGGAGCTATTAAGAGGTGTTTGGTCCTGCTTGATTTTTCTGTAGTGAAAATAGGTGAAATCTGGGAACAGTTGTGAGTGTTTACATGACCATGGTGACACGATTCCTGACCTGAGCCATAGAAGTGAACCCGATGCACGAACTTAGGATTTGTTCCGTATCGGTTTTGTGACTTTTAGTGTGCCTATAGGGTATATGGAGCAACCCGGGGGATTTTTGAGAGTAGCAAACAATACCAGGGACTTAGATATACTACCAGGAGACCACCATGACAGAACGAACCCCATTGGAGCCTGGGGGGCCGATGTGGCCGGATTTTTTAGGATAGTGGCCGGCCACTTGGTGAGGGAAGCGGTCTAGGTTGGTCTAGTAGCTCATATACATCATGTACAGCACCCTAGACTTGTTTGTGCAACTCTTTTTGACCTGAGTCAAAATCTTGGACCATTTTAGTGTGATTTTGGCTATGTTTTCCGTATTTTGAAATGCTAGGTTTTGATATTTAGGTTTGTATTTGGTGGTTGGATGTTTGTACATTAACGACAATGGGTAATTTGTTGGTTTTGCATACGTGGGCTATAGGTTCTAACCTATAGGCGATCCGTGTGACGTTTTGGATTTTAGAACTTGATTTTAATAGCGTTGCGATATGTGTTGTTATTATAGGTACCATTGCATGGATTCCGAGGTGACGGAGCGTGGTGTCAACCACGTTGGCAAGGGAAGACTACGGTGAGTAGATCTATATCTACGGGGGAAGTCGGGTGGATGGCGTATAGCACACCCGCAAGTTTTTGATGGAAACCGATTCATAGTAAGTGGTTAAGGAAACCTTTAACAGAAAACTATAGATAGAGTTAAAGTATAGTTAAAGAAACTATATTAGAAACACGGATAGTTAGAAGTGATATGATACGGCTAATATTTGATGACGGAATTTGAGGATGATGTTTGACGATATTGCCGTTTAGGGTACTATAGGACTAGATAGCCGTCGTAGATGTGTCATCCGAACCATACCTATTTCCAAACTAATGAGTCGTATGTATCTATTAAACATATACCTTAAGGTATGTAACGGATTTTCAAATGATATCTTTTATTTAAAAACGCCGTAGCCCCTACTTTCAAAACTACGATTCGCATCTTTCAAAAACGGTTTGTATGGTTCGGGTGCGTATGTTAGATTAGATACGTATACTTATAGTAAAGGTAGAATGTGTTTGTAAAATTGACTTGATGAGAGATATAAATGCGATAAAAAGAGAATACAATTTAATATGTGATTTGATGATATGTTGGTATACGGATGCGAGTCGATTGAGATGATTTATACCTTGCCGGTCCCCTGATATGAGATTATTGCAGATGTGACCTGGGACATAGGTATATAGAGATATTTATATGTGTTGTGAATCGTGAGTGTTAGCCGTACGTGACGTTAGGTCCGTACCCTCCTCGTCTTATAGGTTGATAGGATCCCTGATAGCTTAATGCCGCCGTATGATGATTTTTCCGTGCGTGATGAGTTTGACTTGATGATTGATCCATACCCTTAACTAGATGATGCCGTACGATAGATTGTACCGTACGCGATGTGGTGTGGCTAGATGCCGATTGATAGATTCACCGAATCGGTCATGTTAGATACGTATACCCGTCAGCATTTGCATATGATATTCATGTTATTCGCATTGCATTACTTATACCTGTGATAGTACACCTGCACCATTATCGATGATGCGTATGTTACACGTACACAGATTGTAGGCTCACACACTTCATCATCGATAATTGCTATGTCACTACACAGTTGGATTGCTGCATCATGAAATGACTCTTCGCATAACATGCGGGCGTATAAACCACTTGCGTACATACATATTGTACACTACACTTGCGTACATACATATTGTACACCATACTTGCGTACATACATAATGTATACTACTTGTGTACATACATGTTGTACACCATACTTGCATACATACATGTTGTACACCATAGTTGTGTACATACATATTGTACACCCATACTTGCGGACATACACATTTGTACGTCCATACCTGTGTATATACACATATGTACCTTTATACGATATTGCATTCGATTTTGGAGATTTGGGAACCGCATGATATATTTTAAAAACTGGATTCATTTAAAAGAGCGGTTTTCCCTCGATATGTACATATTACTGTTCCATGTGGCATGATATACGGATATGCTTATATTTCTATCATATGTCGCACACATCATGCTTTATGATCTTACGCATTGAGTTCTGCTGTTTTCATGAGATTTCTGGATTTGAGAACCGTGGCTATTTCAAAAGAAAGCATGTACTGTTTTAAAAACCCGGTTTCTCTTGATATGATATTTCAGTACGTACACCATGCGTTTTCTCAGTCTGAGACGTGTGACATGTGAAACCCGATTCGAGGAGCTGGATGAGGCCGATTGCGGGTACATGGTGGACCCAGTATGGTACCCCGGGGCGAGAACAGATTGTTGTGCTGTTGACGATGAGCCTGGAAGAGGGACGACTACCTACCGGTGATTGGTTGGACCTGGCGGTTATCCGGAGGATACTGACCAGAGACGAGAGATGGATACGGGCCGACCCGTACTGCCGGGGCCGAGGGCCGATTCCACAGACGGAGCCCGTGGGCCGATCCGAACTGACGGAGCCCGAGATAAATGAGGATTTACGTGTTGATGCTGGACACGAATTTCATGTTGTTTTCGGGTGTCGATGTTGGACACTCAGGTTCAATGATTTTGAGGTGTCGCGAGGGACACCTGTTGATTTATATCCTCATATTTTCATGCATATGCTTTTATGATATTCATAGACATTGATTATATGGTTGGACGGGATCCACATGCATACATACATTGATTATATGGTTGGACGAGATCCACATATATACATACATTGATTATATTGTTGGATTATATCCGCATACATATAGGTATTGAGTACACTGTTGGCACATATGACGACCCGGTCACCCTAGATATCATAGTATTACCTTCATGATATAGTTGACCTACGAGTCGTTGTTTATTCGATTTCTACTTGTCATTGTTTTTCTACTCATGAGTTGGCAAATCACCCCCGTTGTGCCACAGTGCTTGCAGGTTGACCGCATGGATCAGTAGCGGCTTCGCTGGCACACAGTTGCATTCGGGTGTTTTGCATTGGTAGGTGGGACATTTGTATCGTACCCACTCTTGTATATATTTTTTTCATATTGTATCTAGTCAGCTCCATAAAATCAAACTAGAATTTGTATAAGTAATGAGACTTGGCAAGACTTGTAGTTGCGAGACTTGAGCGATGGGTTTATGTTCACTTTTGGGGTTTTATGTCTTGCTTTTCTTTATCTTTTGTGGTGATCTTCACCGTTGGGCGTCGTATACTTATATTTACCGTCTTGTGTGGTTGTGATCCGCCGGTTGGAGAAGTGCTAGCTTCCGCTTGGGGATGACTTTATTATCTTTATGTATTTGTGGTTTTGGATCAAAAATACAAAGGAGGTGCTGTCCAAATTTTTAAAAGACGAAACACGTTTTCAAACTAGTAAATTTCACTTGCATTTTTATGATCCTTTTCTATGCATTAAGAAAACTTGATTTCATTATACCTTTATTCCAAAACTTCACCTCCTTTATTTTCTTAAAAAGGTTTAGATTTCTGGGTTTCAGCTTACTTGAATTACGTTACACCTCTAGACGTTGCGTGATTTAAGTGCTGGTCACGAGCTAATATTTTGGGTCATGACAAAGTTGGTATCAGAGCTCTAGGTTTAACCTTGGTTCGAGTCTATGTTTGACTATGCGGAGTCTAGGGCGGGTATGTATTTCGGAACCTAGGCTTGACCTTACGGAACTTAGACATGAACGGGGGGTATTAGACCCGATCTTTCGTTTCATAGGCTGACCCTGATTGATGGAGTAGGTAGCTTGGGTAGAGTGACGTACCGTACGTATATTCCGTGGCATATTTACGATACGATACTCCACTTAAGAAACCTTAGGCTGTATATATTTTGAGATCTATGATTCTCTTCGTACCCATAATTATACATCCATTTGAGATCCTTGATTCTATTCATTTCCATGATCAAACCCTCATTGATGTCGTTCCTTATTATGATCATGTATCCATTCTGGATCTGTCGTTTCCTTTCATTCCGTTGATCTGCTTTCTTCGACACTCGATTGAGGTTCCTGTCACCATGGTTTGAGCGCAGATTGAGCTGCTGCTAGTGATGCGGTCAAGGCGAGCTCTTCTGGTACGAGGGCTGACCATTGTGCTTTCTGGTGACACGGAAACGTCTCGAGTTAGTATTTATGTTGTGACCTCTTATTGAGGCGAGTGGTTGGTTTCGCACCGGATGATCGGGCCATTATATAGGCTACCTATTGCGAGAGGACTGTTGATGTACAGCATACCTCAGAGATTATGATGTTGCCTACCGTGCAGACAGATGACCCAGTTGTTACTGAGATTGATGGGATGTCGCTTCCAGAGTTTACGAGCTGAGATCGTTGGAGCTTCCAGGCAGAAATGCGACAGATGATAGCTAGTCTACCCCGAGTTGGGAGACGAAGGTGATTCGTTAGATTGATGCGCCGACGTAAGCCCTGTTGAGTTGAAGATTTCCAGTGTGGAGTGTCTTACTCAGATCTAGAGCAAACCGATCCAGAGATGACCATTGATGTATTGTCTTTCCTGAAAGATTGAGGCATAGTGTAGCATGCGGCGAAGGGTATTCACATGTTGTATAGGCGAAGTTAAAAAGTTTGAATGAATGTCAGAAACCCATTTTTCCAAGTTTAAGTATTCGGAAGAACATGCAAGTAATTCTATGGACCCTCTAGAAGAATGAAACCCTAACTCGACATGATGACCATGGAACCGCTTTTGAACCTTAGGGTTTGCGGCAGTTTAAAGGTGCCATCAGTGAGGCTTGGGTTTGCCCTTCTACGGCTGGTCCAGAGGTACTGTGGTATGTACCAGATATTTTTAGACTGTGCTCAGGTGTTGAGCTTTCGGGAAATTTTGGGACTTTGATGACTCGATCAAAAAGTTTAACGCCGTCCGGATACCATGTGATAAGAGACCAGTAAGCTGACCAGCTTCGGATAGAGGACCTCACCCAGATGCGTTGTGAGTTGATCGAAAACGAATGAGTATAGAGTATTCCTCCGATTGTTGGGACGAGTTCCCGAGGACGTGTTCGGCTAGAGATCTTCTATAGAGCGATGAAGATACCGAGTTCATGATTTTGAGTCCGTGTGAGAGACTTCGGATTGACCGTGGCCGAGAACAGGTGCAGTGCACAGATAGCGCAATGTGACGTCAAAGTGGACGATGATACAGACGAGTGGAACCAGAGGTTCGTGCGAGATGCTGACGAGCTGTTGTTACTCCCCGTCGAGATTAGAGACCTGATGTACATACAGAGGCGTTGGGATGCGGCCAATTCACGATGAAATGTTGTGCTGAGAACGCAGATGTCCAAAAAACGAGAAAAGATTATGTAAGAGTACCAGCCTCTGTACAGTTCGGCATAGGCAACATCGGAAGAGACCTTGAGCAGGATTCCTTCCAGGACACTGCTGCAATGAGATTTGCACCCAGGATTAGTTATGTCACGTGTATTCAGAGGACCAAAGGCCGACGCCAGTAACGTGCTGCTTTACGAGTGGTCGTGATGATTGGTCAAGAGATGACCAGAGAAGTGCCAGGACGGATCGTCCCCGTTAGCACACCTGACCAGGACGATGAGCCGATGGATTACGAGATTGGTAATCCGTAGAGAAAATGAGGACCCAGAGACAGAGGACGCCAGACTGTGAATAGGAAGCAATCCGATGTTCTTGTTCTGCCGGTTTTAAGCACACCGGTTTATTTTTCCGACATTGTAGGAGGTGTACCTCAATGTCATTTATTGCAATTTGCATTTGTGATCCGAGTATCACGCTTATATCGCTGGGATTTGAGTTTTGATGATTGAGCTTATAATATTGGTTTTCGTGCACCATGGCTGCACCTGCTGGGTATTTACATTTTTGCGCATAGTTACCGCACTTGATATATATTTTATATACACCGTTGTGTTGATTTGCGATTTATGCATACCTATTGCGGTTGATGTCGATTTTGTACTTTCGTAGCATATGTTTACGATTTCATGGATTTCATACGGATGATGTGATTTTTGCACTCGGTATAGCTCACATGTGCTTGCAGTGCATTGTTACGGATTTTGCACGTAGTTGCACACGGTTTTGAGTTATACACACTGGTGCACTCGTTGTTGATTTTTATGCGTTTGAGTTATTGATTGCATTTCGTGCATTTGATGCACCAGATGTTGTTTTCGTGCACAATAGATACACCGGATGTTGTTGTCGTGCACACCTGTTGCACTGGACAGATGTTTTCGTGCACACCTATTGCACCTAGTTTTGGTTTTGTGCATATTGTGGTACCTGTGTTTGTATTTGATTTCCGGGCGCACCAGACGCGCGTGATTGTTGGATATGCCTTTTGAGGCTAATTTTTCTTTTGAGCACTTTGTTTTCATGTTAGGCTCTATATTGTGTAGTAGCCAAACAGGACTGATCTGAGGACAGTACCTGAGTAATTTGCATGCATTAAAATTTTACCAAGAGGTTTTTGAAAAAGAGCTATAGTCTCGCTATTTCCTACGTGTCCGTGAGCGACACGAACGTTTATAAAGGAAAACCTTTTGGGATATTTTGAAAACGACGGAACGTGTATTTAGGAAAACATATATGGACGTATATTATTACTTAAAATGAGCGCCTGTTACTTATGCCGTGAGTTACGCATTCACGCAGCAATTTAGAAAAGATTTTTGCATGAGTTTTATTCAATTCTTGAAAGTTTTCCAAAGATGCGTACTATATACATATTATAGTATTGGACTAGTGTATATTGGATTTCGGTATTGGATTTCGAGATCTGTATCTCTATTTTAACTCCAATGATACGTGTGCGAATCCGATAATTTGCGTGACGCTTGACGGAGTTTCATTTTGAGTTTTGTACTCGTTTTCATGCGTACTTGACAAGCTGTATTGTTTCTGTATCTTCCGTGATTTCGGAGCCCCGTTGATTTGAGCTGATTATTGACATGTTTTAGATTTTGGGGGTTTAAATTTAAATTCGGGGACCGAAATTCTTTATGGGGGGAAGATTGTAACATTTCAGAAAATATAAAATATTATTTTTGGAATTTAATATCAAAATAATACATTTCCCGAAAACTGCCCGATTTGCAAAATTGGGATTTTGAAAAAAGATATAAATATATACCAATAAGTGTGAAATAAATGGAAATTAAAATGATTTGTTCATTTAAAAATATATTTAAAGGATTTTGCATTTTTAAAATTATTTATATGCAGTTTGAATAAAAAAAACCGATTAGTGCACTGTTAATCGCGATTAGGCCAAATCCGTGTTTCTACAGTTTTTATGGTTAGTGCACCATGACATGTTTCATTTGGTTACATGTTGTTTCATTTCATTTGGGTCATGTGTTATGGTTTCTTGGTGGTGAGAAAATAAAAAGGTGTAATGATGAATTGGAGAGAGAGGGGGACAAAATGATGACTTGGAGAGTGAGTGTGAGAATATTAGAGAGAGAGAGGAGAGGGCAGCCACATATCCCTCCACCATTATTCATTTTCTTCTCGTTCTTCATCTTCCTCACCCTCATCTCCCTCCACCTTCAAGCCCTAGATCCATCTCCAAAAATTCCCAAAAACTTACTACTCCCTTCACAAAATTAATCCCCATCTCTTCCTCTACACATTGGACCAAGAAAAGTGGGATCTTGACAACTTTGGGACTTCTAAGGTTTTGCTTGGGTGTAACCATGAGGTATAACTTCTTCCTTTTAGTTTCGTTTGTGTGATATCATTTTTTAAGTGTCGTTTGGTGATATCGATAACCTGCTGTGGCCCTGAGTATTCACTGTAAAAACATACAGTGTGGTAGTGTTATACTCGAAACCCTGAGTGTTCACCTGAAACCCTATCCCTTTCCCATCGGTTTTGGCCGGCGACTCTGGGGCCAATTCCGGCGACCTCGGATGGGTAGGAGAGTTAGGGCTTGGGTTTTGTAGGGTAGTTTCCTGGAGCTGTTTAGAGGTGTTTGGTCCTACTAGATTTTTCTGTGGTGAAAATAGGTGAAATCTGGGAACAGTTGTGAGTGTTTACATGACCATGGTGACACGATTCTTGACTTGAGCCATAGAAGTGAACCCGATGCACGAACTTAGGATTTGTTCCGTATCGGTTTTGTGACTTTTAGTGTGCCTATAGGGTATCTGGAGCAACCCAGGGGATTTTTGAGAGTAGCAAACAATACCAGGGACTTAGATACACTACCAGGAGACCACCATGACAGAACGAACCCCATTGGAGCCTGGGGGGCCGAGGTGGCCGGATTTTTTAGGAGAGTGGCCGGCCACTTGGTGAGGGTAGGTGTCTAGGTTAGTCCAGTAGCCCATATACATCATGTACAGCACCCTAGACTTGTTTGTGCAACTCCTTTTGACCTGAGTCAAAATCTGGGACCATTTTAGTGTGATTTTGGCTATGTTTTCCGTATTTTGAAACGCTAAATTTTGATATTTGGATTTGTATTTGGTGGTTGGATGTTTGTACATCAACGACTAGGGGTAATTTGTTGGTTTTGCAAACGTGGGCTATAGGTTCTAACCTATAGGCGATCCGTGTGACGTTTTGGATTTTAGAACTTGATTTTAATAGCATTGCGATATGTGTTGTTATTGTAGGTACCTTCACGTGGATTCGGAGGCGACAGAGTGTGGTGTCAACGACTTCGGCAAGTGAAGACTACGGTGAGTAGATCTATATCTATGGGGGAAGTCGGGTGGATGGCGTATAGCACCCCCGCAAGTTTTTGATGTAAACCGATTCATAATAAGTGGTTAAGGAAACCTTTAATAGAAAACTATAGATAGAGTTAATCGATAGTTAGAGAAACTATATTAGAAAAAAGGATAGTTAGAAGTGATATGATACGGCTAATATGTGATGGCGGAATTTGAGGATGATGTTTGACGATATTGCCGTTTATGGTACTATAGGACTAGATAGCCGTCGTAGATGTGTCATCCGAACCATACCTATTTCCAAACTAATGAGTTGTATGCATCTTTTAAACATATACCTTGAGGGATGTTACGGATTTTCAAATGATATCTTTTCTTTAAAAACACCGTAGCCCCTACTTTCAAAACTACGATTCGCATCTTTGAAAAACGATTTGTATGGTTCGGGTGCGTATGTTAGATTAGATACGTATACTTATAGTAAAGGTAGAATGTGTTTGTAAAATTGACTTGATGAGGGATATAAATGCGATAAAAAGAGAATACGATTTAATATGTGATTTGATGATATGTTGGTATACGGATGCGAGTCGATTGAGATTATTTATACCCTGCCGGTCCCCTGATATGAGATTATTGCGGATGTGACCTGGGACATAGGTATATAGAGATATTTATATGTGTTGTGAATCATGAGTGTTAGCTATACGTGACGTTAGGTCCATACGCTCCTCGTCTTATAGGTTGATTGGATCCCTGATAGCTTAATGCCGTCGTACGATGATTTTTCCGTGCATGATGAGTTTGACTTGATGATTGATCCATACCCTTGACTAGAAGATGCCGTACGATGGATTGTACCATACACGATGTGGTGTGGCTTGATGCTGATTGTTAGATTCACCGACTCGGTCATGTTAGATACGTATACCCGTCAGCATTTTCATATGATTTACTTTATGCTGAATTCATGTTATTCGCATTGCATTACTTATACCTGTGATAGTACACCTGCACCATTATCAATGATGCGTATGTTACACATACACAGATTGTAGGCTCACACACTTCATCATCGATAATTGCCATGTCACTACACAGTAGGATTGCTGCATCATGATATGACTCTTCGCATAACATGCGGGCGTATATACCACTTGCGTACATACATATTGTACACCACACTTGCGTACATACATATTGTACAACATACTTGCGTACATACATATTGTATACTACTTGCTTACATACATGTTGTACACCATACTTGCGTACATACATGGTGTACACCATACCCGCGTACATACATATTGTACACCATAGTTGCGTACATACATATTGTACACCCATACTTGCGGACATACACATTTGTACGTCCATACTTACGTATATACACATATGTACCATTATACGATATTGCATTCGATTTTGGAAATTTGGTAACCACATGATATATTTTAAAAACTGGATTCATTTAAAAGAGCGGTTTTCCCTCGATATGTACATATTACTGTTCCATGTGGCATGATATACAGATATGCTTATATTTCTAGCATATGTCGCATACATCATGCTTTATGATCTTACGCATTGAGATATGCTGTTTTCATGAGATTTCTGGATTTGAGAACCGTGGCTATTTCAAAAGAAAGCATGTACTATTTTAAAAACCCAGTTTCTCTTGATATGATATTTCAGTACGTCCTCCATGCGTTTTCTTGGTTCTGAGACGTGTGACATGTGAAACCCGATTCGATGAGCTGGATGAGGCCGATTGCGGGTACATGGTGGACCCGGTATGGTAACCCGGGGCGAGAACGGATTGTTGTGCTGTAGACGATGAGCCTGGCAGAGGGACTACTATCTACCGGTGATTGGTTGGACCTGGCGGTTATCCGGAGGATACTGACCAGGGACGGAAGATGGATACGGGCCGACCCGTACTGCCGAGGCCGAAGGCCGATTCCGCAGACGGAGCCCGTGGGCCGATCCGGACTGACGGAGCCCGAGATATATGAGGATTTACGTGTCGATGTTGGACACGGATTTCATGATGTTTTCAAGTGTCGTTGTTGGACACTCAGGTTCCATGATTTTGAGGTGTCGTGAGGGACACCCGTTGATTTATATCCTCATACTTTCTTGCATATGCTTTTATGATATTCATAGACATTGATTATATGGTTGGACGGGATCCATATGTATACATACATTGATTATATGGTTGGACGAGATCCACATGCATACATACATTGATTATATTGTTGGTTTATATCCGCATACATATAGGTATTGAGTACACTGTTGGCACATATGACGACCCGGTCACCCTAGATATCATAGTATTACCTTCATGATATAGTTGACCTAGGAGTCGTTGTTTATTCGATTTCTACTTGTCGATGTTTTTCTACTCATGAGTTGGCAACTCGCCCTTGTTGTGCCACAGTTCTTACTGGTTGACCGCATGGATCAGTAGCGGCTTCGCTGGCACACAGTTCCATTCGGGTGTTTTGCATTGGTAGGTGGGACTTTTGTATCGTACCCATTCTTGTATACATTTTTTTTCATATTGTATCTAGTCAACTCCATCAAATCAAACTAGAATTTGTATAATTAATGAGACTTAGCAAGACTTGTAGTTGCGAGACTTAAGCGATTGGTTTATGTTCGCTTTTGGGGTTTTATGTCTTGCTTTTCTTTATCTTTTGTGGTGATCTTCACCGTTGGGCGTCGTATACTTATATTTACCGTCTTGTGTGGTTGTGATCTACCGGTTGGCGAAGAGTTAGCTCCCGCTTAGGGATGCCTTTATTATCTTTATGTATTTGTGGTTTTGGATCAAAAATACAAAGGAGGTGCTGCCCAAATTTTTAAAAGACGAAACACGTTTTCAAACTAGTAAATTTCACTTGCATTTTTATGTTCCTTTTCTATGCATTAAGAAAACTTGATTTCATTATACCTTTATTCCAAAACTTCACCTCCTTTATTTTCTTAAAAAGGTTTAGATTTCTGGGTTTTAGCTTATTTGAATTATGTTACGCCTCTAGACGTTGCGTGATTTAAGTGCTGGTCACGAGCTAATATTTCGGGCCGTGACACTTGGAAGACATCTCTTTGGAGTGGGTGATTCCGTGACAAGCCGTAAATATCCGCGTTTTGAATCTTTCATACTGAATCTTTTCAGTATGGTGTCGATGTACGTGGACTGCGAAAGTCCCAACATCTTTTTAGATCTATCACGATAGATCCGAATCCCTAGAATGTAAGAGGCATCACCCAGGTATTTCATGGAGAACCTGTATGACAAGAACCCTTTGACAGATTGTAGCATAGGAATGTCATTTCCTATCAAAAGAATGTCATCCACGTACAAGACGAGGAATACAACAGTTTGTGCTACAATCTTACTATAAATACATGGTTCATCTGGATTTTTGATAAAGTCAAATTCTTTGACCGTTTCATCAAAACAGATGTTCCAGCTCCACGATGCCTGCTTTTGTCCATAAATGTACTTAAGCAACTTGCACACTTTTCCATTGCTCCCACTCTGAATGAAACCTTCTGGCTGGTCTATATAGACACACTCCTCTAAATTTCCATTTAGAAAAGCTGTTTTTACGTCCATCTGCCAAATCTCATAATCGTGGAAGGCAGCAATGGCAAGAAGGATCCGAATGGATTTGAGCATAGCTACTGGAGAAAAGGTTTCGTCATAGTCCAAGCCAGTTCTTTGATGAAAACCCTTTGCAATATGTCTAGCCTTATAGGTTTCAACCTGTCCATCTACACCAATCTTCCTTTTGAAGATCCATTTGCAGCCTATGGGTTTTACCCCTTCTGGAGCAATGTCCAAAGTCCATACTTTGTCCGTGTACATGGACTCCATCTCGGTCAGCATTGCATCCAGCCATTTTACTGAGTCAGTGCTCCGAATGGCTTGCTGGAAATTAGTCGACTCATCATTATCAATGATGCAATCCTCTCTATCCCTGTCTATGAGAAAACCGTAGTATCTTTCAGGCGGATGAGAAAGCCTACTACTCCTGCGGAGAGGTGCGGGAATTTCCTGTTCTTTTGAAACTTCTGGTTCCACCAAGCTTTCAGTAATATCTTGTGGTTCTAGAATTTCTTCCAGTTCTATTGCGCTGCCACTTGTTTCTTTTTCTAATAACTGATGTTCCAGAAAGTGGGCATGATGCGAAACAAAAACCTTTTGATACTCATCATGGAACGTACCATATCTAATAGGGTTTGGTTCCTCCTCTCCGATACACCGTTGTGCTGTGGTGTGTATGGAGGAGTAAGCTGAGAGAGAATTCAATTCTCTTTTAAGTAATCCAGCAACTCGGTACTCAAGTATTCACCACCTCGATCAGATCTCAGTGTCTTGATACTTTTGACGGTTTGTTTTTTGTCACGACCCGAAATATTAGCTCGTGACCAGCAGTTAAATCACACAACGTCTAAAGGCGTAACGTAATTCAACTAAGCTGAAACCCAGAAATCTAAAACTTTTTAAGAAAATAAAGGAGGTGAAGTTTTGAAATGAATGTATAGTGAAATCAAGTTTCTAAAATGCATGGAAAAGGAACATGAATGATGCAAGTAAAATTTACCAGTTTGAAAGCATGTTTCGTCATTTTATAAAAATTCGGGCAGCACCTCCTTTGTAATTTTTGATCCAAAACAACAAAAACATAACAAGAATAATGGTATCCCCAAGCGGGAGCTAGCTCTTCGCCAACCGGCGGATCACAATCACGCAAAGCATAAAAATAAGTATACGACGCCCAACGGCGAAGATCACCACAAAAGATAAAGAAATAAGAAAGACATCAAAACCACAAGGAGCGGAAAACCCCTCGCTCTAAGTCTCGCAACGACAATCTCACAAATTCTCATTACTTATACAATTTAAAAATGCACTAATCTAGTTTTTATCCAAACTACATATAATAAATTTTAAAAATGTCAAATCCTTTAAATATATTATTAAATGAATAAACCATTTTAATTTCCAATTATTTCACAATTATTGGTATATATTTATACCATTTTTCAAAAACCACAATTTCGCAAATCGGGCAGTTTTCGGTAAATATATTATTTTAATATTAAATTCCAAAAATAATATTTTATATTTTCTGAAATGTTACAATCTTCCCCCCTTAAAGAAATTCGGTCCCCGAATTTAAATTTAAACCCCCAAAATCTAAAACATTTCAATAATCAGCTCAATCAACGGGGCTCCGAAATCACGGAAGATGCAGAAACAACACAGCGCGTCAAGCGCGCATGAAAATGAGTACCAAAACTCAAAATCGAACTCCGTCAAGCGTCAAGCAAATCATTAGATTTGCACGCATATCCTCGGAGTTACAATAGAGATACAGATCTCGAATCCACTACTGAAATCCAATATACACTAGTCAAATACTATAATACGTGTATAGTACACATCTTTGAAAACTCCAAAATCTGAATAAAATACATGAAAAATCTTTTCTAAATCGCCGCGTGATACATAACTCACGGCATAAGTAACGGACGCTCATTTGTAAAATAGTATACATAGTTTCATATATGTTTTGCTCAAATATACGTTCCGTCCTTTTTGAAATATTCCAACAAGTTTTTCCATTATAAACGTTCGTGTCGCTCACGGACACGTAAGAAATAGCGAGACTATAGCTCCTTCTTGGAAACCTCCTGGTAACTTTTTAATGCATGCAAAATACTCAGGTACTGTCCTCATATCAATTTTGTTCGGCCACTATATAATATGGTGCCCATCAAGGAAACAAAGTGCTCAAAAGCAAAATCCGCCTCAAAAGGCGTATCCAACAATCACATGCGTCTGGTACGCATAGAAATCAAATCCAAATACAGGTGTCATAATATGCACAAAAGCAAAATTAAGTGCAACAGGTGTGCACGAAAACATCTGTCCAGTGCAACGGGTGTGCACGACAACAAAATCTGGTGCATCTATTGTGCACGAAAATCTCAAATCTGGTGCATCAAAAGCGCGAAACACAAGTACGGTGCAAACATGGCACGAAAATCACATTAATAACTCAAATGCGTATAAAAACGACACCGAGTGGACCAAGGTGCATAAATAAAAAACGTGTGCAACTACGAGCACAAATCCGTATCAATGCACTACAAGCACATGTGAGCTATACCGAGTGCAAAAATTGTAGGCTTCCTAGGCACACTATAGAGGTCTCATAAGGCATAAACCATGCCAATTTCAAATTTTATGGGTGCCGAGAAACCCTAATACGGATCGTTGACTAGAAGTTTAGGCGATATATAAATCTAGTTAACAACTTAAGTAAAGATAAGAAGCTACAACCTTTGTAGATCCGGATATCCCCTTCCTTGGCTCCACGTAGGCATCCTCTCGCTGTCCATCTCGAATCCCGGACTCAATCGTCGGCTTGATCGGAGAAATGGGCGGACTAGGTCGTCGGCTTCGTGCCGAAGATAATCTACGTCGAGGCATCACAAGTTCAAGCTCCGACTTCACAAAGTTGTGAAACTTGTGAAGAAAACACCCAAAACAACTTGGCAAGAGGTAGAGGGTGAAGAAATAGGAGGTGGGTTCACTTTAGAATTGGATTTCTCTCACTTTTGTTCAAGTTGCCATTGATGGACTTAAGCTTTTCTTGAAGAAGAAGATGATGAAGAAGAAGAAAGAATATAATAAGTGTTGAATTAAAATGAAAATAAATCAATACTTATCATAAGCTAACTAAGGTTAAGTGTAGAGAATAGACCATGGTAAGTGGGAATGGTTAGGGTTAAGCATGAAGACAAATGGTCTCTTTAGTCAAAGCTTCATGAAGCTTCAACAAGCTTCATGATAAAAAGAAACCATTTTCTTTTCTTTTATCTATATAAATAAATAAAGAATGGATAAATAAATAGATGAATAACACAAAACCCTAACCATTATCATAACCATGGTTTAATTCTTTGCACAAACCCAAGTAAGTATGTATCATCAAACATGATACAATCAAGTGCACACAAAAGCATATCATATATACAATGTGCACTTCAAGTGAGAAAATCCTTTTAAAATGAACCAATACTAGTTAATGCAAATTAATATATCAAATATACAATTATACATTAAATCATTAAATCAACACTTGATTCAATGATCCGGTCATGTCGCACATAACCGACTAGTATACAATGTATCGATTTATCGAATCAATGATTCGATAACTAGGTTATATCGCATACAACCAATCGAAACATTCATCGCGAGAATGAAATACGGTATCACATACTCGCATTATTCTCGGTCCCGCACATATCTCATATGCGCTCCTATTTCGTTTCGCTTGAGCCAGGAAACCTCTGTGTAGGACTCTAAAGACTCGTCAATACGCCGGTAGCAGATGATGATCATATCAAGCACCCACAAGCCGCAAGCGGTCTGCTAAACGTAATGGCCATCCGGGTATTGAGCGATCAGAAGATCGACGAGCTAGCCCGCTCACACTCCTGTGAATCCAACCAGTAACACTTACCGTACAGTCCGGTCTGTTCGTCTGATATGTCGCATATCAAGTCTAAGGGTGGTAAACATCAGACCCCAATAACCGATAAGTCGTGCCAATGTGAGGCTCATAACGGATCGAGAAACTACTGGTAACACTTACCAGCAAATCTCTGATCAGCCCTGGCCAGGGACTTCCCTGTTACGGCCAATCGAGCACAGCGCAACATCAACCCCCAATACCGGGAGAGACGAAACCCCTCCTATCGCTCATTGCCTCCATGTGACTCGGGACTGTGTGCAAAGACCACCGTTTTGCATGCCCTCATGGACGTGGTAAGGTGGAGATCAAAGCACAGTGGGAATCACACAAGACTCTATGACGATCTCGGGTCTACAGACTAACCTGCACAAGTGTCACCTGAGAACTGCCATCTGACGTGAGGTATAATACCATCTGGGAGTTCTCGGCGAGTCCGTCCAGTGTACCCAGTCTCCAATGAGCACCCGTATATCATCTCTATTGTCAAACACCAATGGATATGGGATCATCCATCGCCCATCTCATGGGTCGAGAAGCATATACGCTAGTCTACTCTGGTATATCGATGCCCCGTCTCGAAACACCTACGACTAGGGACCTTGAAGGATGTACTTATGGACTACCATGTCCCCACTAGTGTGATCTGCATCATAGTCCAGGTAGTCAAGTACACATCTTAAGGGCTTTACCAACATGTAACTATAAGACAGTTTAAAGAGACTAGTGTACATGTTAAGATAAAGAGCAACCAGATAGCATACTGTCATATCGAGCAAGAAAGTCATCTCTATATATGTCCAAGCATCCAATATAATATACTGTCACGACCCGAAAGTACGGAACGTGACCGACACTTAGATTACGAAGCGTCTAGAGGCGCCACGTGACCTAAGTAAGCCGAAGCCCAGAAATCTAAACCATAAAAAAGAAAAAGAAGAAAAGAAAAGATAACAAGTATAAAAACATCAGCAAATTTTACCAAAAATTTCGGCAGAGTCTCCTCTGTAAAAACTGACCCCCCCAAACGGGTACAACAAGTATAATATACATAAACAATAAAAAGAATCCCCAAACGGGAGCTAGCTCAACGCCAACAGGCGGAAACAACCACAACAGCACAATAATATACAACGCCAAAGGGCGAGGCTCAAAACTCAAAAGAAAACAAAACCACCAGATCAGAATAATACATGCGCGACTCTAAGGTCGAAATAAAAGACTGGTCCAATAAACTATCAAGTAATACAAGTATGGTTGATGGAGCTTACTAAATACAAATGAATGAATAAAAGTACAATGGTGGTTCGGATACAAGTGAACCAACCTACCGTGCAAATCACCCAGAAATAATAGATGTGCCAGCAAGCTGCCAGGGGAAACATGTACACCGAACCTGTAATAAAATTTGGCATAACGGGGGTGAGTTGCCAACTCGTGAGTAGAAGACATCTACGAAAAGAAATCGAATGCACGACGCTATCATAGGTCATAATAATACACTATTATATCCCAATCAACTAGTAATAGCAGGGTAAAACTACGTGTAAGTGCAGATACTCCATGCTCATGTCAGTGCCTCATATAATACTATGTCATATGAAATGAAATGCATGCACCATGAATGTAAAGTAACAAATCCTGAAATCCAGATATATATATATTAGAAATCTGAAATCTCAACAATGAAATCCATGGAAATCCGTATCAAGCATCGACACAACACATGTAATCTCAAGTCTCAATATCTCGGGCTCCGTCAGTCCGGATCGGCCCATATCATCAAATCTCACTACAACGGTCGGTATCCTCCGGATATCCGCCGCGCCAGACATCACCGGTAGGTAGCCTTCCCCTGCCAGGCTCATCGTCTACAACTCGATCTTCTTGCCCCGGGGTACCATACCGGGCCCACCATGTACCCGAGACGGTTCATCCACTCTTCGAATTGGGTCTCGAAATCCATCAGAAAACATGAAATCTCATGGTGGACGACACATACATCATGAGAAAACCGCATCTTATGTTTTTAAGAAAGAGAGGAGGAGGAGAGAGAGAAGTTTTTACATATTCTTGCGGTTTTCCCCAAAATCCAGAAATCTCATAGAAATCCAAATCTCAAAATCATGAGTAACTATATGATAAGTGTCGGCATATGCCCATAATATAGCATGATAACATGAAAATATGAATGCATGAATGTCTAAGCAATAAATATCATGTCTGTACTAATGTCAGAGAATAATCACAATATTATAGCGGTCTAGTTGTTAACTGATTCTATCCATAAAAGACAATATGATCTAAAGTGTACGTGACATAGCAATTACCGATGATGATGTGTGTGAGCCGGCAAATAAGTGTGCGTGGAGTATGCGCATCATCGGTAATAGTGCTGGTGTCCTAACAGGTAAAGTTTATACTGATTATAGCAACATATAAAAGAACATGCACCATGATGGTTACAGTATGAATGCAAGACAGATGTGCATTATCCACCCCTCTGCGACATACGAGAACAACTATCACTATATGAGTCAAACCTAAACCAGTGTCCATCTAACATCCTAAGGAACTAAACCTAATAGACTAGTCAGTAAGAAACTAGAGTCTACCTAAGGTCTAAATCAATATCTCTAATAGTCGGCGATCCCGCCTCAATAGTGTTACGTATGTAGTACGGCTTCCTCGAATCAAGAGTGCGGATCAATCATCAAATCTAAGCCTCGTACGGTAAAACCCATCGTACGGCATCCCAATATCGGGGTACGGTCAAGTATCTCTTAGGTGTCTCCTCATTCGTATAATGTCATCATCAACATATCTCATGATCAAGGTGCTAAACTGTGATCGCATACATCAATCATATATCATTGCCATCATGATAAGCATCATTAGTTTATCCACAGAAATATCATGTCATATGTGTAATATTGTGATTAAATCATACCGATATCTTATCTTCATCAAGTCACACCTATACGATATCGACATCAGGTCACACCTATATGATGTCGTAAACAAGCCATACATATATCATATCGTGATCAGTCACAAGCTACAGCCCAGGTACTATTTTAGCGTCCCATGTACCTCAATATCACCACCACCCTTTATAATTTATATGTTCATGTTCATTATCTCATTCTCTAGTGATCCGCTAACACTTTAATACGACTGAATAGCCAAGAATTACGGCATCAAGCCCAGTTACATTGTTTCATCATGCCTCAGATATCATATCACATCAATGAATCCCATATACGTGTTGTGTATATATATACACCTATACCTAGTTTTATATATATACACACATATACGTATACGCCATGTCAAGTTTTAGTGTGTGCGTGTGTGTTTCTATCAGAAACCTACGAACCTCTCCCAAAGTATTCATCCTCAGGTATGGTTTTCCTAAATCAGTCTAGTCCCGCCTAGGGTCATTACCAGGGTCCTACTCAGTAAGAATCTAGGGTCACATCTGGTTTCTTAATGTCAATAAGTGCTATTCTTATTCTACGTTGCGGGGGTGCTAAACCCCATCCACCCGACTTCCCCCCGTAGATATGCATCTACTCACCTGGTCCATGTCTGCCGAAAACAGTGTCGCCATCCTCCTCTTCATCGCCCGCAGTCCACGTGGGGGGGGTACCTAGACGTAAACATATAAATAGCATCGTAAACTGAATCACATACGAAAGTCAAACGATCTAAAGGAACAAGCATAGGTTAAAACCTATGTCCCGTCCACGCAAAAGAACCAAATACCGCTCGATATCGGCGTACAAACTCCGATGGATCGGGATAACATCATCAAACAACTTGTAGTTTTAAAACACATTACTTATACCATAAAACACGATTAAATCCATCGAAACCCTAAAATCCATCAAACCGTCCAATTTCGTAAAACCCGAAAATGCCAGTATACCATTTTTCATCAAAACTTGACATTTAAATGAAACTAATGGTCATAAAACTCATTAAATAGCATTACTAGACTATACAAACCATTACTATATTTTTATTACACAATTTTGCATTTATTTGAAATTTCTAGTTTGCAACTTTTAACAATTTTAACATTTTTCAAGCAAAATACCACAATTCCACCACAAAACATGATTTTGCATGAATTAATGTATTAAACCACAATTCATGATGATAATGATTTAATGAAACCATAAATTATATTTTTAATCTCATTTATTTAGGAATTTTCAAAATCTAGTTTACAAAATAATAGCATTTTATTAGTATTTTCCAATTCTCAAAGTAATCTAGTGATCAAACTAAATTTTTCTTTCCATTTACATGCTAATATTTTCACTAAAACTACAATCTAATGATAGCAACTTTAATTGGAATTTTATATTACCCACAAACACATTTTAGAAAAATTTAGTTAGCTAATTTCCTTATTTAAAACAATTTTAAATGAAAATTTTACAATTTAACAACCATGCAATATTTTCCAATTCTAAAAGTGTTAAACTAACTATTATAACCCTAATTAATTATTAAAAACCCTAACTTGAATTTTCAACCCTAACTTGCATTTTTAAAAAAAAACATAGAACTAATTCATTAAATCTAATTAAGCTTAAATGATCATCTAATAACAATAAATCAAAAGAAAGAAAATTATACCTCCAAAATGTGAAATCCAAACAAGAAATGAGCCTCCAAAATACATGCTTTCCCACTCCAAAATCCATATAAAGAAGGGTAGAAAATAAAGGGTATGAAGAAATTAGGATTTTGTGGAATTTTAATTGAATTTTTGAAGTATTTTGGATGAATTTTGAAAAAAAAAGAAGTGGGAAATGGGGGGGCTGCCATGGATGATGCCGGCCATTGTATGAGAGGGAGGGAGCAAGAGAAAAGAGTGAAGAAAAGTGTGGAAGTTTCAAGAAAAGAATCATCACTTAAAGTTTTTTCATGCTTATTTATTTATTTATTTATTTCATTACTATAGCAACTCAAGAAAGCTCTAGAAAATAGGAAAAATTTGCAAATAAATTTTGCATGATACACACTAATTTCTAATATGCCATGGTTCATTTTTACAAATTAAAACCATTTAAATTTGTAATTTACACTAATTTAGTGTAAAAATAAAGCTTATGTTAATATTTAAAATAATTAATTTAGGAAAAATATTTTATTAAACTAAAAATTTATAAGTGGCTAAATAAACACCATTTACTAGTAATTTCATAATTAAAATGGATATTTTTAAAATTATAATGAAAAACAATCACGGTTTGATTTTACGAAAAATACATTTTACTTTACCGAAAATCATAAAATTCACTTAAACAATTTTATTCATTTAATTATTTATTTAATTATTTTTAAAACGTTACATATACATCATCTGTACAATACTGTCCTCTAGGGCATACATACAACTAACAATCTCCCACTTGCACTAGGGCCAGCTGCTGTAGTATCGCATATCGAGCATCCCGAAGAGTCTCTCAAACTGTATCTGGGGAATGGCCTTCGTGAGTGGATCCGCCGTGTTGTTCTTCGTGTCAACTCTCCTGACCTCGATCTCCCGGCGATCAACTATCTCCCGGATCAGGTGATACCGCCTCAGAATATGCCTGGATCGCTGATGGGACCTGGGTTCCTTGGCCAAAGCCACCGCTCCATTGTTTTAGCAATACAAAGGTATTGGATACTCAATGGATGGAACCACTCTAAGTTCAGTAATGAACTTCTTGATCCAGACAGCCTCGTTGGCAGCGATGTATTCAGCCTCCATCGTCGAGTCTGCCACGGTTTCTTGCTTGGAACTCTTCCAGCTAACCGCCCCTCCGTAAAGGGTAAAGACAAATCCCGACTGCGACTTAGAGTGGTCCTTATCACTCTGGAAGCTCGAATCGGTAAAGGACTCCACTTGGAGTTCTCCTTTACCATACACCAAGAACATTTCTCTAGTCCTTCGCAAGTACTTGAGAATGTTCTTCACAGCCGTCCAGTGACTCTCTCCAGGATCTGCTTGATACCGACTCACTACACTTAGTGAGTATGCAACATCGGGTCTGGTACATAGCATCGCATACATGATAGAGCCTACTGCCGAAGCATAGGGTATCTCTTGCATGCGAGCTCTCTCCAAATCAGTCTTGGGAGACATCTCTTTGGAGAGAGTGAGTCCAGAGATCGTGGGAAAGTTCCCACGCTTGGATTCTTCCAAACTAAATCTCTTTAGTATGGTGTCAATGTACCTGGATTGGGACAATCCCAATATCCGTTTGGATCTATCTCTATAGATCCTAATTCCCAATATGCAGGAGGCATCACCAAGATCTTTCATTGAGAATCTTTGTGATAAGAAGAGCTTGACCGATTGCAGCATAGGAATATCATTTCCTATCAAGAGTATGTCGTCCACGTACAATACGAGGAAGACAACCTTACTCTCTGCCGCCTTCTTGTATATACAAGGTTCATCTGGGTTTTTGACGAAATCAAACTCTTTGATAACGACGTCAAAGCAGATGTTCCAACTCCGTGATGCTTGCTTTAATCCATAAATGGATTTAAGCAGCTTGCACACCTTCCCGCTGCTCCCACTGTCTACGAAGCCCTCTGGCTGAGTCATGTACACGCTCTCTTCTAAATCACCATTTAGAAAGGCGGTCTTAACATCAATTTGCCAGATTTCATAGTCATGATATGCAGCGATGGCAAGCATGATCCGGATGGATTTAAGCATAGCCACAGGAGAAAAAGTTTCGTCATAGTCCACACCTGGTCTTTGACGAAAACCTTTTGCAACAAGTCTAGCTTTGAAAGTCTCCACTTTCCCATCTACACCAAGTTTTTTCTTGAAGATCCACTTGCTCCCAATGGGTTTTACCCCTTCAGGAGAAACTTCCAAAGTCCATACTTTGTTGGTGTACATGGATGCCATCTCGGACTGCATTGCATCCAGCCATTTCACAGAGTTACCACTCGTGATGGCCTGCTCGAAACTAGTCGGGTCATCATCTTCCATGATGCAATCCTCGCTTCCACCATCAATGAGAAAACCGTAGTATCTCTCAGGTGGACGAGAAACCCTAATAGATCGACGGAGTGGCTGGGGTTCGTCGGGTACTACCGAATCTTCTGGTTCCACTAAATCTTCAGTTATAGTTTGTGTTTCTGGAACTTCTTCCAGTTCTACCTCAGAGCCACTAATCTCTTTTGCAAGAAATTCCTTTTCTAAAAAGGTGGCATGTTGAGCAATAAACACCTTTTGTTGTTCACTGTGGTAGAAAAAATATCCATTTGAATGTTTAGGATATCCCACAAACTTACATAGAACTGACCGTGCCTCGAGTTTGTCTGGATTTTGCCTTTTGACATAGGCCAGACAACCCCATATCTTAACTCGTTTAAGACATGGTCTCTTCCCACTCCATAACTCATATGGTGTGGTAGGTACAGATTTAGTTGGAACTTGATTCAATAGGTATGCTGCTGTTTCAAGCGCATACCCCCAGAAGGAAATAGGCAACTCAGCTTTACTCATCATAGAGCGCACCATATCTAATAGGGTGCGATTCCTCCGCTCCGATACACCGTTGTGCTGTGGTGTATAAGGAGGAGTAAGCTGAGAGAGAATCTCATTCTCTTTTAGATAATCTAGGAACTCATTGCTTAAGTATTCTCCTCCTCGATCAGATCGAAGGATCTTAATACTTTTGCCTGTTTGTTTTTCTACTTCGTGCTTATATTCTCTGAATTTCTCAAAAGCTTCAGACTTTTGTTTCATCAGGAACACATGTCCGAATCTAGAGAGATCGTCAGTGAATGTAATGAAGTAGGAAGAACCGTTCCTGGCAGGCGTAGACATGGGTCCGCATACATCACTATGTATCAGTCCTAAGAGTTCATTAACTCTTTCTCCGTGTCCACTAAACGGAGCTTTGGTCATTTTTCCTTTGAGACATGAATGGCAAGTATCATAAGATGATAATTCAAACGAATTCAAATAACCATCCTTATGTAACTTAGCCAGTCGTGTCGCATTGATATGACCAAGTCTACAGTGCCACAAGTAGGATTCGTTCATTTCTGAACTTTTCCTCTTGTGTGTGTTTTGTATATTGAGGACTATATTCTGATTTAGAATGAATATGCCATTATGTAACGAGCCTGATGCAATCAACTTTTGATCTAGGAATATGTTCATAACATTATCCTTTACTACAAAATTATATCCTTCTTTACTTAATAAAGAAACTGATATAATGTTGCACATCATGTTCGGTATATAATAGCACTCATTCAGGACTATTGTATCACCATTTGGTAATACCAGGTGATATATGCCAACTGCTTTGGCTGCAACATTTGCCCCATTCCCTACTTGAACGGAATGATCACCTTTTCCCAGTTCTCTACCTTTTTGTAGCCCATGTAACTGTTTACATATATGGGATCCTGATCCGGTATCTAATACCCAGGACGTAGGGTGAACTGAGAAACAGTTCTCAATAACAAACACACCCGAAGAAGGTGCATCATCATGCATGTTCTCCGTTTGGGCGGCGTGAGAATCTAGATATTCTCATGTTTCCTGTTCAGTCTTATAACGTTTATAAGATAGAACGGGTCCAACGTTCCCCTGCACAGTATAATATGCGGGTTCGGTCAATACATCCATATTATTATCTTTATTAGGGCATGACATGGTCGCTACCTGGAGAGAGAGAAGAAAACACTTTAGCGTATGCTCGTGCAAGATCAGATTGGTTATTATCTTATCTAATCAGGATGGCTCCCACTGGTTTTTATCAAATCTTCCTTCAAACCCTAAAAGGAAAGATTAGCCGGGATTAATTACACACTACAAGTTCGCCAATCTTTCAGCCAGGCCAGTGTCGGTACTTTGAGGGAGGTCCCCCGTGCTTTCGCACGAACCTAATTACTGTAAACCTCGTTTTCCCAGAGGCGTAACCCCGTTGACACCTTTCTAGACACCTACTTGATCGGCTAATTGTAATGTGTAAAACTCTCCCAGGAGTAACTCTTACTCGCAGCGGGTATCGGGATCCAACTATCTCATAGAAGGTATGCAATCTCATTGCAAATTTCAACACTTGAAATTCCCGATAATATTTTGCCCCTAGTGTGCCATGACCTTGACAGAGGTCAACAAACCATAGTGCACTAGTCAAGTTCAACCCGTCATTTCTTGATTGAATCAAACCCACTCGCACGACCCTTGACAGAGGTCAACAAGGTCATACGACTACCCTAATCCAATCACATCACATGCTTTACAGATAATTACTAGTTAGCTACCGCACACTACGCCTTGACAGAGGTCAACAAACGCAGCACGAATACTAAATAGTCTTTATCTGAAATGACGGAGGGCTACGACAGGTTTTTCTGAAAACCTATTGCGTAATGAACTTGATATCGTTGTAGAATCAAATGAAGTTTTAAAATGGAGTGATTTTGAGGCTTTTTCTAGTTTTGCTAATGGGGTCACTCCCGGTGAAGGGATCGTCGGCCCTTTCCTCGTCGAATGAGGTGCGGGATATATCATATATATCACTGTGCAAAGCAGAAACTATAGAAGCAATCAAAAATCTAACCGAGTGTGTAGCATCTGCCAGTTATTGCTAAAGGAGTTACTCCCGGTGATGGGATCTCGGTCCTTTCCTCATCGAATAAGGTGCAGGATATATCACATATACCGCTGTGCAAAGCAAGAACTGTAGCTACCTGTTTTATTTAAAATTTGATTCTACAACATCTTAGGTTTCTTTTCTTTCATTAATCACATTAATGAAATCCCATCATTTAAGTACCTAAACATCACAGATAGATATGACGTACACTTATGCCATCCGCATTCGCCTCGATGTCCCCTCGTGCACCGTTAGGTTAGGTAACTAACGACAGAGCAGGGCAGGGCTAGTGCGGATGCAAAACATAAGTAACGTCTATATAATATATCATATATACTATATACTGTATCTATCACAGAACATCACATGATCACATCACAGATATGGCAGCAGAAGAAACATATGAAATATTGGATAAACTAGGACGTCCGTGTTTTCAATACGAGCCAGTATAAAACACGGATTCCACGGTCGTGATGAATAGCCAATCCCACACCCATAGACCCCTACGAGAGCGGCAAGCAACCCTGCCAATTTTAGGGTTAGGAGACCCGGACTCGACTCCTCGAGTTGGTCTCCCACTGGACCCCAGAACCCGGTTACTTGTGCTCCCCTCCTTGGGTCTATCCTAATGCGGAAAAGTAAATAATATACAAAAGGTGACATCTTCCGCAACCTGGAAGTGCCCCAAAATAAAAGAATATTACATACAAGTTTTTACATGAATGAAAATGAAAAACACTCATCTCACATAAAAACCCCCGGCTATTCAAACACGACGATCCAATATAACATATCCAGCAACACATAACATCACATGTCATCAACGTAAGTAAATATGCGCATCCCAATTGTCGTTGACATATAGCAACGAAACCGGCGATATCATATATTACACTTACGGTCACAGAAAAGAAAGTGTAAAATTACAACAATTGGAATCCGCAACCTCTTTAGACATCGCATGCCTAATCAAAATAAAATACTTAGACATCACATGCCTAACAGATATAAACCCCGCATTTTAGTCTCATTATCGAAAACTCTTTTCAATATCAAATGAAACTAAACCGCTAGATTTATATCATTCATTCAGTTATCTCATAATTGTTTGTGAATTCCAATTATTGTATCCCATTCCGGATAAATAGAAAATATTAAACTTTCCGATCGAACATTCGAACACCCAAGTTTTCCCGAAACCGTCCAACACATGAAATAGGTTCAAAGACATTCACTTCATGCCTCAGTACCAACGGTCCAGCCGTAGAAGGTTCAAGCCAACGCCTCACATGTGGCACGCCGTACTGCCCCAAACCCGAAGGTTCAAAGGGCAGTTCAAGACGGTCACATAATCGAGTTAAGGTTTGTTGTCTTCTAGGGGGACCATCGCGTTACTTTCACTACTCAGAACGTCCTTAAACCACACAAAAATCCAACACTTGGATATTTTCCGGCAGGGGAAAAGTTGGGTATTTATATCCGGTCGGACTTTTTAACATATTGAAAAATTATCCGGAAAGCACTTAGACAAAGTTCGATAATCCGATCGAAATACCGAGTCCCTAATACAACCCAGAAAACTCAACTCTTGAGTGATATTTAAAAATTCCCAGAAAATCCAGCATCAGAAAAGAGGAATTACTGTGCAAAAATTATAGGGCATTGTGACCATACGGCCGCGGAACCGCCGCAGAAGCCATGCTTCTGCCGCGGTTCCGCGGTGGGTTGATGGAATTGGGTTGTCGAATTTCACAGTAACTCTTAGAAATTCCTGCTGATTTTTCTGCATATTTTTAATTCACAAAATTCCCAGATTTTCAAAAATGTACAGAGAGCATGTTTTTTTTTAGGGTTTCGGTTCGATCGGACTTCTAACTCCGTCTACATATCGCCTAAGGCTCTAGCTAGGCTCTGATACCACTGTAGGGTTCCTAGGCACACTATAGAGGTATCACAAGGCATCAACCATGCCAATTTCAAATTTTATGGGTGCCGAGAAACCCTAATACGGATCGTTGACTAGAAGTTTAGGCGATATATGAATCTAGTTAACAACTTAACTAAAGATAAGAAGCTACAACCTTTGTAGATCCGGATATCCACTTCCTTGGCTCCACGTAGGCGTCCTCTCGCTGTCCATCTCGAATCCCGGACTCAATCGTCGGCTTGATCGGAGAAATGGGCGGACTAGGTCGTCGGCTTCGTGCCGAAGATGATCTACGTCGAGGCATCACAAGTTCAAGCTCCGACTTCACAAAGTTGTGAAACTTGTGAAGAAAACACCCAAAACAACTTGGCAAGAGGTAGAGGGTGAAGAAATAGGAGGTGGGTACACTTTAGAATTGGATTTCTCTCACTTTAGCTCAAGTTGCCATTGATGGACTTAAGCTTTTCTTGAAGAAGAAGATGATGAAGAAGAAGAAAGAATATAATAAGTGTTGAATTAAAATGAAAATAAATCAATACTTATCATAAGCTAACTAAGGTTAAGTGTAGAGAATAGACCATGGTAAGTGGGAATGGTTAGGGTTAAGCATGAAGACAAATGGTCTCTTTAGTCAAAGCTTCATGAAGCTTCAACAAGCTTCATGATAAAAAGAAACCATTTTCTTTTCTTTTATCTATTTAAATAAATAAAGAATGGATAAATAAATAGATGAATAACACAAAACCCTAACCATTATCATAACCATGGTTTAATTCTTTGCACAAACCCAAGTAAGTATGTATCATCAAACATGATACAATCAAGTGCACACAAAAGCATATCATATATACAATGTGCACTTCAAGTGAGAAAATCCTTTTAAAATGAACCAATACTAGTTAATGCAAATTAATATATCAAATATACAATTATACATTAAATCATTAAATCAACACTTGATTCAATGATCCGGTCATGTCGCACATAACCGACTAGTATACAATATATCGATTTATCGAATCAATGATTCGATAACTAGGTTATATCGCATACAACCAATCAAAACATTCATCGCGAGAATGAAATACGGTATCACATACTCGCATTATTCTCGGTCCCGCACATATCTCATATGCGTTCCTATTTCGTTTCGCTTGAGCCAGGAAACCTCTGTGTAGGACTCTAAAGACTCGTCAATACGCCGGTAGCAGATGATGATCATATCAAGCACCCACAAGCCGCAAGCGGTCTGCTAAACGTAACGGCCATCCGGGTATTGAGCGATCAGAAGATCGACGAGCTAGCCCGCTCACACTCCTGTGAATCCAACCAGTAACACTTACCGTACAGTCCGGTCTGTTCGTCTGATATGTCGCATATCAAGTCTAGGGGTGGTAAACGTCAGACCCCAATAACCGATAAGTCGTGCCGATGTGAAGCTCATAACGGGTCGAGAAACTACTGGTAACACTTACCAGCAAATCTCTGATCAGCCCTGGCCAGGGACTTCCCTGTTACGGCCAATCGAGCACAGCGCAACATCAACCCCCAATACCGGTAGAGACGAAACCCCTCCTATCACTCATTGCCTCCATGTGACTCGGGACTGTGCCCAAAGACCACCGTTTTCCACGCCCTCATGGACGTGGTAAGGTGGAGATCAAAGCACAGTGGGAATCACACAAGAATCTATGACGATCTCGGGTCTACAGACTAACCTGCACTAGTGTCACCTGAGAACTGCCATCTGATGTGAGGTATAATACCATCTGGGAGTTCTCGGCGAGTCCGTCCAGTGTACCCAGTCTCCACAGAGCACCCGTATATCATCTCTGATGTCAAACACCAATGGATATGGGATCATCCATCGCCCATCTCATGGGTCGAGAAGCGTATACGCTAGTCTACTCTGGTATATCGATGCCCCGTCTCGATACACCTACGACTAGGGACCTTGAAGGATGTACTTATGGACTACCATGTCCCCACTAGTGTGATCTGCATCATAGTCCAGGTAGTCAAGTACACATCCTAAGGGCTTTACTAACATGTAACTATAAGACAGTTTAAAGAGACTAGTGTACATGTTAAGATAAAGAGCAACCAGATAGCATACTATCATATCGAGCAAGAAAGTCATCTCTATATATGTCCAAGTATCCAATATAATATACATCATCTGTACAGTACTGGCCTCTAGGGCATACATATAACTAACAAAAATCACATCATCCGTATGAAATCCACGAAATCATAAACACATGCTACGAATGTACAAAATCGACATCAAATGCAATGGATATGCACAAATCGAAAATCAACACAACGGTGTATAAAATATATATCAGGTGCGATAACTATGCGCAAACATGTAAATACCCAGTAGGTGCAGCCATGGTGCACGAAAACGATATCATGAAACTCAATCCACAAAACTCAAATCCAAGCGATATATGCCTGATACCCGGATCACAAACACAAATCGCAACAAATGACATTGAGGTACACCTCCTATAATGTCGAAAAATAAATCGGTGTGCCTAAAACCGGCAGAACAAGAACATCTGCTTGCCTCCTGCTCACGGTCGGTGTCCTCAATTTTTTGGTCCTTATCTTCTCTGCAGATTCACCAATCTCGCAATCCATCGCCACATCGGCCCGGTCAGGTGTACTAACGGGAACAATTCCGCTCTAGCACTTCTCTGGTCATCTCTCGGCCTATCATCACGACCACTCGTAAAGCAGCACGTTACTGGCGTCGGCCTCTGGTCCTCTGAATACACGTGACACAACTGATCCTGGATGCAAATCTCCTTGCAGCAGTGTCCTGGAAGGAATCCTGCTCAAGGTCTCTTCCGATCTCGCATATGCCGAACTGTACGGAGGCTGGTACTCTTACATAATCTTTTCTCGTTTTCTGGACATCTGCGTGTTACACACACATTTCCTCGGAACCTAGACTTGACCTTACGGAACTTAGACTTAAACGGGAGGGGTATAAGACCGGAACATTCATTTCATAGGCTGACCCTGATTGATGGAGTAAGTAGCTTGAGTAGAGTGACGTACCGTACGTATGTTCCGCGGCATATTTACGATACGATACTCCACTTAAGAAACCTTAGGATGTACATATTTTAAGATCTATGATTCTCTTCGTACCCTTGATTATACATCCATTTGAGATCCTAGATTCTATTTGTTCCATGATCATACTCTCATTGATGATGTTCCTTCTTATGATCATGTATCCATTCTGGATCTGTCGTTTCCTTTCATGCCTTTGATCTTTTTTTATCGATACTCGATTGAGGTTCCGGTCACCATGGTTTGAGCGCAGTTTGAGCTGCTGCTAGTGTTGCGGTTAGGGCGAGCTTGTCTGGTACGAGGGCTGACCATTGTGTTTTCTGGTGATATTGGAACGTCTCGATATAGTGTTGTGTTGTGACCTCTTGTTGAGGCAATTGTTTAGTTTTGCACCGGATGATCGGGCCATTGTTAGAGCTGCCAGTTGCGAGAGGACTGTTGATGTACAGCATACCTCAGAGATTATGATGTCGCCTACCGTGCAGACAGATGACCCAGCTGTTGCTGAGATTGATTGAATGTCGCTTCCAGAGCTTACGAGCTGAGATCGCCGGAGCTTCCAGGCAGAAATGCGACAGGTGATAGCTAATCTATCCCGATTTGAGAGATGAAGGTGATTCGTCAGATTGATGCGCCGACGCAGGCCCAGTTGAGTTGAAAATTTCCAGCGTGGAGAGTCTTACTCAAATCTAGAGTCGACCGATCCCGAGATGGTCGTTGATGTATCGTCTTTCTTGGAGGATTGAGGCATTGTTTAGCATGCGGACGAAGGGTATTCACATGTCGGCTAGGCGAAGCTAAAAAGTTCAAGTGAGTGTCAGAAACCCATTTTTCCTAAGTTTAGAGTGTTCGGAGAAACATGCAAGTGATTCTATGGACCCTCTAGAAGAATGAAAGTCTAACTCGACATGATGACCATGGAACCGCTTTTGAACCTTAGGGTTTGTGGAAGTTTAGCAGTGCCATCAGTGAGGCTTGGGTTTGCCCTTCGATGGCTTGTCCAGAGGTACCGTGATATGCACCAGATATTTTTAGACTGTGCTCAGGTGTTGAGCGTTCGGAAAATTTTGGGACCTTGATGACTCGATCGAAAATTTTATCGTCGTTCGGATATCATGTGATAAGAGATCAGCAAGCTGACCAGCTTTAGATAGAGGACCTCACCCAGATGCGTTGTGAGTTGATAGAGAATGGACGGGTATTGAGTATTCCTCCGATTGTTGGGACGAGTTTCTGAGGACGTGTTCGGCCAGATATCTTCTACAGAGTGATGAAGATACAGAGTATGCGATTTCGAGTCCGTGTGAGAGACTTCGAATTGACCGTGGCCGAGAAACATTGCAGTACGCAGATAGCATGGCGTGATGTCAAGGTGGACGATGATACAGACGAGTGGAACCAGAGGTTTGTGCGAGATACTGATGAGCTATTGTTACGCCCCGTTGAGATTAGAGATCTGATGTGTATAAAGAGGTGTTGGGATACGGCCAGTTCATGAGGAAATGCGTGCGGAACACCCAGATGTCCAGAAAACGAGAAAAGATTATGAAAGAGTACCAGCCTCCGTACAGTTCGGCATAGGCGAGATCGGAAGAGACCTTGAGCAGGATTCCTTCCAGGACACTGCTACAATGAGATTTGCACCTAGGATCTGTTGTGTCATGTGTATTCAGAGGACCAGAGGCCGACGCCAGTAACGTGCTGTTTTACGAGTGGTCGTGATGATTGGCCGAGAGATGACCAGAGAAGTGCTAGAGCGGAATCGTTCCCGTTAGCACACCTGACCAGGCCGATGAGCCGATGGATTGCGAGATTGGTGAATCTGCAGAGAAGATAAGGACCCAGAGACTGAGGACGCCAGACCGTGAGCAGGAGGCAAGCGGATGTTCTTGTTCTGCCGGTTTTAGGCTCACCGATTTATTTTTCAACATTGTAGGAGGTGTACCTCAATGTCATTTGTTGCGATTTGTGTTTGTGATCCGAGTATCACGCATATATCGCTTGGATTTGAGTTTTGAGGATTGAGTTTCATGATATCGTTTTCGTGCACCATGGCTGCACCTACTGGGTATTTACATGTTTGCGCATAATTATCGCACCTGATATATATTTTATACACTGTTGTATTGATTTGCGATTTGTGCATATCCATTGCATTTGATGTCGATTTTGTACATTCATAGCATGTGTTTATGATTTCGTGGATTTCATATGGATGATGTGATTTTTGCACTCGGTATAGCTCACATGTGCTTGTAGTGCATTGATACGGATTTGTGCTCGTAGTTGCACACGTTTTTGATTTATGCACCATGGTACACTCGGTGTCGTTTTTATACTCATTTGAGTTATTAATGTGATTTCGTGCCTTGGTTGCACCGTACTTGTGTTTCGCGCTTTTGATGCACCAGATTTGAGATTTTCATGCACAATAGATGCACCAGATTTTGTTGTCGTGCACACCCGTTGCACTGGATAGATGTTTTCGTGCACACCTGTTGCACTTACTTTTGCTTTTGTGCATATTATGGCACCTGTATTTGGATTTGATTTCTGTGCGCACCAGACGCATGTGATTGTTGGATACGCCTTTTAAGGCTGATTTTGCTTTTTAGCACTTTGTTTCCTTGATGGGCACCATATTATATAGTGGCCGAACAGGACTGATCTGAGGACAGTACCTGAGTATTTTGCATGCATTAAAAAGTTACCAAGAGGTTTCCAAAAAGGAGCTATAGTCTCGCTATTTCCTACGTGTCCGTGAGTGACACGAACGTTTATAAAGGAAAACCTTGTTGGAATATTTCAAAAAGGACGGAACGTATATTTGAGCAAAACAGATATGAAACTACGTATACCATTTTACAAATGAGCGTCCGTCACTTATGCCGTGAGTTACACATCTTGCGACGATTTAGAAAAGATTTTGCATTTATTTTATTCAGATTTTGGAGTTTTCAAAGATGCGTACTATAGACGTATTATAGTATTTGACTAGTGTATATTGGATTTCAGTAGTGGATTTCAAGATCTGTATCTCTATTGTAACTCTGAGGATATGCGTGCAAATCTGATGATTTGCTTGACGCTTGACGGAGTACGATTTTAAGTTTTGGTACTCGTTTTCATGCACACTTGACGCGCTGTGCTGTTTCTGCATCTTCCGTGATTTCGGAGCCCCGTTGATTGAGCTGATTATTGAAATGTTTTAGATTTTGGGGGTTTAAATTTAAATTCGGAGACCGAATTTCTTTAAGGGGGAAGATTGTAACATTTCAGAAAATATAAAATATTATTTTTGGAATTTACTATTAAAATAATATATTTCCCGAAAACTGCCTGATTTGCGAAATTGGGGTTTTCGAAAAAGGGTATAAATATATACCAATAATTGTGAAATAATTGGAAATTAAAATGACTTATTCATTTAATAATATATTTTAAGGATTTGGCATTTTTAAAATTTATTATATGCAGTTTGGATAAAAACCCGATTAGTGCACTGCTAATCGCGATTAAGCCAAATCCGTATTTTTATAGTTTTCCGTAGCTAGTGCACCTTGTCATGTTGCATTTGGTTACATGTTGTCACATTTGTATTGTTTTATGGGTATTATATGGTTTGGGTTTTAAATAGAAAAGAAAAAGATAAAAGGGTTAAAGTTTAGAATGATTGGAGGGAGAGAGAGTGAGAATAAGTGAGAGAGAGAGAGAGGAGCTGCCTCATTTCATTCCCACATTTATTTTACATCATTTTATTCTCCTTCTTCAACCTCATCTCCCTCCACCTTCACCCCAAGAAATCATCTCCAAATCTCCATCAAAACCCTAAACCACTTACATTAAAAGTGATCCCCTCTTCACCCTCTACACAATGAACCAAGCAAAGTAGGATTTTGACAACATTGTCAAACTAGAGTTTTTCTTGGGTTGCCCAAATGAGGTAATTTCTACACCATTTGTATTGTATTTCTTTCACCTTAGCACCTATACATGTTTAGAATCGATATTGTGTTGTTTAGTGAACTTTGAAAATTTCAAGTTAGGGTTTGAGGGAATCTTGAGTGGTGATGTATAATTGAGGTTAGTAGAGACCTTATAACCCCTGTAGGGATCGTATACTGACCAAAACCTGAGACTTAACCCCCAGAATACGAACTTCGAAACCCCGACATCGGATAATTGTGTGAATTGTAAGGGAATTTTTGAATCTGCTAACACCCGGGGACCCTAAAAATTATTTAGCGATTACTGTGAGTCATGCAGGCAACCTAGAAGCTACCCTGAAGACCAGAGCCCCAAACCCCCTACCCAGGCCACATATTTAATCATTTGGGCCACAAATTTCGTCCTTGGTACATCTAAATTGACTCGTGCTTGTTCTGTCGCTCCTATATCAGAAAATTAGACCCTCCATATGTGCAGAATTGACCAATTTGGCCTAGGATAAAATCTGGAGCTTGTTTTCCAAGTTTCTGGTTTCGTTTTGCGGCTTTTAATGAATTGGGATTTGGTATTTGTTATTGTGTTCTATTGTGTGGCGTTTGAACGTCAACAACGAGGGTTATTTGTTGGTTTTGCATACGTGGGCTATAGGTTCTAACCTGTAGGCGATTCGTGTGCCGTTTTCGATTTCAGAACTTGATTTTTATAGCGTTGCGATATGTGCTGTTATTGTAGGTACCTTCACGTTAATTCCTAGGCAACGGAGCGTGGCGTCATCGACTTCGGCAAGCGAAGACCAAGGTGAGTAGAACTATATCTACGACGGAAGTCGGGTGGATGGCGTATAGCACCCCCGCACACTTTGATGGAAACCGATTTATATGTAGATTTTGGTTAATGAAACCTTTAATAGAAAACTTTAGATAGAGTAAAAAGGTAGTTAGAGAACCATATTAGAAACTAAGGATAGTTAGAAGCGATAGGATACGACTAGTATGTGACGACGGGACTTGAGAATGATATTTGTTGATATTGCCGTTTAGGGTACTATAAGACTAGATAGTCGACGTAGATGCGTCATCTGAACCATACTTATTTTTAAACTGAAGAATCATATGCATCTTTTAAACAGATACCCTGAGGGACGTTATGGATTTTCAAATGATATCTTTTCTTTAAAAACACCGCAGCCCCTACTTTCAAAACTACGATTCTCATCTTTCAAAAACTGTTTGTATGGTTCGGGTGTGTATGCTAAATTAGATACTTATGCTTATAGTAAAGGTAGAATGTATTTGTAAAATTGACTTGATAAGGTATATAAATGTTATGAAAAGGATATATGACGCGATATGATGATTTGATGATATGTTGGTATACGGATGTGAGTCAATTAAGATGATTTATACCCTGCCGGTCCCCTGATATGAGATTATTGCGGATGTGACCTGGGACATAGGTATATAGAGATATTTATATATATCATGAATAATGTGTGATATGTCGTACGAGGCATTAGGACCGTACCCTCCTCGTCTTATAGGTTGATAGGATCCCTGATAGCTTAATGCCACCGTACGATGATTTTCCGTACGTGATGAGTTTGACTTGATGATTGATCCATACCCTTGACTAGAGGATGCCGTACGACGGATTTTACCGTACGCGATGTTGTGCGGCTGGATGCCGATTGATAGATTCACCGACTCGGTCTTGTAGACACGTATACTTTATATCTTTTAGCTGATGATTTACCTTATGCTGCATTCATGTTATTCGCATTGCATTACTTATACCTGTGCTCGTACACCTACACCATTATCGATGATACGTATGTTACACGTACACATTTTTGCCGGCTCACACACTTCATCAGCGATAATTGCCATGTCACTACACAGTAGGATTGCTGCATCACAATATGACTTATTGTACACTCATACTTTCGTATATACCACTTGTACATCCATATTGGCGCACATACATATTGTACACCCATACTTGTGGACATACACATTTGTGTGTCCATACTTGCGTATATACACATATGCACCTGTATACGATAATGCATTCGATTTTGGAGATTGGGAACCGCATGTTATATTTTAAAAACTGGAATCATTTAAAAGAGCGGTTTTCCCTTAATATGTCATATCACTGTTCCATGTTGCATGATATACGAATATGCTTGCATTTCTATTATATATCGCATACATTATGCTCTATGATTTTACGCATTGAGATATGCTGTTTTCATGAGATTTCTGAATTTGAGAACCGTGGACATTTTAAAAGAGATTATGTGTTATTTTAAAAACCTGGTTTCTCTTGATATGATATTTCAGTGCGTCCACCATGCGTTTTCTCGGTTCTGAGACGTGCGACATGTGAAACCCGATTCGAGGAGATGGATGAGGCCGATTGCGGGTACATGGTGGACCCAGTATGGTACCCCTGGGTAAGAAAGGGATGCTGTGTATACAGACGGTGAGCCTGGAAGAGGGACTACTGCCTACCGGTGATTGGTTGGGCCTAGCGGATATCCGGAGGATACCGACCGGAGTCGAGAGATGATATGGGTCGATCCGGACTAACGGAGCCCATGGGTTGATCCGGACTGACGGAGCCCGAGAGATATGAAGATTTACGTGTCGATGCTGGACATGGGTTTCATGATGTTTTCGGGTGTCGATGTTGGGCACCCAGGTTCCATGATTTTGATGTGTCGCGAGGGACACCGTTGATTTATATTCTCATATTTTCATGCATATGCTTTTATGATATTCACAGACATTGATTATATGGTTGGACAAGATCCACATGCATACATACATTGATTATATTGTTAGATGATATCAGCATACTTATAGACTTTGAGTATAATGTTGGCACATTTGATTACCCGGTCACCCTAGATATCATAGTTTTACCTTTATGATATAGTTGACCTAGGAGTCGTTGTTTATTCGATTTCTACTTGTAGACGTTTTTCTACTCACTAGTTGGCAACTCACCTCCGTTGTGCTACAGTTCTTGCAGGTTGACCGTATGGATCAGTAGCGGCTTCGCTGGCACACAGTTGCTTTCGGGTATTTTGCATTGGTAGGTGGGACATTTGTATCGTACCCACTCTTGTATTTACTATTTCATATTGTACCTAGTCAACTCCATCAAATAAAAATTAGTAAATTGTATAAGTAATGAGATGCGAATAACATGAATGCAGTATAAGGTAAATCATCGGCTAAAAGCTATAAGGTATACGTGTCTACAAGACCGAGTCGGTGAATCCATCAATCGGCATCCAGCCTCACAATATCGCATATGGTAAAATCCGTCATACGGCATCCTCTAGTCAAGGGTATAGATCAATCATCAAGTCAAACTCATCACGTAAGGAAAATCATCGTACGGCGGCATTAAGCTATCAGGGATCCTATCAACTTATAAGACGAGGAGGGTACGGACCTAACGTCTCGTACGACATATCACACATGATTCACGATATATATAAATATCTCTATATACCTATATCCCAGGTCACATCCGCAATAATCTCATATCAGGGGACCGGAAGAGTATAAATCATCTCAATCGACTCGCGTCCGTATACCAACATATCATCAGATCATCATATCGCGTCATATATCCTTTTCATCGCATTTATATCCCTCATCAAGTCAATTTTACAAATACATTCTAGCTTTACTATAAGCATAAGTATCTAATTTAACATACACACCCGAACCATACAAACAGTTTTTGAAAGATGTGAATCGTAGTTTTGAAAGTAGGGGCTACGGTGTTTTTAAAGAAAAGATATCATTTGAAAATCTATAACGACCCTCAGGATATCTGTTTAAAAGATGCAAATGATTCTTCAGTTTAGAAATAAGTATGGTTCGGATGACGCATCTACGTCGACTATCTAGTCCTATAGTATCCTAAACGGCAATATCAACAAATATCATTCTCAAGTCCCGTCATCACATACTAGTCGTATCCTATCGCTTCTAACTATCCTTAGTTTCTAATATGGTTCTCTAACTACCTTTTTACTCTATCTAAAGTATTCTATTAAAGGTTTCATTAACCATAATCTACATATAAATCGGTTTCCATCAAAGTGTGCGGGGGTGCTATACGCCATCCACCCGACTTCCCCCGTAGATATAGATCTACTCACATTGGTATTCGCTTGCCGAAGTCGATGACGCCATGCTCCGTTACCTCAGAATCCACGCGAAGGTACCTACAATAACAACACATATCGTAACGCTATAAAAATCAAGTTCTGAAATCCAAAACGGCACACGGATCGCCTATAGGTTAAAACCTATAGCCCAGGTATGCAAAACCAACAAATAACCCTCGTTGTTGACGTTCAAACACCACACGATGGAACACAATAACAAATACCAAATCCCAATTCATTAAAAGCCGCAAAATGAAACTAGAAACTTGGAAACATGCTCTAGATTTTACCCTAGGCCAAATTGGTCAATTCTGCACATATGGAGGGTCTAATTTACTTATATAGGAGCTACAGAACAAGCACGAGTCAATTTGAAAGTACCAAGGCTGCAATTTGCGGCCCAAATGATTAAATCTGCAGCCTGGGTAGGGGGTTTGGGCCACGGGTTTTCAGGGTAGCTGCTAGGTTGCCTGCATGACTCACAGTAATCGCTAAATAATTTTTAGGGTCTCCGGGTGTTAGCAGATTCCTAAATACCATCACAATTCACACAATTATCCGATGTTGGGGTTTCTAAGTTCGTATTCTGGTCGTTAAGTCGCAGGTTTTGGTCAGTATATGATCCCTACAGGGGTTATAAGGTCTCTACTAACCTCAATTACACATCACCACTCAAGATTCCCTCAAACCCTAACTTGAAATTTTCAAATCTCACTAAAAAACACTATATCGATTCTAAACATGTATAGGTGCTAAGGTGAATGAAATACAATACAAATGGTGTAGAAATTACCTCATTTGGGCAACCTAAGAAAAACCCTTGTTTGCCAATGTTGTCAAAATCCTACTTTGCTTGGTCCATTGTGTAGAGGATGAAGAGGGGATCACTTTTAATGAAAGGGGTTTAGAGTTTTGATGGAGATTTGGAGATGATTTATTGGGGTGAAGGTGGAGGGAGATGAGGTTGAAGAAGGAGAAAAAAATTATGTAAAATAAATGGTGGAATGAAATGAGGCAGCCCCCCACTCTCTCTCTCACTTATTCTCACTCTCTCTCTCTCTCTCTCCAATCATTCTAAACATTAACCCTTTTCTCTTTTTCTTTTCTATTTAAAACCCAAACCATATAATACCCATAAAACAACACAAATACGACAACATGTAACCAAATGCAACATGACAAGGTGCACTAGCCACGGAAAACTGTAAAAACACGGATTTGGCTTAATCGCGATTAGCAGTGCACTAATCGGGTTTTTATCAAAACAGCATATAATAAATTTTTAAAATGCCAAATCCTTTAAATATATTATTAAATGAATAAATCATTTTCATTCCCAATTATTTAACAAATATTGGTATATATTTATACCCTTTTTCGAAAACCCCAATTTTCGCAAATCGGGCAGTTTTCGGGAAATATATTATTTTAATATTAAATTCCAAAAATAATATTTTATATTTTCTGAAATGTTATGTTTTTCCACTTCATTCTTATACTCCCGGAATTTCTCAAAGGCCTTGGATTTATGCTTCATTAAGAAGACATGTCCATACGTGGAGAAATCATCCATAAAAGAATGAAATAGGAAAAACCACTTCTTGCATATGTAGACATTGGACCACATACATCGCTGTGTATGAGTCCCAAGAGCTCGCTTGCTCTTACGCCGTGTCCAGTGAACGGAGTCTTTGTCATCTTTCCTGTGAGACATGATTGACAAGTTGCATAAGATTGATATTCGAACGAATCCAAATATCCTTCTTTATGTAACTTGGTTAACATTATCTCATTGATGTGACCCAGTCTACAATGCCATAAGAAAGCATGATTTAATTCGGGAGAATTTCTTTTGAGTGTATTCTGGATATTGAAAATATGCGGTTGGTTTAATACGTATATACCGTTGCTTAATGTAACTGACCCAATCAGGCTATGATTAAGGTATATGTTTACGACATCGCTTACAAATGCAAAATCATAACCTTATTTAGACATTAAAGATACATATATGATATTACAAGTCGATCTGGGTACAAAATAACAGTTTCGTAAAACCAAAACATGTCGAGTAGTCAATCCTAAGTGATAATCCCCTACGGACACAGCATCCATACTTGCTCCGTTCGTAACTCAGAGGGTCATATCATCCGCCTTCAAAACTCTATGACTTCTCAACCCTTGCAAAGAATTGCAGATATGAGATCCTGATCCGGTATCCAATACCCAGGAAGCAGAGTTGATTGACAGACAGTTTTCAATTACATACACACCTGAAACCGAAACCACAACCTGCTTCGGGTCCTGGTTCTTGGCCTTCCAAGCCCTGCAATCTTTCTTCCAGTGTCCCTTCTTATGACAATAGAAGCATTCTTCTTTCCCCGCTGTTGGTTCCGCCATTTTTGCCTTTCCCTTGGCTTCCACCTTAGTAACACCGCCCCTCGGTTTGGTAGGGGCCTTCTTTTTCTCTCCTTTGGCTTTCGCCTTAGATTTAGAAGAAGAAGCACCGCCAACAAACAGAGCGGGTGTTTCCCTGACTTTCTACAGGGTGCCCTCTGCACTCCTCAACATGTTGAGGAGTTCCGGAAGTTCAACTTTTTTACCTAGAATATTAAAATTCAAGATAAACTGGGCGTAAGTGGAAGGAAGGGACTAGAGAATCAAGTCTGTGTACAGCTCGTTCTCTAACGTGGTCCCAAGGTCCGCGAGCTCCACAATGTAGCCAATCATCTTAAGGACATGTTCCCCTACAGATGATCCGACGGCCAACCTCGCTGAAAACAGTTTCTTCGAGGTCTCGTATCTTGCGATACGGGATTGCTCTCCATATAGTTCCTTAGTATGGAGAAATATGGATTCAAGATCCATATTCTCGTGCCTCCTCAGATGTTCATTGTTCATAGAGGCAAGCACGAGGCACTTGGCCTTCGAGCAGTCAATCTCCGAGGTCTTACGGATTTCCCTATCCGCGACACTGGATTCTGGACCTGGGACGGCGGGGGCCTTAGTGGTAAGGAGATACCCTAACTTGTCATAAGTGATTTCCATATTGACATTCCTGAACCAATCTTTATAGTTTGGCCCTGTCAGTATGTTTTTATCTAGTAATAACTTAAGGCCCGTCATGTTGTTTGGTCGCTGCAATTAGGAGAGAGAGAAGAAACACTTTAGCATGATGCTCTTGCAAGTTTAGAGTGGTTTTTAGTTTGTCTAAACAGGATGGCTCCCACTGTTCCTCGAATCCTTCCTCAAACCATAAAAGAAGAATTAGTCAGGATTAATCTCACCGTACAATACTTGCTTAACCGTTCTGCCAGGCCGGTGTCGGTATTTCGAGGGAGTTTTTACGACGCTTTCGCGAAGTTCCTTAATTAAATAACCTCTTTTCCCTGTGGGCGTAGCCCCGCTAACACCTTTCTAGTCACCCACTTGGTTTATAACATTGATCGTTAAGTGAAAAAATCTCCCGAAGAGTAGCATATACTCACAGTAGGATCGGGATCCAAATATCATCGTGTGATAAAGTTGAAGGAATCCTACCAAAATTATCACACTCCAAATGGTATGCAACACTATCAAGTTTCAGTTTCTTTAGAAACTCCCGATGTGGATTTTTGCCCCATGCTCTTATGACCTTGACGAAGGCCAACATATCATAAGTCACATGCCAAGTTCTACCCGTCATTACCCTGGTTAATTTGAACCCACCCGTACATACCCTTGACGAAGGCCAAAATGGCAGTACGACTGTCCCAAACCAACGCATATATCTATGCTACAGATAAATGTTCAGCAGATACCAATCACCGTACCTTGGCGAAGGTCAAAATACACAGTTTGAATACTACTGAATATTTAACTGAAATGACGGAGGGCTACGAATGGTTTTTGGTGAAACCGTGAACGTAGTGAACTTGATATAATCGAAAGAACATGATAGCTTTTAAAAGGAGTGGTTTAAGCTCCGCATTTTTAAAAGTTTTGCTGTTTTGAAAAACCGAGTGGTTTTGAAATTGTTCCAACGATTCAACTTTGGCTTGTTTTCCTTACATTTATTTAATGAAGTCCCATCAATTAATCCTAACATTGCAGAAAACAACGAAAATATAACGTACGCTTATGCCATCCGCATTCGCCACTGGGCCCCGTCATCACCCGTTAGGTTACTTAACTAACGACAGAGCGGGGGCTGGACTAGCGCGGATGTAAAACATAAGCAACGTCTACTAGAAATCATATATAGATATATACATTCATCAGACGCAATGATAGTCATTCCAGATCACAGATGAACACATTGGATATGCTAGGAATCCGCGTTTCGTTCAAGCCTGCAACGAAAGACGGATTACACGGTCATGATGAATAGCCAAAACCCTATCCTAGACCCCTACGGGTGTGGCAAACTACCCGCCAAATACCCGAAGTGAAGCTGTTAGTTATATGTATGCCCTAGAGGCCATTACTGTACATACGATGTATATTGTAGTGGATGCTTGGACATATATAGGGAGGACTTTCTTGCTCGACATGATAGTATGCTATCTGATTGCACTTTATCTTAACATTTACTCTGATTGTCTCTATGTTACATGTTGATAAAGCCCTTAGGATGAGTACTTGACTACCAGGACTATGATGCAGATCATACTAGTGGGGACAGCGTAGTCGCTAAGCACATCCTTCAAATGTTCCTAGTCGTAGGTGTATCGAGACAGGGCATCGATATACAAGAGTAGACTAGCGTATAGCTTATCGACCCAAACAGATAGGCGATGGATGATCCCATATCCATTGGTGTTTGACATCAGAGATAGTATACGGGTGCTCAGTGGAGACTGGGTACACTGGACGGACTCGCCGAGAACTCCCAGGTTGTATTATACCTATCGTCAGATGCAGTTCTCTGGTGACACTGGTACTGGTTAGTCTGCAGACCCGAGATCGTCATAGAGTCTTGTGTGATTCCCACCGTGCTTTGATTTCCACCTTACCACGTTCAAGAGAACGTGCAAAACAGTGGCTTTTGGGTACAGACCCGAGTCACATTGAGGCAATGAGCGATAGGAGGGGTTTCGTCTCTCCCGGTATAGGGAGTTGATGTTGCGCTATGCTCGATTGGCTATAACAGGAAGTCCTTAGCCAAGGCTGCTTCAGATATATACTGGTAAGTGTTATCAGTAGTTTCTCGACCCGTTATGAGCCTCATATCGACACGACTTATCGTGTTACTGGGGTTTGACGTTTACCACCCCTAGAAGAGATATGCGACATATCAGACGAAGAGACCGGACTGTACGGTAGTGTTACTGATTGGATTCACAGGAGCGTGAGCAGGCTTGCTTGTTGATCTTGTGATCGCTCAATACCCGGGTGGCCTTTACGTTTAGCAGATCGCTTGCGGCTTGTGGGTGTTTTATATGATCATCACCTACTGCCGGCGTATTGACGAGTCTTTAGAGTCCTACACAGGGGTTTCCTGGCTCAAGTGAAATGGAGCAGGAGCACATAGGTGATATGTGCGGGGCTGAGATTGATACGATATGAGATACCGTATTCTATTCTCGCGATATGTGACATTGGTCGGCTATATGCGATATAGCCGGGTTATCGGATCAAGTGTTGATTCGATAAGTTGTTACACATGATATTAGTCGGTTATAGCCGGATTATTAAATCAAGAGTTGATTTAATAATTTAATGTATAAATATATATTAGATAGATTACATTACATTAACGAGAATTAGCTCACTTATGATTCTTTTCTCACTTGATGTACACATTGAATATATGTGATATATTTTTGTATGCATGTATTGTGTCATGGTTGATGATACATGCTAGATGGGTGTATGAGACTTATATCAACCTATGGTTAAGTTAGGGTTTTTATTTTCTTAAGTTATTACAAAAGAGCATTGACTTGGTCAATGTTGTCAAGCTTACATGAAGCTTGTAGAAATATTGACAAAGTCTTCTCTTTTGTCATTTCTTTAGATATTTCTTAACCCAACCCTTAACCTTACACCTTGGTTAATTCTCTACAAGAGTTAAGGATGAAGACTTAACTCACCCATGGTAACATAATTCATTTGGATGAATTATTGACTAGAGTTTTTCTTCTTCTTCTTCCTCCTCCTAAAAAGTTTTCTAGCTCTAATGGAGTCATGAGAAAAAGTGTGAGAAAATCAATTCTAAAGTGAGCCCATTTTCTGCTTCATCATCCTCTACTACTTGCCATTTAGTATAGGGTGTTCTCTTCACAAAGTTCATGACCTAGTGAAGGAATAGCTTGGGTTAGTGTCTCCTCGACGTAGATCATCTTCAGCCTCGAAGTCATCGAAGCAAGCATGTTCGTTTCATCGTGGGAGCTTCTCTAGAGTCTGGAGATTACGATCGCAACAAAGGGGACTACTACATGGAGCTATTGAAGTGAAGGACCGGTCTACAAAGGTTGTATTCCTTGCTTTCTTTACTTATTGCAAAGTGTTTGCATATTACTTTCCGTATATTTCTAATTTACGATTCATGTTAGGGTTAGCTAAAACGGCAAAATTTTAATTTGGCATGGACGATGCCTCCCGAAACCTTGCTGCCGTCGTAGATAACCCTTTAGTGGTATCAGAGCCATGATAGAAATTAGTACGGGTTTTGTTAAGATTACGAAACCGAAAAACTCCGAAACCTGCTTCGCCAAAACCTGCTTGCTGTCGTTTTTAAAAAGTTGTCAAAATTTTTTCAAACAAGTACAGAGTGATGTATGGGATATATCATGAACACACACAAAATTTCAAGGCATTTGGTGAAAATTGGGCCGGCCACCATAGGTTGCATCTCGGCCAAAACCGAGCCCCCTCTCGTGAAATTTTGCCTGTGTTCCAGTGACTTGGTTTTGATGTTTCAGGTGTTGTTTGTTTTTGCTAATTTTGCATGTGATGTAATCTTACACTATAAACAATTCGGAGTGTTTCGTATTCGTACTTTTAACATTGTTTTGGGTTATTCGCATGTTGTTTAGACGAAGTTAAAAAGTTCGATCGAATGTCAAAACCCGATTTTTCCAAGTTTAACGTATTCGGAAAAATATGCAAGTGATTCTGTGGACCCTCTAGAAGAACGTAAACCTTAACTCGATTATGTGGCCGTCAAAACCGCCACTTGAACCCTAGGGTTTGTGGTAGTTTAGTGTTGTCACATGTGAGGCGTTGGTTTGACCCTTCTGCGGCGGGTTCATAGGTACCGTGGCATCTTCTGGGTATTACTAAAACTATGCTCAAGTGTTGAGCTGTCGGGAAATTATGGGACTTTGATGAATCGATCGAAGAGTTTAACATCCTCCGGATATTATGTGATGGGATACAATATTTGGAATCCATAAGTAGTTATGAAATAACTAATTTGAATGTTATAAATCTAGCAGTTTAGTCTCATTTGATCGGTTGCCACGGGATTTTGATGTGATCAAAAGTCCGTCGCAATCACGTAGCGTACGCGGATACTCGCAGAGTAAACTTAATAGATAGCCATGCCCCATAGCCCCGACCAAGTGGCTGTAGGAGAACCCCGTCATCAAAAGCATCCGTTCGGGTGCTCGCGGCAGCGATGTTCGGCCTTAGTACACTTCGTCGACGGTATCGGGGGGTGCGGCCGTCTACTAAAGTTTTCGACGAGCATTCGATCAGGATGTCGGGAATCTTGTTGAATTGCCCGACTAGATATTGAAAAGTGTTTTCGAGATCGAGACTAAAATGCGGGGTTTATAATTGTTAGGCATGCGATGTCTGAGGAATTCATTTGGTTAGGCATGTGATGTCTAAAGTGAATGTGGATTCCAACTGTTGTAGTTTATCACTTTCTTTTCTGCGACCGTAAGTGTAATATGTGGTGTATCGCCAGTTTGGGTGCTATATGTCAACGACAATTGGGAAACACATATTTACTTACGTTGATGACATGTGATGTTATGTGTTGCTGGGATATGTTATATTGGATCGTCGTGTTTGAATAGCCAGGGTTTTTATGTGAGATGAGAGTTTTTACTTTCATTCATGTAAAATTCATTGTATGTAATATTCTTTTATTGGGGCACTTCCGGGTTGTGGATGATGTCACCATTGTATATTATTTACTTTTCCGCATTAGGATAGACCCAAGGCGGGGAGCACAAGTAACCGGGTTTTGGAGTCCAGTGGGAAACCATCTCGAGGAGTCGAGACCGGGTCTCCTAACTCTAGAATTGTTAGGGTTGCTTGCTGCTCTCGTAGGGGTCTAGGGGTGTGGGATTGGCTATTCATGACGACTGTGGAATCCTTGTTTTATACATGCTTAAAATAAAACACGAAAATCCTAATATATCCAATATTTCATTTGTTTTTCTTCTGCTGCGATATCTGTGATGTGATCATTGATATGTTGAGATGGATACAGGATATAGTAAATGTGATATATTATATAGACGTTGCTTATGTTTTACACCCGCGCTAGCACTGCCCCGCTCTGCCGTTAGTTACCTAACCTAACGGTGCATGAGGGGACATCGAGGCGAATGCGGATGGCATAAGCGTACGTTGTATTTATCTGTGATGTTTAGGTAACTTAAATGATGGGACTTCATTAATGAGATTAATAAAATAAAAGAAACCTAAAGATGTTGTGGAATCGAAATTTCAAAAACAGGTAACTCTAGTTGTTGCTTTGTATAGAGGTGTTCCTTGTAGAACATCCAGCACCTTATTCGATAAGGAAAGAGCCGAGATCCCTTCACCGGGAGTGACCTCTTTAGCAATAACTGGCAGATGCTACAACCCTCGGTTTGTCTTTTGATTGCTTTTCTAGTTTTTGCTTTGCATAGTGGTATTGTGAATATCCAGCATCTCATTCGATGAGGAAAGAGCCGAGATCCCTTCACCGGGAGTGACCTGTAACACCTTAGGTCGTGTTTAGGGGTTAATTATAGTTTACTAGATAGTTTTGGTAAAAAGTTTACCAAATTAAGTTTTTGATGTTTTATTCTAATTAATCAATATTTTATTCGGATTTTTCTAGGCACACACACACTTGTGCATGTTAACTATGGTTTAGATTTGGGGTTAAACCATGATTAGCTAGCATGAAGGGTTAACCTATTTGTATTACGTGTTTTGGGATTTAATTGGTTTTTATTTATTTGTGTGTTGATTTGTTTATTTGAAATTCTTTTCTTATGTTGACTTAATGAGAGAGAAGGAGTATGGGCAAAAGGGCTTGACCCATGCTCATTTAATGAGAGAGAGAGAGGGGGTTGACTAGGGTATTCTCATTCTTTTCCTCCTCTATCTCACTCCTCTCACTCTCAACACACACACACACACACACTCAGCTGAGAGAGAGAGAGAGAGAGAAAGAGAGAGAAGCAGCAACAGCAGAGGAAGCACCAGCACCAGCAGCAGAAGAGGCAGCAGCAAGCAGAAGCATCAGCAGCAGCATCAGCAGCAGCAGTAACAGGAGCAGTAACAGCTCCAGCAGCCTCTGTAGCAGCTCCAAACCTTCTCCTTCCTCTACTTCCTGCACTCTAAGATCCTTAAGTGAGGTATGATATGAGCCTAACTTCCTTGCTTGCTAAACCAGTGATTGTTAAGCTTAATTAGTGTTAAAAAGTGAGATTTTGTGCTTGAAATGGTGATTTGTGTGAACTTATGGTTTAGTGCTGTTAATATTGGTTAACCTAGCCTAATTAGGTGTTATTAAGACCATGTAAACCTAGTTAGACCCCAGATTACACCAAAATACCATAGGATTTCAAATTGTGCAAATTTAGTGTTTTAAGTGAACAAATTGGATTTCTGTGATCTGCTATAGGCCCGAGTAGTTCAGGTTGAAATTGAGTTAACTGGAGCATGTATACAAGGTATAAACCACACCACCAGAGCCCGAGACCCCCACCCCATATCGAGGCCGCCGATTTGTTCATTCTGGCCGCAATTTGCGGCCAGATAGGGGAATTTTTGGGTTATGTTTGGATGGGTAGGAGTCTGTTGTTATTTCTAGGCCAGTGGTATGTATAGTTTTGTAAGTTGTTAGCCTGGGTAGAATCTGGGATGTTATATCGTATTTCTAGTACTTTTGGTTCGCGCGATACGCGCGATACGCGAGAGGGTTCCATGATTCTGCGTATCGCGGCGTATCGGGATTAGTTTTAGACGCGTGCACACGTTTAGCGTATCGTATACACGCGCGTTTAGTTCGCGACGCGAGCGTATCGTTTGACGTCGATATCACGTTTTGCGAGATAGTTGCTTATATATGGATTCTTGTGTAATTCCAGGTTCGCAGGCGGGTACGTCGGACGAAGCTAAGAAAGGGAAGCAGGTGGTCGGCTACGAGTAGTGCACGACCAGGTGAGTAGATTTAACATCTACGGGGAAATCGCCCGTATGGCGTTAAGCGTCAGGGCGAGTTAGGATATTAGATTGTAGATGTTCATATGGACTGTAGTAGCATACATTATTGTTGCATATAGAAATGATAGCACAGAACACTGCACTGTCACTAACGGTTTAAGTCGCACGAGCACGCTTGATATGCTACACTCACACCGTTAGTGATTGCCATGACACACACATTATAGGATTGCTATAAATCATATATCATACTGATTCCACCCTATTGATGTTGTCATGAATTGCCGCATAACAGCATATGTTATATCCATATTCAGGCACATATGCATCACATACCCCTACTGGTACGCACATGCACACTGTATATTCATACCAGTGCACACATATATTGATATCTTCATACCTGCGCACATGCACACTGTATATTCATACCAGTGCACACATATATTGAGATCTTCATACCTGCGCACATGCACACTGTATATTCATACCAGTGCACACATATATTGATATCTTCATACTTGCTTAGATTACGCATTGAGATATGTTATTTCCATGTTAATTCTGGATTTGGGGAACCGCGGATATTTCAAAGAGAATAGTTAATTATTTAAAAACCCGGTTTCCCTTGATATGATATTTCGGTGCGTCCACCATGTGTTTTCTCGGTACTAGAGTGATATATGTGAACCCGAATCGAGGAGTTGGATGAGGCCGATTACGGGTACATGGTGGACCCGATATGGTACCCCGGGGCGAGAACGGTTTCGCTGGTTAGTAGACGGTGAGCCTGGCAGAGGGACTACTACCTACCGGTGATTGTTTGGACCTGGCGGTTATCTGGAGGATACCGACCAGAGGCTATGGATGGATACGGGACGACACGTACTGCCGGGGACGAGGGCCGATACCGCAGACAGAGCCCGTGGGCTGATCCGGACTGACGGATGCCCTATACAGGAGGATTTGCGTGTCGATGCTTGGCACGAGTATTTCTTGATATTTTGGGTGCTGATGTTGGGCACTCACGGTTATATGAGATTTACAGGATTGGAGGATCGAGGAGGATGACGACGCCTGAGTAGTATTGGGATTTGGGTACATTGATGAGTACCGATTATACTTTCCACGATGACATTCCGTGTAGATGTTATATTGCCCATGCTCAGTATGTTGTAATTGATATCTCATCCTGTACCTATTATACATGATATAGTACACATTGCTATACCTGATCATTGCATACCCTATTCATTCTATATAGGGTTGTTAGATTACATTGCTATACCTGATCATTGCATACCCTGTTCATTCTATATAGGGTTGTTAGATCACATTGCTATACCTGATCATTGCATACCCTGTTCATTCTATATAGGGTTGTTAGATCACATTGCTATACCTGATCATTGCATACCCTGTTCATTCTATATAGGGTTGTTAGATCACATTGCTATACCTGATCATTGCATACCCTGTTCATTCTATATAGGGTTGTTAGATCACATTGCTATACCTGATCATTGCATACCCTGTTCATTCTATATAGGGTTGTTAGATCACATTGCTATACCTGATCATTGCATACCCTGTTCATTCTATATAGGGTTGTTAGATCACATTGCTATACCGGATCATTGCATACCCTGTTCATTCTATATAGGGTTGTTAGATCACATTGCTATACCGGATCATTGCATACCCTGTTCATTCTATATAGGGTTGTTAGATCACATTGCTATACCGGATCATTGCATACCCTGTTCATTCTATATAGGGTTGTTAGATCACATTGCTATACCGGATCATTGCATACCCTGTTCATTCTATATAGGGTTGTTAGATAACATTGCTATACCGGATCATTGCATACCCTGTTCATTCTATATAGGGTTGTTAGATCACATTGCTATACCTGATCATTGCATACCATGTTCATTCTATATAGGGTTGTTAGATCACATTGCTATACCTGATCATTGCATACCCTGTTCATTCTATATAGGGTTGTTAGATCACATTGCTATACCTGATCATTGCATACCCTGTTCATTCTATATAGGGTTGTTAGATCACATTGCTATACCTGATCGTTGTATACCCTGTTCATTCTATATAGGGTTGTTAGCTTGCATTGCTATACATGATCATCACATTTCCTGCTCATTACATGGAGATGTTATTAGATCGCACTTGTTGCATGCTTGAGCATCCAGTTCATCATATAGATGTTATCTGTTGATATAGGTTAGAGTATAGTAGCACGCGCATACTCGCGATTACCTTTATATGTTATCTTCTATTCACGAGTTGGCAACTCATCCCCGTTGTGCCACAGTGTTTGCAGATTGCCCTTCGGAGTAGTCGCGGCAGGCTGTATTCTTGCATCTTTTGACACAGATACCCCTACAGTTGGTGTACTAGCTCTTTTGCTGATAGGTGGGTTTTGTACGGTATCTGGTTATCTTTCAGTTATGTACATTGTTGTATCTAGTACTCTCCATCTACCACTTATGTATTGACTTAAAGACCAGTTGTGAGGACGATGTATATTATTTTGTATTCTGGCGTCGAGCTCGTTGTGAGCCGACTTTACTTATGCAGTTCATTCCATCTGTGATGTTTCCCACCTTTTGCTCATTTTCTTCGCTACGGCGTCGTATATTGTTATTTTAGTAATTTGTTCTATTAAATGCTTAAATCACTCTATACTTTTACTGGTTTGATTTCTGGGTTTTCGGCTTACTTTGTCGCGTTACGCCTGTAGACGTTACGTGGTTAAGTGCCGGTCACGGGCCAAACTTTGGGTCGTGACAAAGTTGGTATCAGAGCGTAGGTTTTACCTTCGGAGTGTAGGATAACCCTGGTATGATGGAGTAGGTAGCTGCAGCAGAGTGGCGTTGCGTGCGTATGTTCCGCGGCATACTCATGACACGGTACTCCGCCTAAGCGACCTTAGGACTTATTGATTAAATTTCCTTTATGATCGTATACATCCTTGTGATTCGATTTTCGTATCCTCATCGAATCCTACCTTCTTTTCAGCCATTATGCCGCCAAGGACTACGAGGGTGCAGAGAGAGGCCGGGAGAGCCGAGGTTCGAGTTGATTTATCTGAGACGAGGCCTGATCCGAGTAGTGCCCATGTTGTACCAGGACAGATTGTTTCTCCTACGACGGGTCAGATCGCTAGACTAGTGGCAGAGATGCAGAGCTTGCGCCAGACGATGAGCTCATTGGTAGAGGTCGTTCGAGCGCAGCGACAGGTGGTTGTCACCCCTGTTAACCAGTTGTTTCTTGCGATCATCATGCAGTATTCCGTCCCCTACATAGCACCGGTGGAGGCAGCCCCAGTTTACGAGACACGTCTTCCAGAGACCGTGAGAGTTCCGGAACAGTTGTGGAATCGTACTGGTGTACCAGCCCAGAGCAGAGGCTTAGGACGAGGACAGTCTTTTGGCTTCCATCCCCAGGCTGGACAGCAGGCAGCGCGTAGGTGTTTACGATGCGGAAGCCTTCAACACCTCATCAGGCAGTGTTCCTTCACAGCACGTCAGGGTCGTATTCTGAGACGTCGTGGACGCGGAGGGTTCGCACATAGGGGTCAGGCTAGTAGAGGAGGAGTTCGATCAGTCGCAGATGAAGGACAGGCCCAAGTTTTCACTTCGACTCCTCAGGATGCTCCGGCGTCCAATGCTGTGGTTTCAGGTACTCTTTTAGTTTGTCCTTTTTATTGCACTCGTATGTTTACACACTTCGTGCCGAGTTTAGGACGGGAGTCGTGCTGGGTAGATTAGCCGTTTGTTGAGTTAACTTCTGTCAGCAATCCTTTTGTTGCGCGACACGTACTTCGGTCGTGTGCCCATCGGATAGGAGATAGAGATTCGTCTGTCATTTTGAACCTCCTAAAGATGTTGGATTTGGCAATCTCCTGGGCACGGACTGGTTAGCTACGTGCTAGGCATTGTGGGCTACCGTGAGGGAACAGTTAGGTTTTGTTTTCCCGGGCAAGTCAGATCTTGTTGTGCAGATGGATAGTGGTGCCACCTCTTACAGCTTGAATTCAGCCTTGTTTGCTAGTCGGCTCTGAGGAGATGTCGTGGATTCTTGGCGTTTTTCGTGATGCGGTATCCACAGTTGGTTTGTTGGACCGGTTTTCTTTCGTGCGAGAATTTTTCCGACGTCATTCCAAGATGAGCCGGCGAAGCTTAAGGAGCTAAGGATCTTCTGCAGAGTGGTTGTTGAGGGAGTTGTGCGTCTGAGTGTTTCGCATTTAGGAAGCTCCTATTTTCTGGTCGTCCAGGAGGAAAATGACAGATTGAGGTTGTTTCGATGGATCGTCACTTGAATCGACTTACGGTGCGGATAAGTATCCTGTACCTCGCACTGACGAATTCTTCGATCAGCACCAGAGTGCGAGACCTTGTCTAAGTTTGTTTGGGATCAGGTCATCATTGTTGCAGGTCCGGAGTGATGATATTCCGAAGACTGCCTTGTGCGTGCTACGGGCTTTGTGTGTTTTGGGTGTGTCACTGGACTCACCAATGCTCTAACAGCATACGTAGGTGTGATGAACTAATTTTCTTCGGGCCGTTCCTCGACTAGTTATTGTTGTGTCATTTACGTCATCCTAGTCTTTTTAGTGTGTCTTGAGGAATAGGAGTAGCACTTGAGGATCTGTTATACGGATACTGGGAGAGCCCCAGCGGTTTACTAGATTCTCGGAGTGTTCCCTTCAAGCTTGTGGTGTTGACTCCTAGGTTCTGTAGTTACCGAGCCGAATTGGTATGGTTTTGAGGAAGATCGTGGCCATACAGCTTAGGCCCAAATTTGTGAGCAGGACAGAGGCCCGCAGATTCTTGGCTTAGCAAGTTTTACCGCCGTCTCATGCAGGATTGCTAGTGTAATGTTGCCCCGTTGACTTGATTAACTGGAATGGAGGTTTCTTTTCTGTAGACTGAGGCTTGTGTACGGAGTTTCCGCAGTTGAAGACTCGGTTAACAACTGCATCAGCTCCTTCTTTGCTTTTGGTTCGGGCGACTTTATGGTTTAACTGTGATGTTTCGTGAGTAGGACTCGAATATGTACTGAGGTGACACAATGGAGTTATCGCTTTTGCTTCCTTACATTTAGAAGAAGTACGAGAAGGATATTCCACTCATGATCTGGAGATGGCCGCGATGGTTTTGCGTTGGAGATTAGAGACACCACTTGTTGAGAGTCGTGTCAGATTTTCACGGACCACCAGAGTTAAAGGTACCTCTTCCTGCGGCGAAATTTGATTATTGTGATAATCCTCCGCAGATTCACAGTTCTTGTGTGATCGTTGAGTACGGCATAATTTTGTCTCTTCTGAGGAGACAGCTTGCTCATGTCCGCGCCCGACCACTTTTCTTAAATCGCTTTCGCGAGACACTGCCCGCCGACGCTCGTTCGTCAGGGATATTGGAGCCTACTCGGCTGGGTAATGTTTTGGAATCCTTGACTTGTGGCAAGGGTGTGCTAGGCTAGAGAGACACTTGTGTACCTAGTATTATAGGGAAGAGACGAGGAATCCTAGGGCAGGCACACCGGTCAACTCTCTGTACTCATTCAAGCCCCACCAATTGTTAACGTAACTTGTAAGGTAGTTACGGGTGGGCAGGGATAGAAAAAAGAAGTCTTGGGATTCGTTTCAAGGTGTCTGTCTTGTTGTGTGCTTGTGTTGGGCAACTGAGACCGGCTGGAGAGTTGCAACCTTTAACCGTTCCGAATAGGGAACGAGAGCAGATCTCCCTGAATTTTCATTATGGTGTCTACCCAGGAGTTGTCAGGATGTGACTCCATTCGGATGCTTGTCATCCGGTGATACTCAGTTTGCTCAGTTGTTATTGTTAAGTTGTGCGTATGTAGAAATTGTTGTCGGCAGTTGGGGATCGTCATTTGCCATCGATAGGGTTCTCTTTTGATAGCAGTTATTAGGAGACACTCCAATTGGTGACCTTTAGGATTAGAGGTTAGGTTATGTCGATCACCAGTCTGTTTTTCCTAACTCCGTGTTATATGATTATTGGACCTCAGCTAGTTTAGAAATTTTGGAAGTGACCCGGTTGTTTTGGGTCAGGATGAAAATGGTCTATTGCGGATAGAGATCAGATGCTGACCAAGAGGGTCGCAGATTCGAGTTCACAATGGCAGATCATGTATTCCCACGGAAATTTCCGATAGATGACATGTCGAGTTTTGGGGAAGTTTCCAGGATAGTAAGTCTTTTTAGGATCCCTGAGGCGAGTTGGTTCGTTGCCTTAAGTTGGGCACTTCCATCCAGATTATTGAGTATTCACCCCGTATTTCCTATGTCGATACTTTGCAATTACCTTCATGACCTTTCTCATTGGATTCAGCGCCAGACCGATTAAGTTCGAGTGTGATCCTTCGTTCACCCAACAGCCAGCCGTAATTTTGGGCCGGCAGGTGAAGAAACTTCGATCGAAGGTCTTGCCATCAGTGAAGGTATTTGGGTGCATCCCAAACAGTGAAGAGGTCACCTGGGAGGCTGAGGGCGAGGTGCGGCAGAAGTTCCCTCATCCCTCTGAAAGTATGCGTAGCTTTGTATTTTAAAATTCAGGGACGAATTTTCTTTAAGGGGGGAAGATTGTAACACCTTAGGTCGTGTTTAGGGGTTAATTATAGTTTACTAGATAGTTTTGGTAAAAAGTTTACCAAATTAAGTTTTTGATGTTTTATTCTAATTAATGAATATTTTATTAGGATTTTTCTAGGCACACACACACACTTGTGCATGTTAACTATGGTTTAGATTTGGGGTTAAACCATGATTAGCTAGCATGAAGGGTTAACCTATTTGTATTAGGTGTTTTGGGATTTAATTGGGTTTTATTTATTTGTGTGTTGATTTGTTTATTTGAAATTCTTTTCTTGTGTTCACTTGATGAGAGAGAAGGAGTATGGGCAAAAAGGCTTGACCCATGCTCATTTGATGAGAGAGAAGGAGTATGGGCAAAAGGGCTTGACCCATGCTCATTTAATAAGAGAGAGAGAGGGGGTTGACTAGGGTATTCTCATTCTTTTCCTCCTCTATCTCACTCCTCTCACTCTCAACACACACACACACACACACACACACACACTCAGCTGAGAGAGAGAGAGAGAGAAAGAGAGAGAAGCAGCAGCAGCAGAGGAAGCACCAGCAACAGCAGCAGAAGAGGCAGCAGCAAGCAGCAGCATGGAGTAGCAGCAGCAACAGGAGCAGTAACAGCTCCAACAGCCTCTGTAGCAGCTCCAAACCTTCTCCTTCCTCTACTTCCTGCACTCTAAGATCCTTAAGTGAGGTATGATATGAGCCTAACTTCCTTGCTTGCTAAACTATTGATTGTTAAGCTTAATTAGTGTTAAAAAGTGAGATTTTGTGCTTGAAATGGTGATTTGTGTGAACTTATGGTTTAGTGCTGTTAATATTGGTTAACCTAGCCTAATTAGGTGTTATTAAGACCATGTAAACCTAGTTAGACCCCAGATTACACCAAAATACCATAGGATTTCAAATTGTGCAAATTTAGTGTTTTAAGTGAACAAATTGGATTTCTGTGATCTGCTATAGGCCCGAGTAGTTCAGGTTGAAATTGAGTTAACTGGAGCATGTATACAAGGTATAGAATGTTGGAGATAGTGCCCTCAGAGTCAATTATTGGATCACAGGCACGTGATTGCAATGATTGAGGGAGGACCTATCCCGGTAGGACAGTCTTACTCGAGATGATAGTATGCTATCTGCTTTATCTTTATCATCGTGTACTGCTTTAGGTGACCTGACATGTCGCTATTACACGTTGATAGAGCCCCTAGGATTCTTGCTTCACTGCCAGCAGTATGATGGCGATCATATACGTGGGAGCTGGTAGTCTATAAGCACATCCTTAAAAGGTCCCTAGTCGTAGGAGTTTCGAGACAGGGCATCGATACTCCATTAGTAGACTAGTGTATACAGTCGAGACCCCGACGAGGGGCGGTGGCCGGTCTCACAAGCCACTGGTGTCAGTTGGTTCACCTAAGATGTATACAGGTGCTCATTGGGTTATGAGTACACCGGACAGGACTCGCCGGGAACTTGCTAGTTGGGCTTATACCTGATGTCAGATAGCAGTTCCCTGGTGACATGTGTACAGGTTAGTTCATCGACCTGAGAATCGTCATTTGTCTCGTGTGAGTTCCCACTGTACTTTGATTACTACCCTACCACGGCTCAAAGGAGTCGTGCAAACAGGTTTTAGTTGGGTACAGTCCCGAGCCACATGGAGGCAGTGAGCGGATCTTCAGGGGTTCGTCTCTCCCGGTATTGGGGGTGAGGTCGCGCTGTGTCTAGGAGAGCCATTACGCAAAGCCCTCGGCCGAGGCAGGAGATTTACTGGTAGGTATTCCAGTAGTATCTCAGGGCGTTCTGGGCTACACTCCGACACGACTTGTACCGCTTTTGGGGGTCTGACTTTTACCAACCCCCTAGGCCCGCCATGCGATACTCATAGACGAACGGACCGGACTGTACGGATATTGTCACTGACAGGCTCAGTTGGGTGTCGGGGTGAGCTTCCTCATCGACGTCCCTTTTGGTCAATAGCTGGTGGCCCGTCACGTATTGGCTTATACCTCTGACGTGCCAGTGGTTAAATCCACAGCCATAGTATTGACGAGTCTTTAGAGTCCACCACACTTACAGTTACTCAAGCTTTCGGGCGAAACGCTGTAGAGGCCGTATGGAGATATGGCAGGGTCCGATCAGATACGCGCGGTATTGCACGGATCAGGATCGGACAGTTTTGTACTAGTGGCCGTATAGTTATATGGCAGGGTCCGATCAGATACGTGCGGTATTGCACGGATCAGGATCGGACGGATTTTACTAGCCGGCTTTGGTTTAAGCCGGTCCTAGTTTAGTACAGTGTAGATTTTGTCTCATTGCATTTGTATCCGGTCCGAATACAGATGCGGGTGTGTATGCACAGTATCGGGGTTTTCCTGTAATTTATTACGGGACCAGTTTTCTGGAGTTGCCAGTTTGTATTCCGTTCCGGCCGGTTTTCCTTTGTTCTTTCCCGGCCGGACTTTTCCGATGGAGGGGGTAATTTGCAGTTTTGCAAATTACACTTTGTGGAGGATTTTCTTGCAAAAGTATTTATTATGATAACTTATTTAGATTCCATTCCTTTCATTCTTCTTTTCATGCTTTATGAAGATTAGAAGTGATGAGAAAGGATTTGATCTTTGATTAGAGTTGATGTGAGGTTGTGATGATGGTTTAGGATGTGGTCACCCTTCTTGCTCTCCTACACTCACCTCCCTTCATGCTTCTTGTTACCTCCTCCACCATTCTCATTTTATATGATAAGTTTTTCATGAGAGAAAAAAAGAGAGAAGAAGAAGAAGAGAGCTTCATCTTGAGAGTTTGATTCATGATCTCATTTTCTTGCTAGAAAAATGCAAGCACCATTTTTCTATTCTTGATTCCTCCATCACCATGGCAACAAACCCCAAATGAGACAAGCATCTTCTACACTACATTCTACAGCACATCTTGAGCATGTCGAGTTGCCGGCTTCATGCTCGAGTTGCCTCGGTATTGAGGCGGGAGCCCGTAAAAGACGCAGGCGATGTGGTGCCCTTTCCGGCGAGGAGGCGACGATATGGAGACAAGACTTTCCGCGGGAGATCGGGACGATGAAGAGAAGACCGGAGGACTCGGATCACTCGGTATACTTCTCACCCTATCTCTTGATTGCTAGCATTAGGTTAATGGTTACGATCCGGGTTTTCTTTGTCCGCGGTAGCGCCGGTTTCCGAGTAAGGAAAAATTTTGATTCCGCATTTTGGCCTCGAGTAAGACGGCCGGGGCGCTGCCGTGGCGCAACATGGTATCAGAGCCACGCCATTAACCTTACCTAGCTTCGTTTGATGTGTTTGCGTTTCCGATCGACCAAAATTTCCAAAAACCGTATTTTTCTAGCACATCAGTTTCTGTCGAATTTTTTTTGGAGTCTAAAAATTTTTCAGGTGGTCTCAGAATGATGTGCAGGGAGTTCTAAGAACACTGCAAAAATTTGGTGACACGACTCCTCCGTACGACCGCGGAAGGGCGGCCAAAACCCCCTTTTGGCCGCGCTTCCGCCGCAGGAGTATGGGTTCGTGTGCTTAGTTTTTTGCAGTGGGCTTATGGGCTTATATTAGGGGTTTTGGAATATTAAAATTGGGCCCAGGTTTTCTGTGAGTGCTACAGTTTTGATTGGGGGCCCACTTGTTAATTTTTGGTCAATCGGAAAATTTTAAACACATTATTTCACAGTATTTACGTTATATCTGCGACCGTGAATGTCACTCGATCGGTAAATCCGGTCTAACTGCTATAGCCCGGTTAGACGGATTTGCGAACGTGACTTTCACGTTGATGTTCTATGTTTATGCTGTGATGTTGCGGATCGGTCGTGGGGGATAGCCTGGATGCAATGCTAGTGCAGTTTTGTTGTATTATGTACATTTGATATTGCGGGACGAGCGTCCGACATGTGGACTGCCGTCACTGCCAGTTTGTATTATTCTTTTGGGGCACGACCTGGTTGCGGTCGATGTACCCGGTGTATGTATATTTTACTTTCTGTAATAGGATTACCCCGCGGAGGGGTGCACGGATAGCCGGGTTCTAGAGGGCAACGGACCCGCATCTCATAGCATTGAGACGGAAGGGGCTTCACTCTAGGATTGGCGGGCTATTCGCCGCACTCGTAGGGGGTACAGGTTGACCCAGGTGGGGTGCCCAAGTTACCGGATTCCGTGAAGTGCTGGGTGGTCCATTCACGGTGCTGAAGGGGGCTGCCTCGCTTCAAGTTTTGGCGGGTGACTTGCCGCGCCCGTAGGGGTCTAGGTTTTCATTGCACAGGCTATCCATACGACCAGGGGAACGTCGGGTTTCAGCAGCGGCTCTGTGAAACCCGGGGCTTCCAGATATCTGTATTGTTCTGTGATGCTGTACATTTCTGTGATGTTGCATTTTATCACGCCTTGAGCGAAATACTATATATTGGTATATATATTAGTAGATGTTGTATATGTTTTTCATCCGCGCTAGTCCAGTCCCCGCTCTGCCGTTAGTTAGCTAACCTAACGGGTGATGACGGGACCCAGTGGCGAATGCGGATGGCATATACGTACGTCAGTATATTTTCGTTCTTTGTGGTGTGATCATTTGATGGGACTGCATTGATTCGGATCAATGCAAGATAAACAAACCTAATTCTGATGTTGTTGGAACATTTTTCAAAAAGCTGTTATTGCAAGGACGTTCACTTTTGTTTTGCATCGTGGTATTCATTTGGGATATCCTGCTCCTCAGTCGACGAGGCAAGGGCCGAGATCCCTTCATCGGGATTGACCCCTTGGACAGAAGTGTGCGTCAGGGCAATAACTTCACTATAGCCGATTACTTTTGCTTTGCATCGTGGTATTCAGTTGGAATATCCTGCACCTCATTCTACGGGGAAAGAGCCGAGATCCCTTCACCGGGAGTGACCTCTTTAGTAAAGGTTTTCGTCACTATATTTTTATAAAAGGCTATGCAGTTCCTTCAACGATATCAAGTTCATTACGTTAAAAGTTTTTCGCCAAAAACTAGACGTAGCCCTCCGTCATTTCTTACAAGTATTACTTAGTATTCGTGCTGCGTTTGTTGACTGTGTCAAGGCGTAGTGTGCGGTAGCTAAGTAGTGTTTGTTTGCAGCATATAAATGGGATTGGTTAGGACAGTCGTGCGGCCTTGTTGACTGTGTCAAGGGCTCGTACGGGTGGGTTTAATGCAATCCAGGATAATGACGGGTTGAACTTGACTAGGACTCTTTGATTTGTTGACTGTGTCAAGGTCACTTGGGTCCTAGGGGTAAAACTTTCATCGGGAGTTTCAAAAGAACTGAAACTTGCCAGGCATGCGCATACCTTCTGGAGTGTGGTGACATGAGTGGATTCCGTCAAGTTATCATGCAATGATAGTTGGATCCCGATTCCCACTGATGAGTTAGTTTACTCCTTGGGTGACCCCGACTAATTCTTCTTTCAGGTTTGGAGGAGAATTTGAGGTACAGTGGGAGGTTTCCAGATTAGATAAAGTGATAACCATTCTGATCTAGGTTAGAGTGCACGCTGAGTGTTTCTTTTCTCTCTCTCTTTGGCAGCGACCATTGACCCGACCCTGGACTTTGACTCAGTGACCAAGTTGACCGAACCTTCTTAACACTGGCCTTTGGATTGTCAGAGTTGCAGACCTCATTGCCACTCCTACTTTTACCCTTTTCTCCAGGACACCCTGTATTACTACGAACGTCCACTTCCATTGGACAAAACCATCGTATGGTTAGATACGAACTCGAAGGAATTCGAGGATGGTTTCCGGTTCTGGAGAAAACGGATAGGATTATTCAGTTGTCTTTTCCCTTTTACCTTCTCTCAAGTTGCGAGTACTCCTTGGTTTAGGAGTAGTACACCTATTACGCAAATTGGATAGTCTTCTTCCAAACCATAGGCTGGTGCCGACCGGTAGGGAATGAAGAAAACCAGTTAGCCTAAACGGTGTACAGAAGGTATTAAGTTAAGACAAAGCAAGGGATTAGCAAGAGGGCAAAGTAAGTTGCGACTGCTATTCACGACCAAACCAAGTATTTCTTCGCCAATCCTAAATCACCTTTGTATTTCTCCAGGACACTCCGTATCACTACGAAGATCCCATTTTATTGGATAATCCATCGTATGGTTATATACGAACTCGAAAGGAACTTGTTCCAGTTCGGGGATGGATCCTGGTTCAGGAGAAATAGGAATAAAGTACATTCAGGTGTCTTTTATCTTCACCTTCTCTCGCATTGCGAGTGCTCCTAGGATTAGGACAGTACACCCTTTATGCTTTTTTGGATAGTCTTCTTCCAAACCATAGGCTGGTGCCGAACGGTAGGGAAGGAAGAAAACCATTTGGCTTAAAGGGGTGTACAGAAGGTAATGACTAAAGACATATAAAGGGATTTGGAGAGGTGGCAAAGAATTATACGGTTATAGTTGTGAATCTGGATAATGGAAGAGGCATTACTAGGAATACCAGGATACCCCGACGAAACATTCCAATGTTTCAGTTTCACTGTGTATTGTTAATGGAAAACTGATTTCCCGATTAGACACTTACTCCAGGGTATGTATTTACCAGGTATGATTCTCACATCTGTATGGTTTTACAAGATGATGAGTGGGAGTAAGTTATTGGGAATTGGGTGATCATCCTCATTATATCGGGATTCGTTGTAATCGGTGATATTTGAGGAAGTCACCTGGCTTGTTTGCCGGTCGGCAAATATTTGGTTTTGAATATCCGCGGTTATGCACCAATTTCAAATTGATATATCTGTACGTCTATTTTCATAGAGTGAGATATACCTTTTGATATTATGTCGATGACATTTACCTATATCAGTGGATGGTTAGGTAAGGAGCATTAAACAGCGGTGTAATTCTTCTTAACCATAAGTACAGTTTTCAACCTACGACACACAGTGAAAGAGTTGTTAGACTCAGCGGACTTATACAGAGTATTGTATGTTGTCCAGTGTCCATTAGGACAGAGGGGTTGGTCCTCATACTATATTCTGTTTACTTTTAACTTCTCTAGTTCTTAGACATGTGTTTCGTGGAAACACAGGGTCTAAGTTTTGAGGAGTTATTGGTATTTGAATAGAGTAGAGAACCAGGTATAGCAAGTATCGGGATTCTTCAAAGTGATCGAAGATGTAGATACTTGTGTATGGTGTTCAGTAGATAGTAATGATTAAGAGAAATTGCTTCTCTTTCAGGTTACTCATAATTGGAAGCATTCCTAAGTTGAGTAACGCTGATCGGCCTCCTTCCATTTAGTTTACATGCACTGGAGATAGCTGCATGATTTGAATCTGGTTCAATTAAATCAGTGCCTCTGTTTCTATATTGGATATAGAACAGTTCATATCTTGACATTGTTAAGGTATGGGGAGTTGTCCGGCTTATGCTTAAAACCAGACACTGGACAACTCAAGGCACGTTTCTGTAATGGCTGTTTGTGGGTTGACCCAAGCTATGACGAGGGTTGACTTTCTACCATCTGGATGAACGATAGCAATATTGTTCTAGACTCGCCACAGTTTTTATTAAAAATGGATTTTTTCAGAAAAAGTAGTGGGAGTATGGTAGAACTGGAAGTGATTCCAGAACCACAAACGATTACTGAAGATTTGATAAGCAACCTAAAGATTCAATCTGATTTGACATTCCATTGGCCACTCCGCAGATACGGTGGGTAGCTTCAGGCACCCGAGAGGTACTACGGTAGCCTCAAGGACGGTGACAGGGAAGTTCTTGTTTACCCACACTTGCCATTGCTGTTGTTCCAGGCTGCGAGACCCGGCAGGAGGATGAGTATAGCATCGTTCTAAACTAGCTTTAGAAGTGCACGTCTATATGACTCTGCCAGAGGGTTGTCGTAGTCAGTGGGAGCAGCGGAAGCATTGGTGGACATCAGGCTTATGTCTATTCATAGACTAAAGCAGATGTAGCGGAGATAGATCATCTATTTCTGATGTGACAGTCATAGGTTTGACGTCATCAGAATAGGGGATGGATCTGTTGAAAAGGTAGTAGGAAGTGATACTCCTATACTACGATCGGTTAGACTTTGGTTGTCACACAGTGGTTTCTCTACACAGGACTTGGATATTATATCAGACATACTGGTTACTAGATCTATGGTTTTAGATCTAGATTTGGGTGGTTTCCCAATCTGGGTACCTTGACAGCATTCTATGAGTATTTAGAATGGACGACTCCTGGCACGGTAGTGTGCCTGCAGTTGATGGAGTCACCCTCTCTAAAAGTGTCTTATAGACTAAAAGGGAGAGGGATACTCATGATTGGCAGATCACTTGCTTAGGCAATTGAGTCAATCATGAGATGTCAAGTACCACACCAGATGTTGTTCTTGCAGTAAATGCAATAAGTTGATATTGATCCAATCCTGGAGAAACAGTCGGAAGCAGTTTTAGAACATAAGTTGATGTTCTAGGGATATGATAACGACAGCCTCATTTGGGAGACAGTTATCATTCCAGGCTTCCAAGGTGACATGGACGACAAGGAGGTTGTCAGAGTTATAGTTTTCCTTCTGACGAAGGGCAGTATTTTGGACAGGTGGTCCAAGGCAATACTGAGGGTGGCATGGCGCAGGATACTGATTAAGTTCAGTTGACGATACAGTCTAAGAAGTTTGGATTTGAAGTTCATTTATGAGCTAGGTCCCATCAGACATCCAGACGTTCTAAGACAGGTATTGCTCATTTCGGGAGATGGCTTTCTCCGCGAACTTGAGATATAGAGAGACATAGAAAGAAACATCACAGCGGATCCACTCACTGAGGCTATTCCTTGAACGCAATAGTTTCGCAAACGAGCTTTGTGAGACTGACTAGTAGAGGAGTTGGGTGTTCGGTATCACACGGGCTGTGAGTATGCGGCATCGCAATAATTAGCCTTGAGTGCAAGTGGGAGATTGTTGGAGATAGTGCTCTCAGAGTCAATTATTGGATCACAGGCACGTGATTGCAATGATTGAGGGAGGACCTATCCCGGTAGGACAGTCTTACTCGAGATGATAGTATGCTATCTGGTTTATCTTTATCATCGTGTACTGCTTTAGGTGACCTGACATGTCGCTATTACACGTTGATAGAGCCCCTAGGATTTTTGCTTCACTGCCAGCAGTATGATGGCGATCATATACGTGGGAGCTGGTAGTCTATAAGCACATCCTTAAAAGGTCCCTAGTCGTAGGAGTTTCGAGACAGGGCATCGATACTCCATTAGTAGACTAGTGTATACAGTCGAGACCCCGACGAGGGGCGGTGGCCGGTCTCACAAGCCACTGGTGTCAGTTGGTTCACCTAAGATGTATACAGGTGCTCATTGGGTTATGAGTACACCGGACGGGACTCGCCGGGAACCTGCTAGTTGGGCTTATACCTGACGTCAGATAGCAGTTCCCTGGTGACATGTGTACAGGTTAGTTCATCGACCTGAGGATCTTCATTTGTCTCGTGTGAGTTCCCACTGTACTTTGATTACTACCCTACCACGGCTCAAAGGAGTCGTGCAAACAGGTTTTAGTTGGGTACAGTCCCGAGCCACATGGAGGCAGTGAGCGGATCTTCAGGGGTTCGTCTCTCCCGGTATTGGGGATGAGGTCGCGCTGTGTCTAGGAGAGCCATTACGCAAAGCCCTCGGCCGAGGCAGGAGATTTACTGGTAGGTATTCCAGTAGTATCTCAGGGCGTTCTGGGCTACACTCCGACACGACTTGTACCGCTTTTGGGGGTCTGACTTTTACCAACCCCCTAGGCCCGCCATGCGATACTCATAGACGAACGGACCGGACTGTACGGATATTGTCACTGACAGGCTCAGTTGGGTGTCGGGGTGAGCTTCCTCATCGACGTCCCTTTTGGTCAATAGCTGGTGGCCCGTCACGTATTGGCTTATACCTCTGACGTGCCAGTGGTTAAATCCACAGCCATAGTATTGACGAGTCTTTAGAGTCCACCACACTTACAGTTACTCAAGCTTTCGGGCGAAACGCTGTAGAGGCCGTATGGAGATATGGCAGGGTCCGATTAGATACGCGCGGTATTGCACGGATCAGGATCGGACAGTTTTGTACTAGTGGCCGTATAGTTATATGGCAGGGTCCGATCAGATACGTGCGGTATTGCACGGATCAGGATCGGACGGATTTTACTAGCCGGCTTTGGTTTAAGCCGGTCCTAGTTTAGTACAGTGTAGATTTTGTCTCATTGCATTTGTATCCGGTCCGAATACAGATGCGGGTGTGTATGCACAGTATCGGGGTTTTCCTGTAATTTATTACGGGACCAGTTTTCTGGAGTTGCCAGTTTGTATTCCGTTCCGGCCGGTTTTCCTTTGTTCTTTCCCGGCCGGACTTTTCCGATGGAGGGGGTAATTTGCAGTTTTGCAAATTACACTTTGTGGAGGATTTTCTTGCAAAAGTATTTATTATGATAACTTATTTAGATTCCATTCCTTTCATTCTTCTTCTCATGCTTTATGAAGATTAGAAGTGATGAGAAAGGATTTGATCTTTGATTAGAGTTGATGTGAGGTTGTGATGATGGTTTAGGATGTGGTCACCCTTCTTGCTCTCCTACACTCACCTCCCTTCATGCTTCTTGTTACCTCCTCCACCATTCTCATTTTATATGATAAGTTTTTCATGAGAGAAAAAAAGAGAGAAGAAGAAGAAGAGAGCTTCATCTTGAGAGTTTGATTCATGATCTCATTTTCTTGCTAGAAAAATGCAAGCACCATTTTTCTATTCTTGATTCCTCCATCACCATGGCAACAAACCCCAAATGAGACAAGCATCTTCTACACTACATTCTACAGCACATCTTGAGCATGTCGAGTTGCCGGCTTCATGCTCGAGTTGCCTCGGTATTGAGGCGGGAGCCCGTAAAAGACGCAGGCGATGTGGTGCCCTTTCCGGCGAGGAGGCGACGATATGGAGACAAGACTTTCCGCGGGAGATCGGGACGATGAAGAGAAGACCGGAGGACTCGGATCACTCGGTATACTTCTCACCCTATCTCTTGATTGCTGGCATTAGGTTAATGGTTACGATCCGGGTTTTCTTTGTCCGCGGTAGCGCCGGTTTCCGAGTAAGGAAAAATTTTGATTCCGCATTTTGGCCTCGAGTAAGACGGCCGGGGCGCTGCCGTGGCGCAACATAGACCACACCACCAGAGCCCGAGACCCCCACCCCATATCGAGGCCGCCGATTTGTTCATTCTGGCCGCAATTTGCGGCCACATAGAGGAATTTTTGGGTTATGTTTGGATGGGTAGGAGTCTGTTGTTATTTCTAGGCCAGTGGTATGTATAGTTTTATAAGTTGTTAGCCTGGGTAGAATCTGGGATGTTATATCGTATTTCTAGTACTTTTGGTTCGCGCGATACGCGCGATACGCGAGAGAGTTCCATGATTCAGCGTATCGCGGCGTATCGGGGTTAGTTTTAGACGCGTGCACACGTTTAGCGTATCGTATACACGCGCGTTTAGTTCGCAACGCGAGCGTATCGTTTGACGTCGATATCACGTTTTGCGAGATAGTTGCTTATATATGGATTCTTGTGTAATTCCAGGTTCGCAGGCGGGTACGTCGGACGAAGTTAAGAAAGGGAAGCAGGTGGTCGGCTACGAGTAGTGCACGACCAGGTGAGTAGATTTAACATCTACGGGGAAATCGCCCGTATGGCGTTAAGCGTCAGGGCGAGTTAGGATATTAGATTGTAGATGTTCATATGGACTGTAGTAGCATACATTATTGTTGCATATAGAAATGATAGCACAGAACACTGCACTGTCACTAACGGTTTAAGTCGCACGAGCACGCTTGATATGCTATACTCACACCGTTAGTGATTGCCATGACACACACATTATAGGATTGCTATAAATCATATATCATACTGATTCCACCCTATTGATGTTGTCATGAATTGCCGCATAACAGCATATTTTATATCCATATTCAGGCACATATGCATCACATACCCCTACTGGTACTACATGCACACTGTATATTCATACCAGTGCACACATATATTGATATCTTCATACCTGCGCACATGCACACTGTATATTCATACCAGTGCACACATATATTGATATCTTCATACCTGAGCACATGCACACTGTATATTCATACCAGTGCACACATATATTGAGATCTTCATACCTGCGCACATGCACACTGTATATTCATACCAGTGCACACATATATTGATATCTTCATACTTGCTTAGATTACGCATTGAGATATGTTGTTTCCATGTTAATTCTGGATTAGGGGAACCGTGGATATTTCAAAGAGAATAGTTAATTATTTAAAAACCCGGTTTCTCTTGATATGATATTTCGGTGGGTCCACCATGTGTTTTCTCGGTACTAGAGTGATATATGTGAACCCGAATCGAGGAGTTGGATGAGGCCGATTACGGGTACATGGTGGACCCGGTATGGTACCCCGGGGCGAGAATGGTTTCGCTGTGTAGTAGACGGTGAGCCTGGCAGAGGGACTACTACCTACCGGTGATTGTTTGGACCTGGCGGTTATCCGGAGGATACCAACCAGAGGCTATGGATGGATACGGGACGACTCGTACTGCCGGGGCCGAGGGCCGATACCGCAGACAGAGCCCGTGGGCTGATCCGGACTGACGGATGCCCTATAAAGGAGGATTTGCGTGTCGATGCTTGGCACGTGTATTTCTTGATATTTTGGGTGCCGATGTTGGGCACTCACGGTTATATGAGATTTACAGGATTGGAGAATCGAGGAGGATGACGACGCCTGAGTAGTATTGGGATTTGGGTACATTGATGAGTACCGATTATACTTTCCATGATGACATTCCGTGTAGATGTTATATTGCCCATGCTCAGTATGTAGTAATTGATATCTCATCCTGTACCTATTATACCTGATATAGTACACATTGCTATACCTGATCATTGCATACCCTGTTCATTCTATATAGGGTTGTTAGATCACATTGCTATACCTGATCATTGCATACCCTGTTCATTCTATATAGGGTTGTTAGATCACATTGCTATACCTGATCATTGCATACCCTGTTCATTCTATATAGGGTTGTTAGATCACATTGCTATACCTGATCATTGCATACCCTGTTCATTCTATATAGGGTTGTTAGATCACATTGCTATACCTGATCATTGCATACCCTGTTCATTCTATATAGGGTTGTTAGATCACATTGCTATACCTGATCATTGCATGCCCTGTTCAGTCTATATAGGGTTGTTAGATCACATTGCTATACCAGATCATTGCATGCCCTGTTCATTCTATATAGGGTTGTTAGATCACATTGCTATACCAGATCATTGCATGCCCTGTTCATTCTATATAGGGTTGTTAGATCACATTTCTATACCAGATCATTGCATGCCCTGTTCATTCTATATAGGGTTGTTAGATCACATTGCTATACCTGATCATTGCATGCCCTGTTCATTCTATATAGGGTTGTTAGATCACATTGCTATACCTGATCATTGCATACCCTGTTCATTCTATATAGGGTTGTTAGATCACATTGCTATACCTGATCATTGCATTCCCTGTTCATTCTATATAGGGTTGTTAGATCACATTGCTATACCTGATCATTGCATACCCTGTTCATTCTATATAGGGTTGTTAGATCACATTGCTATACCTGATCATTGCATACCCTGTTCATTCTATATAGGGTTGTTAGATCACATTGCAATACCTGATCATTGCATACCCTGTTCATTCTATATAGGGTTGTTAGATCACATTGCTATACCTGATCATTGCATACCCTGTTCATTCTATATAGGTTTGTTAGCTTGCATTGCTATACATGATCATCACATTTCCTGCTCATTACATGAAGATGTTATTAGATCGCACTTGTTGCATGCTTGAGCATCCAGTTCATCATATAAATGTTATCTGTTGATATAGGTTAGAGTATAGTAGCACGTGCATACTCGCGATTACCTTTATATGTTATTTTCTATTCATGAGTTGGCAACTCACCCCCGTTGTGCCACAGTGTTTGCAGGTTGCCCTTCGGAGTAGTCGCGGCAGGCTGCATTCTTGCATCTTTTGACACAGATACCCCTACAGTTGGTGTATTAGCTCTTTTGCTGATAGGTGGGTTTTGTACGGTATCTGGTTATCTTTCAGTTATGTACATTGTTGTATCTAGTACTCTCCATCTACCACTTATGTATTGACTTAGAGACTGGTTGTGAGGACGATGTATATTATTTTGTATTCTGGCGTCGAGCTCGTTGTGAGCCGACTTTACTTATGCAGTTCATTCCATCTGTGATGTTTCCCACCTGTTGCTCATTTTCTTCGCTACGGCGTCGTATATTGTTATCTTAGTAATTTGTTCTATTAAATGCTTAAATCACTCTATACTTTTACTGGTTTGATTTCTGGGTTTTCGGCTTACTTAGTCCGGTTACGCCTGTAGACGTTACGTGGTTAAGTGCCGGTCACGGGCCAAACTTTGGGTCGTGACATGACCTCTTTAGCAAAACTAGCAAAGGCCTCAAAAACACTCCATTTAAATCATTTGATTCTACAATGATATCAAGTTCATTACGCAAAGGGTTTTCTTAAAAACCTATCGTAGCCCTCCGTCATTTCAGATAAGTATTTCATAGTATTCGTGCAACATTTGTTGGCCTGCGTCAAGGCGTAGTGTTCGGTAGCTATTTATGCTTATCTGCTAGCATATGATGCGATTGAGTTAGGGTAGTCGTGCGACTTTGTTGGCCGGCGTCAAGGGTCGTACGGGTGTGTTTAATTCAATCGGGAAATGTACGGGTTGAACTTGACTAGCGGACTATGGTTTGGGCTGCGTCAAGGTCATAGGGCGCTAGGGGTAAAATATTATCGGGAATTTCAAGTGTTGAAATTTGAAATGAGATTGCATAGCGCCTATGAGATAGTTGGATCCCGATACCCACTGCGAGTAAGAGTTACCCCTGGGAGAGTTTTACACATTACAATTAGTCGATCAAGTAGGTGTCTAGAAAGGTGTTAACGGGGTTATGCCTATAGGAAAACGAGGTTTATTTTAATTAGGTCCGTGCGAAAGCACAGGGAACCTCTCTCAAAGTACCGGCACTGTCTTGGCTGAAAGATTGGCGAAATTGTAGGGTGTAATTAATCCCGGCTAGTCTTTTCTTTTAGGGTTTGAAGGAAGATCTAACTAAAACAGTGGGAGCCATCCTGATTAGATATATTAATAACCAATCTAATCTTGCAAGAGTGCACGCTGAGTGTTTTCTTCTCTCTCTCTCAAGGTAGCAACCATGTCACGCCTTAATCAAGATAATAATACGGATGTATTGACCGAACCCGCTTGTTATACTGCGCTAGGGAACGTTGGTCCCGCTCCAACTTATAATTGTTATAAGACCGAGCAGAAAATAGGGGATTACCAGAATTCCCGTGCCGCCCAAACGAAGAAAGTGCATGCTGATGCATCATCTTCGGGTGTGTTCATTACAGAGAACTGTTTCTCGTTATCCTTTACGTCCTAGGTATGAGATACCGGATCAGGATCCCGTAAATGTAATTTGTTACAAGGGCTACAGATAGGTAGAGAACTGAGAAAGGGTGATAAGTTTTAAGAGTTAAAAATGGTGCAAGTATGTTGGCAGATATCACCCTGTATTACCAAATACATTGATTCTGAACGAATGTTATTAGATACCGAACCCGCTATACAACATCATATCAGTCTCTTTATTTAGTAAAGAAGGATATAATTTTGTATTGTTGGATAATGTTTTGAACATTTCATATATCAAGAGTTGATCGGTTCAGGCACGTTATCTAAAAACATATACGTTCTAAATCAAACTACAGTTTTTAACGTACAAAACACACACAAGAGGAAGAGATCAGAAATGAACGAATCCTTCTTGAGGTATTGTAGACTAGGTCATATCAATGCGACCCGACTAGCTGAAGTTACGTAAAGATGCATGTTTAAATTAGTTTGAACTTACATCTTGTGAAAGTTGCCAGTCATGTCACAAAGATAGGATGACCATAGCTCCGTTTATTAGAAACAGAGAACGAGTTAGTGAACTCTTGGGATTGATACATGATGATGTATGTAGGTCCCCTGTCTACATATGCCAGGACCGGTTCTTTGTACTTCATTACATTCACTGATGATCTCTCAAGATTCGGACATATGTTCCTGTTGAAACACAAGTATGAAGCTTTTAAGATATTCAAAGAATATAAGTCAGAAGTAGAAAACCAAAAATGGGTATAAGTATTATGTCCTTTGATATGATCAGGGAGGAGAATATTTGAGAATGGAATTCCTGGACTATTCTAATGGAGAATGAGATTCTCTCTCAGCATTACTCCTCCGTATACACCACAGCACGTCGGTGTATCAGGGCGGAGCAATCGCACCCTATATGATATGCTGTGCTCTATTATGAGTACTACTGAGTTGCCTATTTCCTTTTGGGGTTATGCACTTGTGAAGCTGCATACCTATTGAATAGGGTTCCAATCAAATCAGGTGCCTACCACTCCATATGTGATATGGTATGGGAAGAGCCCATCTCTTAAGGATGTTAAGATTTGGATTGTCCGGCCTATGTCTAAAAGCAAAATCCAGAAAAGCTCGAGGCAGGGTCCGTTCTGTGGAAGTTTGTTGGATATCCCAAGCATTCGCAAGGGAATATCTTCTACCACACTGAGGAACAAAAGGTATTTTGTTTCTCAGCATACCACCTTTAAGAGAGGGAATTTCTTGTGAAGAAATTAGTGGTCATGAGGTAGAACTGGAAGGAGTTCCAGCTAAACAAATTGCAGCTGATAATTTGGTAGAACCGAAGGATTCAATAGTTCCCGACGAACCTCAGCCTCTCCGCCGATCTAGTAGGGTTCCTCACCCACCTGAGAGATACTTCGGTTTTCTCTATGACAGTGGGAGCAAGCATTGCATCATGAGATGATGACCCAACTAGTTTCGAGCAGGCCATCAGGAGTGGGGACTCTGTAAGAATGGCTAGATGCTAAGCGATCTGAGATGGAATCCATATACACCAACAAAGTATGGACTTTGGTTGCTTTATCTGAAGGGTTAAATCTCCATCAGGAGCAAGTATATCTTGAAAAGATTACTTGGTGTACATGGAAAAGTTGAGACTTTCAAAACTAAGACTTGTTGCAAAAGGTTCTCGTCATTGACCAGGTATGGATTATGATGAAACCTTTTCACCGTAGCTATGCTTAAGTCCATCCGGATCCTACTTGCCATTGCTACATACCATAACTACGATATCTGGTGGTTGGGTGTCATGACTGCTTTTCTAAATAGTGATTTAGAAGGAAGCGTCTATAAGTACATAGCCAGATGGCTTTGTAAACAGTGGAAGCAGCGGAAACGTATGCAAGTTGCTTTATGAGTTAAAGCAGGTATCGCGGAGTTGGAACATCTGTTTTGATGTGGTAGTCAAAGAGTTTGACTTCATCAAAATGGTAGATGAACCTTGTATATACAAAAAGGTAGTAGGGAGTATGGTGATGATCCTCGTATTGTACGTGGATTACATACTCTTGATAGGGAAGGAGTTTCCTATGCTGCGCTCGGTCAATCTCCTCTATCACAAGGATTTTCCATATAGGATCAAGGTGATACCTCTTAAATCATGGGTTTTGGATCTATGAGATAGATCTAAGTGGATGTTAGGATTCTCACTAGGTGTAGTAAGATGGTATCAATCGATCCTGGGGAGAATCACTGGATAGCTTCCAGGGTGGTAAGAACGACTGAATGTCAGTCACAGGCATTGTCTTTACCCTCAGTGGAGGGGCGGTATGTTGGAAGAGTTCAATACTAGATACCGTGGCATATTAGACGATAAAAGCTGGATACATTACTACCAAGGATGCTACAAAAGAGTTAGTCTGGATGTATATTAGTTCATGAGATGAACTTGTTAGTTATATGTATGCCCTAGAGGCCATTACTGTACATGAGATGTATATTGTAGTGGATGCTGGGACATATATAGGTAGGACTTTCTTGCTCGACATGATAGTACGCTATCTGGTTGCTCTTTATCTTAACATGTATACTTACTGTCTCTCTGTTACGTGTTGATAAAGCCCTTAGGATGTGTACTCGACTTCCAGGACTGTGATGTAGATCATACTGGTGGGGTATGGGTAGTCAATGAGTACATCCTTCAATGTTCCTAGTCGTGGGAATACCGAGATGGGGCATCGATATTCCAGAGTAGACTAGCATATATCTTCTCGACCCATGTGATGAGTGATAGATGATCCCATATCCATTGGTGTTTGACATCAGAGATGGTATGTGGGTGCTCAGTGGTGACTGGGTACACTGAACGGACTCTCCGGGAACTCCCAGATGGTATTATACCTTACATCAGATGGCAGTTCTCTGGTGACACCGGTACAGCTTAGTCTGTTGACCCGAGTCGTCATAGAGTCTTGTGTGTCTCCCACTGTGCTTTGATTTACACCCTAGCACGGCTCTGTTGAGTCGTGAAAACAGGTGGTTATTAGGTACTGTCCCGATTCATATGGAGGCAATGAGCGATAGGAGGGGATTCGTCTCTCCCGGTATTAGGGGTTGATGTTGCGCTATGCTCGACTGGCCATAACTGGAAATCCCTGGCCAAGGTTGTACTGATTTACTGGTAAGTGTTATCAGTAGTTTCATGCTTGTTATGGACCTTACATCGGCATGACTTATCAAGCTACTGGGGTCTGACGTTTACCACCCCTAGGCGAGATATGCGACATATCAGACGAACAGACCGGACTGTGCGGTAAGTGTTACTGGTTGAATTCGCAGGAGTGTGAGAAGGCTTGCTCGTTGATCTTCTGATCGCTCAATACCCGGGTGGCCGTTACCTTTAGCAGACCGCTTGCGGCTTTTGGATGTTTGATATGATCATCACCTACTGCCGGCGTATTGACGAGTCTTTAGAGTCCTACACAGGGGTTTCCTGGCTCAAGCGAAATGAAATAGGAGTGCATATGAAATATGTGCGGGACCGAGAATAATACCAGTATGTGATACTGTATTCTATTCTCGCGATTTGTATAATTGGACGGTTATATGAGATATAGCCGGGTTACCGAATCAAGTGTTGATTCGATACAATGATACACTAGATATTAGTCAGTTATATGTAATATGACTGGATCGTTAAATCAAGTGTTGATTTAATGATTTAATGTATAATTATATATTTGATATATTAATTTACATTAACTAGTAATAGCTCACTTAAGATTTGTTTTCTCACTAGTTTGTGCATAAGTGTATATATGATATATATTTGTGTACATATGTTTGTATCATGTTTGATGATATATACAAGATGTGTGTATGGGACTTATACAAAGATTAGGTTTAAGATTAGGGTTATTGTTTTATCTTAAGATTTAACAAAAGAATTAAACTTGGTCAAAGTTATCAAGCTTGAAGAAGCTTGGAGAAACTTTGACAAAGTCCACTCTTTTGTCATTTCTCTTGATATTCTTTAACCTAACCCTTAACTTAATACTTTGGTTAATTCTCTACATGAGTTAAGCATGAGAGCTTAACTCAACCATGGTTCCATAATTAAAAGGATAAGTTTCATTTGGATTGATTATTCTTTATTCTTTCTTCTTCTTCTTCTTCATCAAGCTCCATCAAAAAGCTTGCTAGCTCCAATGGTGCCATGAGAAGAAATGTGAGAAAAACAATTCTAAAGTGAGCCCACTTCCTATTTCTTTATCCTCTACCACTTGCCATGTAGTATAGGGTGTTATCTTCACAAAGTTCATGACCAAGTGAAGATGGAGCTTGAGTTTGAGTCTCCCCGACGTAGATCATCTTCGGCCTCGAAGTCAACGACCTAACCCGCTCATTTCTCCAGTGAAACCAACGCTAGGTGTTGGAGATAGTGCCCTCATAGTCAATTATTAGATAGCAGGTACGTGATTGCAATGATTGAGGAGGACCTATCCCGGTAGGACAGTCTTACTCGAAATGATAGTATGCTATCTGGTTTGCCTTTATCAATCGTGTACATGTTCAGGTGACTGATCGCATGTTACACTTTGATAGAGCCCTTAGGATCTTGCTTTACTACCAACAGTATGATGGCGATCATATACGTGAGAGTTGGGTAGTTTATATGCATATCCTTAATTGTGGTCCCTAGTCGTGGGAGTTTCGAGACAGGGCATCGATACTCCGGAGTAGACTAGTGTGTACAGTCGAGACCCCGACGAGGGGCGGTGGCCGGTCTCACAAGCCACTGGTGTCAGTTGGATCACCTAAGATGTATACAGGTGCTCATTGGGTTATGAGTACACCGGACAGGACTCGCCGGGAATCTGCTAGTTAGTACTATACCTATCGTCAGATAGCAGTTCCCTGGTGACATGTGTACAGGTTAGTTCATCGACCTGAGGTCGTCATTTGTCTCGTGTGAGTTCCCACTGTGCTTTGATTTCTACCCTACCACGGCTCAAAGGAGTCGTGCAAACAGGTAGCTTTTGGGTACAGTCCCGAGCCATATGGAGGCACGTGAGCGGATCGGCAGGGGATTCGTCTCTCCCGGTATTGGGGGCGAGGTCGTGCTGTGTCTAGGAGAGCCATTACACAAAGTCCATGGCCATGGCAGGAGATTTACTGGTAGGTACTCCAGTAGTATCTCAGGGTGTTTTTGGGCTACACTCCGACACGACTTATACTGCTATTGGGGGTCTGACGTTACTAGCCCCCTAGGCGGATATGCGATACTCATTGACGAACGGACCGGACTGTATATACATTGTCACTGTTAGGATCAGTAGGGTTTCTGGATGAGTTCGCTCATCGGCCACCCTTGAGTGCGCTCATCGGCCTCCCTTGAGGTCAGTCCATGGGCAGCCGTTACGCATAGCTAGTGCCGCTGACGGTTTGTGGTTAAACCCACTGCCAGGGTACTGACGAGTCATTAGAGTCCCCCACAGACAGTTTCCCAAGTTCGGGCGAAACGTTGTAGAGGCCGTATGGTTTTATGGCAGGGTTCGGAAAATGCACGTGCGTTTACGCACGTGTCAGTTTTCGGGCAGATGATACTGGTCGGCTTTGGTTTAAGCCGGTTCCGAGTATTTTATTGAGTAGGTATAATATCTTTGTCTCAGTTGCATTTGCATTCGGTCGTAATACAAATGCGGGTATATTTATACAGTTACGGGGTTATCCTGAAAGTCGTTTCAGGATCACTTTTGGAAGTTGCCAGTTTCCAGTTTTCTATCAGCCGTCTTTTAACATTTGGTTAAAGACGGGTTTATCTTTTCTTGAGATGAGTGTGGATTCTTCTAGAAGATTCTAGATGAGGTGACTAGGATTAATTGGTGTTGAGTTTTCATTGGATGCATTTAATGGTTCATTAATGCATGATGACTAGGTTTGTGACTCATGCATTATCATTAAAGCTTTTTGTTTACTTAAGGATATTTGTTCTTGATCTTTTGAGTGAGAAGCTTTTTATGGTCACCCTCTTCTCTCCTACACTCACCCTCCTCCTCCTATATAAGGCCGGCCCCTCCCCTCTCTCATTCACACACTTGATTCATTTGTGAAAAGATTATGATAGCATTTGGGGTGTATGGAATTTCACAGCTCATTTCATTCCATCACCCAATTTCCTCGGCAACTTCATTAACCGTCCGTCCACAGTTTTGGACGGAACGAGACAAAGTCATCTACTCATTCTCTACATCAATCTTGGTCGTCTCTTCTGGCAAACTTGACGACCGAGTTGCCTCGAGTCAGAGACGGGAGCCCGTTTAAAGAATCAGTGATATGGTGCCACCTCGACGAGGATATCAGAGATCGACAAGATCGGAGCAGCCGCAACGGAGCGTGGGATGATGGTTAAAGAACGAAGGACTCGGATCGTTCGGTATAACCTTTCTACACTCTTTACAGTTTGTTAGTTTAGCAATAATGGCAGATCCGGGTTAAAGTATACGATAGCGCCAGTTAAAAAGTTTTTGTTCCGCATTTGGCGTCTGTAGACGGCCGGGGCGCTAGCGTAGACTTACACTAGGGTCCGGGATCCCGATGATCGCAGCAAAGGGACGTCAACACGGAGCTTTAGAAGTGAAGGACCGGATCTACAAAGGTTGTATTCCCATTCACTTAGTAGCAAAGTAGTTTGCTTGCTTGTAGTTTCGCCTTACCTCTAGTAAACGATCTTGCATAGAGTTGTTAGGCACATAAAATTTGATTTTGGCATGGTTGATGCCTTGTAGAACCTCTTGAGTGTGCCTAGGAACCCTACAGTGGTATCAGAGCCTAGCTAGAGCTTTAGGTGAAATGTAGACGAAGTTAGAAACCCGATCGAACCCCGAAACCCTAATTGATACCCTTCTCTGTACATTTTTTGAAACTGTGTATTTTTGTGAAATAAAAATATCCAAAAAATTCTGCAAGGTTTTCTAGGAGTTACTGTGTAGCACGTGCCCCCAAATCAATAAATGCGCCGCGGAACCGTGGCCCCACCCTGGCTTCCACGGCGGTTCCGCGGCCATAATAGTGAATCATGGCACGTGGTTTGCACAGTAATTTCTTTGTTTAGTTCCTGTGTTTTCTGGGAATTTTTAATTTATACTCAAGAGTTGAGTTTTCTGGGTTGTATTGGGGACTCGATGATTCGATCGGATTATTTAACTTTGTTTATTTTGTTTTTCCGGGTAATTTAGAACGTGTTAAAAAGTTTGACCGAGTATCAATATCTCACTTTTACCCGACCCGGAAAATTTCCAAGTGTTGGATTTTTCCATAGTTTAAGAACGTTCAAAGTATTGCAAGTAACGCGATGGACTCTCTAGAAGACAACAAACCTTAACTCGATTATGTGACCGTCTTGAACTGCCCTTTGAACCTTAGGGTTTGGGGCAGTACGGCGTGCCACATATGAGGCGTTGGCTTGACCCTTCTATGGCTGGACCGTTGGTACTGTGGCATGAAATGGATGTTTTTAAACTCCCCTCAAGTGTTGAGCTATTGGGAAAACTTGGGTGTTTGATTATTCGATCGGAAAGTTTAACATTGTCTATTTATCTGGAATGCGATACAATATTTAGAATCCACAGATTGTTATGAGATAACTAATTTGAATGTTATAAATCTAGCACTTTAGTCTCACTTGATCGGTTGCCACGGGATTTTGATGTGATGAAAAGTCCGTCGCAATCACGTTGCGTACGCGGATACTCGCCGGGTAAACTTAATAGACAGCCACGCCCCATTGCCCCGACCAAGTGACTGTAGGAGAACCCCGTCGCCAAAAGCATCCGTTCGGGTGCTCGCGGCAGCGGTGTTCCGCCTTAGTGTACTTCGTCGACGGCATCCGGGGGTGCGGCCGTCTACTAAAGTTTGCGACGAGCATTCGATCCGGATGTCGGGAATCTTGTTGAATTGCCCGACTGAATATTGAAAACAGTTTTCGATTTTGAGACTGAAATGCGGGGTTTATAATTGTTAGGCATGCGATGTCTAAGGAATTCATTTGGTTAGGCATGCGATGTCTATGAAGGTTGCGGATTCCAACTGTTGTAGTTTTACACATTCTTTTCTGCGACCGTAAGTGTAATATGTGATATCGCCGGTTTCGTTGCTATATGTCAACGACAATTGGGATGGGCATATTTATTTACGTTGATGACATGTGATGTTATGTGTTGCTGGATATGTTATATTGGATCGTCGTGTTTGAATAGCCGGGGGTTTTTATGTGAGATGAGTGTTTTTCTTTTTCATTCATGTAAAAACTTGTATGTAATATTCTTTTATTGGGGCACTTCCGGGTTGAGGATGATGTCACCATTGTATATTATTTACTTTTCTGCATTAGGATAGACCCAAGGAGGGGAGCACAAGTAACCGGGTTCTAGGGTCCAGTGGGAGACCATCTCGAGGAGTCGAGTCCGGGTCTCCTAACTCTAGAATTGGTAGGGTTACTTGCCGCTCTCGTAGGGGTCTAGGGGTGTGGGTTTGGCTATTCATCACGACCGTGGAAACCGTGTTTTATACAGGCTCAAAATAAAACATGGACGTCCTAGTGTATCCAATATTTTATATGATATTTTCTGCTGCGTTATCTGTGATGTGATCATGTGATATGTTCAGATTGATACTGTATATAGTATATATGATATATTATATAAACGTTGCTTATGTTTTACACCCGCGCTAGCCCTACCCCGCTCTACCGTTAGTTACCTATCCTAACGGTGCAGACGGGACATTGAGACGAATGCGGATGGTATAAGTGTACGTTGTATTTATTTGTGATGTTTAGGTGGACTTAAATGATGGGACATTCATTAATGAGATTAATGAAAGAAAATAAAGCTAAAAGATGTTGTGGAATCGAATTTCAAAAATAAAATTAGGTAGCTCTAGTTGTTGGTTTGCATAGCGGTGTTCCTTGTAGAACATCCAGCACCTTATTCGATGAGGAAAGAGCCGGCGATCCTTTCACCGGGAGTGACCTCTTTAGCAATAATTAGCAGATGCTACAACCCTCGGTTTGTCTTTTGATTGCTTCTATAGTTTTTGCTTTGCACAGCGGTATATATGATATATCCTGCACCTTATTCGATGAGGAAAGGGCCGACGATCCCTTCACCGGGAGTGACCCCTTTAGCAAAACTAGAAAAGCCTAAAAAAAACTCTATTTAAAAACCATTTGATTCCGCAACGAGATCAAGTTCAAAGCGTTAAAGGTTTTCATAAAAACTAACCGCAACCCTCCGTCATTTTAGGAAGTAGAGTACTTAGTATTCGTGTTGTGTTTGTTGACCATAGTCAAGGCACAGTGTACGGTAGCTAAGTGATGTCTTCCTACACTGCATATGATTCGATTAGTTAGGACAGTCGCGTGACTTTATTGACCTTAGTTAAGGGTCATGTGGGTGGGTCTAATTAATCATGAAATGACGGGTAGAACTTGACTAGTACTTATGATTTGTTGACCATAGTTAAGGTCATAAGTGCTAGGGGTAAAAACCATTATCGGGAGTTTCAAGTGTTGAAATTTGCAATGAGATTGCATACCTTCTATATGATAGTTGGATCCCGATACCCACTGCGAGTAATTGTTACTCTTGGGAGAGTTTTGCACTTTGCAATTAGCCGATCAAGTAGGTGTCTAGAAAGGTGTCAACGGGGTTACGCCCCTGGGAAAACGAGGTTTATTTTAACTAGGTCCGTGCGAAAGCACGAGGAACCTCCCTCAAAGTACCGGCACTGGCCTGGCTGAAAGATTGGCGAACTTGTAAAGTGCAATTAATCCCGGCTAGTCTTTCATTTTAAGGTTTGAAGGAAGATTTGATAAAAACAGTGGGAGCCATCCTGATTAGATAAAATATATAACCAATCTAATCTTGCAAGAGCGCACGCAGAGTGTTTTCTTCTCTCTCTCTCCAGGTAGCGACCATGTCACGCCTTAATCAAGATAATAATATGGATATATTGACCGAACCCGCTTGTTATACTGAGCTGGGGAACGTTGGTCCCGCACCAAGTTATAATTGTTATAAGACAGAGCAGGAATTAGGGGAATACCAGATTTCCCGTGCCGCCCAAAACGATGAAAGTGCATGATGATGCATCTTCTTCGGGTGTGTTCATTACAAAGAACTGTTTCTCTGTATCCTCTACATCCTGGGTATTAGATACCGGATCAGGATCCCGCATATGTAATCTGTTACATGGGCTAAAGAAAGGTAGAGAACTGAGAACGGGTGATAAGTTTCATGAGATAGAAAACGGTACAAGTGTTGCAGCCAAGTCTGTCGGTCACTATCATCCTGTATTTCCAAATACATTGATTCTGAACGAATATTATTAGATACCGAACCTGATATACAACATCATATCAGTCTCTTTATTAGTGAAGAAATGATATAATTTTGTATTGTTGGATAATGTTTTGAACATTTCCTATATCAATAGTTGATCGGTTCAGGCACGTTATCTAAAAGCATATACATTCTAAATCAAACTACAGTTCCTTACGTACAGAACACACACAAGAGGAAGAGTTCAGAAATGAACGAATTCTTCTTGAGGCATTGTAGACTAGGTCATATCAATGCGACCCGACTACCTAAGTTACATTTAGATGCATATTTAAATCAGTTTAAATTTACATCTTATGAAACTTGCCAGTTATGTCACAAAGATAAGATGACCATAGCTCCGTTTACTGGAAACAGAGAAAGAGTTAGTGAACTCTTGGGACTGATACATAGTGATGTATGAAGGTCCCCAGTCTACATATGCCAGGACTGATTCTTTGTACTTCCTTACATTCACTGATGATCTCTCAAGATTCAGACATATGTTCCTGTTGAAACACAAGTCCGAACCTTTTGAGATAATCACCGAATATAAGTTAGAAGTAGAGAACCAATACAGGTATAAGTATTATGTCCTATGATGAGATCAGGGAAGAGAATACTTGTGCATGGAATTCTTATACTTTTCTAAAGGAGAATGAGATTCTCTCTCAGCATTACTCCTCAGTATACACCACAGCACGTAGGTGTATCTGGGCGGAGCAATCGCACCATATTGGATATGGTGTGCTCTATGATGAGTATTACTGAGTTACCTGTTTCATTTTGGGGGTTATGCACTTGAGAAGCTGCATACCTATTGAATTGGGTTCGAATCAAATCAGTGCCTACCACTCCATATAAGATATGGTATGGGAAGAACCCATCTCTTAAGCAAGTTAAGATTTGGGATTTTCCGGCCTATGTCAAAAGCAAAATCCGGACAAGATCGAGACAAAGTCAGTTCTGTAAAACTGGAAGTAGTTCCAGCTATACAAACTACAGCTGATGATTTGATAGAACCAAAGGATTCAATAGTCTCCGACGAAGCTCAGCCTCTCCGTCGATCTAGCAGAGTTCCTCATCCGCCTGAGAGATACTTCGGTTTCTCGATGACAGTGGGAGCGAGGATTGCATCATGAGATGATGGCCCAACTAGTTTCGAGCAGGCCATCAAGAGGGGAGACTCTGTAAGAATGGCTGGATGCTTAGCGATCTGAGATGGAATCCATGTACACCAACAAAGTATGGACTTTGGATGCTATATCTGAAGGGTTAAATCCCCATCAGGAGCAAGTATATCTTGAGAAGATTACTTGGTGTAGATGGAAAAGTTGAGAATTTCTATGCTAGACTTGTTAAAGTTTTTCGTCATCGACAAGGCGTGGATAATGATGAAACCTTTTCCAGTGGCTATGCTTAAGTCCATCCGGATCCTACTTGCCATTGCTGCATACCATGACCGCGATATCTGGTGTCATGACTGCTTTTCTAAATATTGATTTAGAAGAGAGCGTCTATAAGTACACAGCCAGAGGGCTTCGTAGACAGAGGGAGCAGCGAAAACGTGTGCAAGTTGCTTTACAGGATAAAGCAGGCATCGCGGAGTTGGAATGTCTGTTTTGATGTGGTAGTCAAAGAGTTTGACTTCATCAAAATGGTAGATGAACCTTGTATATAAATAAAGGTAGTAGAGAGTATGGTGGTCATCCTCGTATTGTACGTGGACAATATACTCTTGATAGGAAAAGAGTTTCCTATGCTGCGCACGGTCAATCTCCTTTTATCACAAGGATTCTCCATATAGGATCTATGTGATACCTCCTAAATCCTAGATTTTATATCTATGAAATAGATCTAAATGGATATTAGGATTCTCACTAGGTGTAGTGAGATGGTATCAATCGATCCTAGGGAGAATCACTGGAAAACTTCCAGGGTGATAAAAACGACTGAATATCAGTCGCAGGCATTGTCTTTACCCTCAGTGGAGGGACGGTATGTTGGAAGAGTTCCAAGCTAGATACCGTGGCAAACTAGACGATAAAGGCTAGTGACATCGCTATCAAAGATACTACCAAAGAGGCAGTTTGGGTGTATATTAGTTCATGAGATGAACTAGGTTCCTACCATTGTGAGACAATGGAAGTGTGGCTTTGGCCTAGGAACCCAGGTCCCATCAGTGACCCAGACATATTCTGAGGCAGCATCACCTGATCAAGGATATAGTTGATCTCCAGGGTGATCGAGGTTAGGAGAGTAGACTCAGAGGACAACACGGCGGATCCACTCACAAAGGCCTTTTTCCCAGAGAGAGACTTATATGGGATGGTTGAGTATGAGATACTGCAACCACTGCTACAGATGGCCCTAGTGCAAGTGGGAGATTGTTAGTTATATGTATGCCCTAGAGGCCATTACTGTATATGAGATGTATATTGTAGTGGATGCTGGGACATATATAGGTAGGACTTTCTTGCTCGACATGATAGTACGCTATCTGGTTGCTCTTTATCTTAACATGTATACTTACTGTCTCTCTGTTACGTGTTGATAAAGCCCTTAGGATGTATGCTCGACTTCTAGGACTGTGATGTAGATCATACTAGTAGGGCCTGGGTAGTCAATGAGTACATCCTTCAATGTTCCTAGTTGTGGGAATATCGATACGGGGCATCGATATTCCAGAGTAGACTAGCGTATATCTTCTCGACCCATGTGATAGGCGATGGATGATCCCATATCCATTGGTGTTTGACATCAGAGATAGTATGCGGGTGCTCAGTGGTGACTGGGTACACTGAACGGACTCGCCGAGAACTCCCAGATGGTATTATACCTTACGTTAGATGGCAGTTCTCTGGTGACACTAGTACAGCTTAGTCTGTTGACCCGAGATCGTCATAGAGTCTTGTGTGTCTCCCACTGTGCTTTGATTTCCACCCTACCACGGCTCTACTAAATCATGCAAACAGGTGGTTTTTGGGTACAGTCCCAATTCACAAGGAGGCAATGAGCGATAGGAGGGGATTCGTCTCTCCCGGTATTGGGGGTTGATGTTGCGCTATGCTCGACTGGCCATAACTGGAAATCCCTGGCCAGGATTGCATTGATTTACTGGTAAGTGTTATCAGTAGTTTCATGCTTGTTATGGACCTTACATCGTCATGACTTATCAAGCTACTGGGGTCTGACGTTTACCACCCCTAGGCGAGATATGCGACATATCAGACGAACAGACCGGATTGTGCCGTAAGTGTTATTGGTTGGATTCGCAGGAGTATGAGAAGGCTTGCTCGTAGATCTTCTGATCGCTCAATACCCGGGTGGCCGTTACGTTTAGCAGACCGCTTGCGGCTTGTGGGTGTTTGATATGATCATCACCTACTGCTGGCGTATTGACGAGTCTTTAGAGTCCTACACAGGGGTTTCCTGGCTCAAGCGAAATGAAATAGGAGCGCCTATGAGATATGTGCGGGACCGAGAATAATACCAGTATGTGATACTGTATTCTATTCTCGCGATTTGCTTCATCGGACGGTTATATGAGATATAGCCGCGTTACCGAATCAAGTGTTGATTCGATACATTGATACACTAGATATTAGTCGGTTATATGTAATATGACCAGATCGTTAAATCAAGTGTTGATTTAATGATTTAATGTATAATTATATATTTGATATATTACTTTACATTAACTAGTATTTGCTCACTTAAGATTTGTTTTCTCACTAGTTTGTGCATAAGTGTATATATGATATATATTTGTGTACATATGTTTGTATCATGTTTGATGATACATACAAGATGTGTGTATGAGACTTATACCAAGATTAGGTTTAAGATTAGGGTTATTGTTTTATCTTAAGATTTAACAAAAGAATTAAACTTGGTCAAAGTTATCAAGCTTGGAGAAATTTTGACAAAGTCCACTCTTTTGTCATTTCTCTTGATATTCTTTAACCAAACCCTTAACCTAATACTTTGGTTAATTCTCTACATGAGTTAAGCATGAGGGCTTAACTCAACCATGGTGCCATAATTAAAAGGATAAGTTTCATTTGGATTGATTATTCTTTCTTCTTTCTTCTTCTTCTTCTTCATCAAGCTCCATCAAAAAGCTTGCTAGCTCCAATGGTGCCATGAGAAAAAATGTGAGAAAAACAATTCTAAACTGAGCCCACTTCCTATTTCTTCATCCTCTACCACTTGCCATGTAGTATAGGGTGTTCTCTTCACAAAGTTCATGACCAAGTGAAAATGGAGCTTGAGTTTGAGTCTCCCGACGTAGATCATCTTCGGCCTCGAAGTCAACGACCTAGCCCGCTCATTTCTCCGGTGAAACCAACGCTAGGGTCCGGGATCCCGATGATCGCAGTAAAGGGACGTCAACACGGAGCTTTAGAAGTGAAGGACCGGATCTACAAAGGTTGTATTCCCATTCACTTAGTAGCAAAGTAGTTTGCTTGCTTGTAGTTTCGCCTTACCTCTAGTAAACGATCTTGCATAGAGTTGTTAGGCACATAAAAAAATTTTGGCATGGTTGATGCCTTGTAGATCCTTTTGAGTGTGCCTAGGAACCCTACAGAACTTCGTTCCTACCATTGTGTGACAATGGAGTTGTGGCTTTGGCCTAGGAACCCCCGTCCCATCAGAGATCCGGACATATTCTTAGGCAGTATCACCTGATCATGGAGATAGTTGACCTCCAGGGAGATCGAGGTTAGGAGAGTACACAGAGAGTACAACAACGCGGATCAACTCACAAAGTCCTATTTCCCAAGAAAGACTTTTATTGGATGGTTGAGTATGAGATACTTCAACCACTGCTGATTGTTGGGTATGGGATGCTACAACAGATGGCCCTAGTGCAAGTGGGAGATTGTTAGTTATATGTATGCCCTAGAGGCTATTACAGTACATACGATGTATATTGTAATGGATGCTTGGACATATATAGGGAAGACTTTCTTGCTCGACATGATAGTATGCTTTCTGGTTGCACTTTATCTTAACATGTACTCTGATTGTCTCTATGTTACATGTTGATAAAGCACTTAGGATGAGCACTTGACTACCAGGACTATGATGCAGATCATACTAGTGGAGACAACGTAGTCGCTAAGCACATCCTTCAAATGTTCCTAGTCGTAGGTGTATCGAGACAGGGCATCGATATACCAGAGTAGACTAGCGTATAGCTTCTCGACCCATACAGATGGGCGATGGATGGACCCATATCCATTAGTGTTTGACATCAGAGATAGTATACGGGTGCTTAGTGGAGACTGGGTACACTGGACGGACTCGCCGAGAACTCCAAGATAGTATTATACCTATCGTCAGATGGCAGTTCTCTGGTGACACTGGTACTGGTTAGTATGTAGACCCGAGATCGTCATAGAGTCTTGTGTGATTCCCACCGTGCTTTGATTTCCACCTTACCACGTTCAATAGAACGTGTAAAACGGTGGCTTTTGGGTACAGTCCCGAGTCACATTGAGGCAATGAGCGATAGGAGGGGTTTCGTCTCTCCCGGTATATGGAGTTGATGTTGCGCTGTGCTCGATTGGCTATAACAGCAAGTCCTTGTCCAAGGCTGCTTCAGAGATATACTGGTAAGAGTTATCAGTAGTTTCTCGACCCGTTATGAGCATCATATCGACACGACTTATCGAGTTACTGGGGTCTGACGTTTACCACCACTAGACGAGATATGGGACATATCAGACGAAGAGACCGGACTGTACGGTAGTGTTACTGATTGGATTCACAGGAGCATGAGCAGGCTTGCTTGTTGATCTTCTGATCGCTCAATACATGGGTGGCCGTTACGTTTAGCAGACCGCTTGCGGCTTGTGGGTGTTTGATATGATCATCAACTACTGTCGACGTATTGACGAGTCTTTAGTGTCCTACACAGGGGTTTCCTGGCTCAAGAGAAACGGAGTAGGAGCACATATGTGATTGTGCGGGTCCGAGATTGATACGATATGAGATACCGTATTCTATTCTCATGATATGTGACATTGGTCAGTTATATGCGATATAGCCGGGTTATCGGATTAAGTGTTGATTCGATAAGTTGTTACACATGATATTACTCGGTTATAGCCGGATTATTAAATAAGGAGTGTCACGACCCAAACTTCGCCCGTGACCGGCCCTTAACCACGTCACGTGTACAGGCGTAACGCGATCAAGTAAGCCGAAACACAGAAATCAAAACCTTTGAAAAAGTGAGTGAAAGAAAATATTAGTTTAAAACATTTCGAAAACCTTAAGTTATTGAGTAAAATTCTTAAAGTTTAAGTTGTTTTCTTAAAAATTTCGGCAGCATCTCCTTTGTAAAAACTAGCCCGGAAAACGGGTTCAAAACATGATATAAGTAAAATTCCATACAATAAGAATAAAGTATCCCCAAACGGGAGCAATCACGCCCAACGTCGGAAACAACCACCACAATAATAATATACGACACTGTAGTGAAGAAATGGACAATATAAGTAAAACAGCATAAAAGATGAAGCTGCGTAAATAAGTCGGCTCACACGAGCTTGACACCAGAGTACAAAATAATATACATCGTCCTCACAACTGGTCTCTAAGTCAATACATGAAATAGTAGATGGAGAGTACTAGATACAATAATGTGTACAACTGGAAAATAAACGGATACCCCAAAAACCCACCTATCAGCAAAACGGCTCACACGCCAACTGTAGTGGTATCCGTAGCAAAAAGATACAAGGAAGTAGCCCTACCGCAACTACTCTGAGGGGCAACCTGCAAACACTGTGGCACAACGGGGGTGAGTTGCCAACTCGTAAATAGTAGATAACATATAAAGGTAATCACGAGTATGCACGTACTGCGATACTCTAACATGTGCCAACAGATAACATCTATATATGATGAACAGGGTATTCAATAATCATGCATAACAAGTGCAATCTAATAACATCTATTTATGATGAGCAGGGTATGCAATAATCATGCATAACAAGTGCAATCTAATAACATCTATATATGATGAGCAGGGTATGCAATAATCATGCAAAAGCACTCTATCAGGTACTACGACTACAGGATGCAATGCATAACAATGAATGCTGAGCATGGGATAAAATATCTACATGGATCATCAACGTGGAAAAATACCCGGTGTCCATCAAATACACCTAATCCCAGTAAAAACTCAGGTGCCGTCACATCTAATCGGCCCTCCAATCCTGTAAGTCTCATGGAATCGTGAATGCCCAACATCGGCACTCGAAAATATCATGAAATAATGGTGTCCAGCATCGACACGCAAATCCTCATGTATCGGACTCCATCAGTCCGGATCGACCGACGGGCTCCGTCTGCAGAATCGGCCCTCGGCCCCGGCAAGACGGGTCGGCCTATATCCATCTCGCGACTCTGGTCAGTATCCTCCGGATAACCGCCAGGTCCAACCAATCACCGGTAGGTAGTAGTCCCTCTGCCAGGCTCATCATCTGTATACACAGCATCCCTTTCTTGCCCTGGGGTACCTTACCGGGTCCACCATGTACCCGTAATCAGCCTTATCCAGCTCCTCGATTCGGGTTCACATGTCACACGTCTCAGAACTGAGAAAACGCATGGTGGACGCACGGAAATATCATATCAAGAGAAACCGGGTTTTCAAAACAGTGCTTATTTCCTTAAAATAATACCACGGTTCTCAAATCCAGAAATCACACGAATCCAAAATTCAATGCGTAAATTCATGCAATGTGGCGTATGCCACTAAGAGTAAAAAGGGAAAACCGCTCTTCTAAATAGATCCAGTTTTGAAAATATCTCATGCGGTCCCTATTTTCTATAAATCAAACCCAATATCATCCATGTATGTGACATATGTATGTATGTAGGGATGGATGTGCAAGTGGATATATATGTACGCAAATATGAGTGTACCAATGTATAAGTGCACCAGTATGGATATACAGTGTGCATGTGCGCAATACAGAGATATCAATATATGTGTCCACCAATATGGATATACAGTGTGTATGTGCGCAATATGGGTATATCAATGTAAGTGTGCACCAATGTAGATAGACAATGTGTATGAGCGCAATATGGGTATATCAATGTAAGTGTGCACCAATATGGATATATAATGTGTATGTGCGCAATATGGGTATATCAATGTATGTGTGCACCAATATGAATATACAATGTGTATGTGCACAATATGGGTATATCAATGTAAGTGTGCACCAATATGGATATACAATGTGTATGTGCGCAATATGGGTATATCAATGTATGTGTGCACCAATATGAATATACATTGGGTATATGCGCAATATGGGTATATTAATGTATGTGTGCACCAATATAGGACAGAATCATGTCTAATCAACGATGCGGTAATCAAAATGATGTATGGTTCGTAGCAACCCTATAGTGCGATTGTCATGGAAATCACTAACGGTGTGAGTGTAACATACAAATAGTGCTCGTGCAGCTTGAACCGTTAGTGACAGTGCGGTGTACATAACTATTATTTCTATATGCAACAAAGGATGGGTACGCTATAATAGTACATATGCACGAGCAATATACATATAAAAATATACGCGACTACAACATCCTATCACGCCCTGATGCTTAACGCCATACGGGCGATTTCCCCGTAGATGTTAAATCTACTCACCGTGGCCTCGTGCTAAGCGTAGCCGATTACTTGCTTCCCCTTCTTTGCGGCATACGACGTACCCGCCTGCGAACCTAGAATTTACACAAAGAATATACATAAGCTAAAATCTTGCAAAAACCCGATATCAAAACCAAACGAGAAACTCGCGTCGCGAACTAAACGCGTGTGCTTCCGATACGCTAAAACGTGTGTATACGCGTCTAAAACTACTCCGACACGTCGCGACACGCAGCAAACACTAAACCCACTCACGAATCACACGTGTCGCACAAGTTAAAGTATTGAAAATACGGTATTTAGCTCTAGATTTTGACTCGAATGAAAATATAAAAAGTTGCATATGCCAAAACCCTTTAATATATAGCAGACTCCCCCAGAACAAACCCAGGCACCCAACTCCCCCCTCTGGCCGCAATTTGCGGCCAGAACGAATATTTCGGCGGCCAGGGTTGGGAATTGGGGTTTCGTGCTCCGTGTGTGTGTTCTAGGTCTAGTGAGCATGCCACAGTTAACTCAGATTTTTTCTGAAGCAACCGGGTCAACAGCAGATTTTAAAACATGCTTAATTTTACATTAAAACGTTTATTTACACTAAATTGAAACCCTATGGTATTTTAGTGAAATCTGGGGCAAGACTTGGTTTACATGGCCTTAAAAACACCTAGTCAAGCTATACTAACCATAAAGATCCTTACTTGGCCAAATCTCCACTCAAATCACCATTCTAGCATTAAAATCACACTAAACACCAACTTAAGCTAACTAACTACAAGTCTAACAAACAAAGAAGTTGGGCTAAGAATTATACCTCACTTGACCCTAGGTGCAAGGAAAAGGAGGAGAAGAAAAGGAGGAGATGTGCTTGTTGTTGCTGTTGCTGCTTGCTACTGCTGTCGCTGCCTGTTGCTGCTGCTGCTGTCTGTTGTTGCTGCTGGTTGGAGCTGCTGCTGCTTCAAATGCTGCTGCTGTTGTTGTTGCAAGTGTTGATGCTGCTTCTGATGCTGCTGCTGAAGTGTGTGTGTGTGTGAGTGAGAGGGAGAGATGTGAGGAAATGAGTGTTGAGTGTTAGAAAAAAGAAATGAGAGATATGAGAGAGTCAAACCACCATCTGTCTCACCTCATTAAATGCAAGCATGGCTTCCCCCATCATGCTCTTTCTCTCTCTCTCTCTCCAAGTCAACCCACACAGCACAAATCATTTTTTTAAAAAACAACAGACTTAATTAAATTCAAATTTGCTTAATAAGAATGGGTTAGTCCACCATGGTTGCTAAACATGGTTTAACCCTAACTTAACCCTAGTTTACATGTACATGTGTGTGCAGGCCAAATTAAATTCCAATAAAATAATCATTATTTTTGATAAAATATTTGAAAATAGTTTTGGTAAACTTTTTACTAAAAGTCATACATTAAAAAATAATTAGCCCTTAATCACAATCTAAGGTGTTATAATCTTCCCCCTTAAAGAAATTCGTCCCCCGAATTATAAAATAAATAAATAAAGCTACGCGTACCTTCAAAGAGATAAGGGAATTTCATCCGCATCTCGCCCTCGGCCTCCCAAGTGAACTCTTCACCATTTGGGCTGCACAAAAGAACTTTCACAGATGGCAAGACCCTCGATCGAAGTTTCTTCACCTGCCGGTCCAATATCACTACTGGCAGCTCGGTGAACGAAAGATCGCGCTTGAGCTGAACGGTCTGATGCTGAATCATGTGAGAAGGGTCATGCAGGTATCTGCGAAGCATCGACACGTGGAATACGGGGTGAACATCCGGGAAGTCAGGTGGAAGAGCCAAACGATATGCAACTGCGCCCACACGCTCGAGGATCTCGAAGGGACCTATAAATCTGGGGCTAAGCTTCCCCTTCCGTCCAAACCTCATCATGCCCTTCATCGGAGAGACCCTCAGAAAAAAATGATCGCCAACTGCGAACTCGAGTCTGCGACGGCGTCTGTCAGCATACGATTTCTGCCGGCTCTGAGCTGTCCTCATCCTATCTCGAGTCAACTGTATCTTCTCGGTCGTCTCCTGTACGATCTGCGGCCCCAAATACTGCTCTCACTGAGCTCTGTCCAACAGACGGGCGATCTACATCTCCTCCCATACAAGGCTTCGAAAGGTGCCATCTGAATAGTATCCTGGAAACTATTGTAGTAGGAGAACTCCACCAAGGGTAAATGATGATCCCAGCTACCACAAAAGTCTAAAACGCACGCTCGGAGCATGTCCTCGAGAGTCTGAATAGTCCGCTCTGACTGGCCGTCGGTCTGCAGATGAAACGCTATGCTGAAACTCAAGCGGGTGCCTAAAGCCTCCTGAAGCCTCTGCCATAGTCGGCTGGTAAACTGGGTTCCTCGGTCGGACACGATACATGTCGGGACTCCATGCAGTCGTACGATCTCGTCGATGTATATCTGGGCATACTGAGTAAATCCGAAAGTAGTCTTCACCGGCAAGAAGTGAGCCGCTTTCGTCAATCGATCCATGATCACCCAAATAGAGTCATACCCTCGACTAGTCCTGGGCAGACACACAATGAAGTCCATAGAAATCTGTTCCCATTTCCACTCCGGAATGGATAACGACTGTAGCTCTCCCGCGGGCCTCTGGTGCTCGGCCTTGACTTGCTGACAAGTCAGGCATCTCGACACGAAGTCTGTGACGTCCCTCTTCATCATGTCCCACCAGTAAACATCTCTTATATCATGGTACATCTTGGTGGAACCCGTATGAACACTGTACACCGATCGATGCGACTCCTCAAGAATCTCACGCCGCGGTCCCTCAGCATCTGGTACGTACAGTCTAGTCCCAAATAGCAGTATCCCCTGATCATCAATCATGAACTCGGAAAATCTGCCCTGTCCAATCTGTGCCATGATCTCCGAACAACGGTCATCACTGTACTGTGCCTCATGTATACGGTCAAGCAACTGTGGGCGTGCACGAACATGCGCAAGCTGTCCCCCGATCGGAGTGAATTCAAACTGCACTCGGCTGTCGCATAAAATCTGCCAATTTACCGACGACTGCCTCTGCACTGAGCTCAAACAAGATAGACTACCCCCGAGCCTCCTACTCAAAGCATCCGCCACTATATTAGCCTTGCCCGGGTGATATAAGATTTCGCAATCGTGGTCCTTTACTAGTTCCATCCAACGGCGCTGTCTAAGATTCAGGTCTAGCTGCTGAAATATGTACTTCAAGCTCTTGTGATTAGTGAATATCTGGCATGACTATCCGTATAGGTAATGTCGCCAGATCTTGAGTCCAAAGACCACTACAGCCATCTCCAAATCGTGAGTGGGGTAGTTCAGTTCATGTTTCTTCAGCTGCCGAGAAGCATACGCGATCACCCTGTCGTGCTGCATCAATACGCACCCTAGCCCCACTCGAGAAGCTTCGCAATAGACCACAAATCTGCCCGATCCCGAAGGCAAAGATAACATCGGCGCCATAGTCAAACGATTCTGCAACTGCTGAAAGCTATGCTCGCACGCCTCCGTCCAATTGTAAGGAACTCCCTTCCGGGTCAACCCGGTCAGCGGTGCAGTAATACAGGAGAAGTCCTGTACAAATCGTCTGTAGTAGCCAGCCGGCCCTAGAAAGCTGCGGATCTCTGTAACTGATGCTGGCCTAGGCTAATGCTGAACGGCCTCGATCTTCTTCGGGTCCACACATATACCATCTCGTGTAATCACGTGACCCAAGAAATCTACGCTGTCAAGCCAAAACGCGCACTTAGAGAATTTTGCGAACAACTGGTGCTCACTCAAGGTCTGCAATATGATCCGCAGGTGCTGCTCATGCTCCTCTCAGCTCCGGGAATACACTAAAATGTCGTCAATGAATACGATGATCAACAGATCAAGATACGGCCTGAAAATACGGTTCATCAAGTCCATAAATGATGTTGGGGCATTGGTGAGTCCGAACGACATCACCAAAAACTCATAGTGGCCGTAACGCGTGCGAAAATCCGTCCTCGGAATATCCTCCTTTCGAACCCGCAACTGATGGTAGCCTGATCGCAAGTCGATCCTCGAAAAGTATCCTGCACCCTGAAGCTGGTCGAACAAGTCGTCGATGCGTGGTAAAGGATATCTGTTCCACACGGTATGTTGCGCCACGGCAGCGCCCCGGCCTCATACTCGAGGCCAAAATGCGGAATCAAAAATTTTCCTTACTCGGAAATCGGCGCTACCGCGGACAAAGAAAACCAGGATCGTTTACCATTAACCTAATGCTAGCAATCAAGAGATGGGAAGAAAAGTATACCGAGTGATCCGAGTCCTCCGGTCTTCTCTTCATCGTCCCGATCTCCCGCGGAAAGTCTTGTCTCCATATCGTCGCCTCCTCGCCGGAAAGGGCACCACATCGCCTGCGTCTTTTACGGGCTCCCGCCTCAATACCGAGGCAACTCGAGCATGAAGCCGGTAACTCGACATGCTCAAGATGTGCTGTAGAATGTAGTGTAGAAGATGCTTGTCTCATTTGGGGTTTGTTGCCATGGTGATGGAGGAATCAAGAATAGAAAAATGGTGCTTGCATTTTTCTAGCAAGAAAATGAGATCATGAATGATACTCTCAAGATGAAGCTCTCTTCTTCTTCTTCTCTCTTTCTTTTTCCTCTCATGAAAAACTTATCATCTCACCAAATAGTGGAAGAAGAGAAGAAAAGAATATGAAACCATCACCTTAGAAGGAAGGTGAGTGTAGGAAAAGGTGGAGGGTAACCACAAGCAAAACATCATCATAACCAAATCAAATCAACTCCAAATCACTTCTTATCAACCAAAAGCAAGTGATGAGAATGGTATCTAAAGATTCTATCATAATAAAAACATTTGCAAGAAAACCCTCCACAAAGTGTAATTTGCAAAACTGCAAATTACCCCCTCCACAAAGTCTACAAGCACATCCTTAAGGGCTCTATCAACGTGTAATAGCGACATGTCAGGTCACCTAAAGCAGTACACGATGATAAAGATAAACCAGATAGCACACTATCATCTCGAGTAAGACTGTCCTACCGGGATAGGTCCTCCCTCAATCATTGCAATCACGTGCCTGTGATCCAATAATTGACTCTGAGGGCACTATCTCCAACACGGTAACCCTGTTAAGCTGGAGGTAGTCAATACACAAGCGCAAACTGCCGTTCTTCTTCTTGACGAACAGGACTGGAGCACCCCAAGGAGACACACTAGGTCGAATAAGCCCTTTATCCAACAAATCTTGCAAATGACCTTTCAACTCTCTAAGCTCCGCCGGGGCCATCCGATAAGGCAGTATGGAAATAGGCCCCGTGCCGGGAATCAAGTTAATGCAGAAAACAATATCGCGCTCAGGCGGTAGCCCAGGAAGCTCTTCAGGGAAAACATCAGGGAACTCACTAACAATCGGAACCTGGTCCAACGGAACCTCTGTAGCTCTAGTATCGCAAACATAGGCTAGAAATCTCTGACATCCCTTCCTCAAAAGCTGTCCAGCGTGAAGAGAAGAAATCAAACTATGAGGGGCGGCACCACGGTCCCCCTGCACAACAAAAGCCGACTCGCCGGGAAAACAAAACCTAACTGTCTTCTTGCGGTAGTCCACAGACACATAGCACGTGGCTAACCAATCCATGCTCAAAAGAACGTCGAAGTCCAACATCTCAAGAAGGATCAAGTCGACAGGCAACTCTCTCTCGCCAATACGGACAACACACGATCGGAACACATGTCTAGCAATAAACGACTCGCCCACAGGAGTGGTCAAAGCAAGCGGCTGATCAAGCAAACTAGACTCTCTATCCAAACTCGGCACGAAGTGTGTGGAAACGTACGAGTGCGTGGATCCCGGATCAAACAACACGTGTGCATCAACAGAACATACAAAAAGGGTACCTGAGACCACTGCATTGGACGCCTGCGCGTCCTGATGCGTCAAAGAAAAAACCCGTGCATGTCTTCTACCTGCGACTGGCGGTCCCCTACTAGCAACTGGCTGTACTCTACCGGCAGCTGGCTGTCCTCTGCCTAGGCCACCTCGTCCTCTATGAGCAAACCTTCCGTGACCACGACCTCTCTGTGCATGAGTCTGACACGGAGCAACAGTAGGTACAATAGGCAACGCCCTCTGGGGTAGAAAAGGTGGAAGTGTGACATGTGGTACGGCTGTCTCGCCCTCATATGGCTCCGGACAATCTCGCACACGATGATAAGTACTCCCGTATCGGAAACATCTAGATGGTGCCGGCTGACCCTCCTGGGAATAAGAGCTGAATAGCCGACCTCGTCCTGATGCTCCGCTACCCTCCGTACCTGAACGGAACCTGTCGCGGCGCATAAATGGTTGTCTCTGTGCTGACGTATCTGTACGAACTTTCTTTGGCCCTGGAACTACCGAAGTCTCAGCAAGGCGCTCCTCGACTAATAGGGCTGCGTGTACAGCTGCTGCATAAGTCTTGCAATGCTGTGCGCTGATCGCAAGAAACAGTGGGGTAAGCAAGCCTCGAACAAACCTCTTGACTCGCATCTCCTCAGTAGCCACTAAATACAGGGCATAAACAGATAGCTCGGTGAACTGTAGATCATACACCACCACCGTCATATCCGGCGTCTGGCGTAATGACTCGAACCTGTGTGCTCGGGCATCCCTGACACTCTGGGGAAGGAAACGGGCTAGAAATACCGTCACAAACTCGGTCAAGGTCATAGGAGGAAGACCTGCTGCTCTGCCCTTCTCTACCGAATGACACCATTTCTGCGCAAGACCTTCCAGGCGAAAGCTCGTGAACTCCACCCATCTCGCATTTGAGCATCTGAGTGAACGACATATCTGGGCCATCCTATCGATAAATGGTTGTGGGTCCTCGGCTGCATCGGTGCCTGTGAAGACTGGAGGCTTCAGCCTCATAAACTCTGATAGCGATACTGTGATAACCTCTGTGGCTGCAGGGGCAACGCAAAACTTGTTCTTTGGGATGGAGGTAGAATGCCCTGTACTGTAGGTACCATCGCGGTCCCCGTAACGGGTAGAACTACCTTTAGTCGCTGTGCTCGAAGTGCCTCGACTAACGACTCCATCATCTGGCGCATCTCCTGCATACCGGCCCCTAGCATAGCGATCTGGTCTGTCGAAGGAGGAACAGTCTGCTCTGGTACAACGGGTGTACTGTCCGGGTCAGTCCTCGTCTCAGACGAGTCAACTCTAATCTCAACTATCGCGGCCGCTCTCTGCGCCCTCGTAGTCTTCGGCGGCATAATGGCTGAAAAGAAAGTAGGATTCGATAAGGATACGGAAATCGAATCACAAGAATGTACACATTCATGAAGGAATTTCAATCAATAAGTCCTAAGGTCACTTAGGCGGAGTACCGTGTCGTGAGTATGCCGCGGAACATACACACGCTACGCCACTCTGCTTCAGCTAGCTACTCCATCATACCAGGGTCATCCTACACTCCGAAAGGTAAAACCTATGCTCTGATACCAACTTTGTCACGACCCAAAGTTCGGCCCGTGACCGGCCGTTAACCACATCATGTCTACATGCGTAACGCGATCAAGTAAGCCGAAACCCAGAAATCAAAACCTTTGAAAAAGTGAGTGATAGAAAACATTAGTTTAAAACATTTCGAAAACCTTGAGTAATTGAGTAAAATTCTTAAAGCTTAAGTTGTTTTGTTAAAAATTTCGGCAGCATCTCCTTCGTAAAAACTAGCACCGAAAACGGGTACAAAACATGATATAAGTAAAATGCCATACAATAAGAATAAAGCATCCCCAAACGGGAGCAATCACGTCCAACGGCAGAAACAACCACCACAATAATAATATACGACGCCGTAGCGATGAAATGGACAATATAAGTAAAACACCATAAAAGATGAAGCTGCATAAATAAGTCAGCTCACACGAGCTCGACACCAGAGCACAAAATAATATACATCGTCCTCACAACTGGTCTCTAAGTCAATACATGAAATAGTAGATGGAGAGTACTAGATACAATAGTGTGTACAACTGAAAAATAAACCGATACCCCAGAAACCCACCTATCAGCAAAACGGCTAACACGCCAACTGCAGTGGTATCCGTAGCAAAAAGATACAAGGAAGTAGCCCTGCCGCAACTACTCTGAGGAGCGACCTGCAAACACAGTGGCACAACGGGGATGAGTTGCCAATTCGTGAATAGTAGATAACATATAAAGGCAATCGCGAGTATGCACGTACTGCGATACTCTAACATGTGCCAATAGATAACATCTATATATGATGAACAGGTATGCAATAATCATGCAAAACAAGTGCAATCTAATAACATCTATATATGATGAGCAGGGTATGCAATAATCATGCATAACAAGTGCAATCTAATAACATCTATATATGATGAGCAGGGTATGCAATAATCATGCAAAAGTACTCTATCAGGTACTACGACTATAGGATGCAATGCATAACAATGAATGCTGAGCATGGGATAAAATATTTACACGGATCAACAACGTGGAAAAATTCCCGGTGTCCATCAAATACACTCAATCCCAGTAAAAATTCAGGCGCCGTCACACCTAATCGACCCTCCAATCCTATAAGTCTCATGGAATCGTGAGTGCCTAACATTGGCACTCGAAAATATCATGAAATAATCGTGTCCAGTATCGACACGCAAATCCTCATGTATCGAGCTCCGTCGGTCCGGATCGGCCCACGAGCTCCATCTGCGGAATCGGCCCTCGGCCCCGGCAGTACGGGTCGGCCCATATCCATCTCTCGACTCTGGTCTGTATCCTCCGGATAACCGCCAGGTCCAACCAATCACCGGTAGGTAGTAGTCCCTCTGCCAGGCTCACCTCCTGTATACACAGCATCCCTTTCTTGCCCCGGGGTACCTTACCGGGTCCACCATATACCCGTAATCGGCCTCATCCAGCTCCTCGATTCGGGTTCACATGTCACACGTCTCAGAACCGAGAAAACGCATGGTGGACGAACTGAAATATCATATAAGGAGAAACTGGGTTTTCAAAACAGTGCATATTTCCTTAAAATAATACCACGGTTCTCAAATCCAGAAATCACACGAATCCAAAACTCAATGCATAAATCCATGCAATGTGGCGTATGCCACTAAGAGTAAAAAGGAAAAACCGCTCTTTTAAATGGATCCTGTTTTGAAAATATCTTATGCGGTCCCTATTTTCTAGAAATCAAAGCCAATATCATCCATGTATGTGACATATGTATGTATGTAGGTATGGATATGCAAGTGGATATATATGTACGCAAATATGAGTGTACCAATGTATAAGTGCACCAGTATGGATATACAGTGTGTATGTGCGCAATATAGATATATCAATGTATGTGTGCACCAATATGGATATACAGTGTGTATGTGCGCAATATGGGTATATCAATGTAAGTGTGCACCAATGTGGATATACAATGTGTATGAGCGCAATATGGGTATATCAATGTAAGTGTGCACCAATATGGATATACAATGTGTATGTGCGGAATATGGGTATATCAATGTATGTGTGCACCAATATGAATATACAATGTGTATGTGCGGAAAATGGGTATATCAATGTAAGTGTGCACCAATATGGATATACAATGTGTATGTGCGCAATATGGGTATATCAATGTATGTGTGCACCAATATGAATATACAATGTGTATGTGCGCAATATGGGTATATCAATGTATGTGTGCACCAATATAGGACAGAATCATGTCTAATCAATGATGCAGTAATCAAAATGATGTATGGTTCGTAGCAACCCTATAGTTTGAGTGTTATGACAATCACTAACGGTGTGAGTGTAACATACAAATAGTGCCCGTGCAGCTTGAACCGTTAGTGACAGTGCGGTGTTCATAACTACTATTTATATATGCAACAAAAGATGGGTACACTACAATAGTACATATGCATAATCAATATACATAAAAATATATACGCGACTACAATATCCTATCACGCCCTGACGCTTAACGCCATACGGGCGATTTCCCCGTAGATGTTAAATCTACTCACCGTGGCCTCATGCTAAGCATAGCCGACTACTTGCTTCCCCTTCTTTGGGGCGTCCGACGTACCCACCTGCGAACCTAGAATTTACACAAAGAATATACATAAGCTAAAATCCTGCAAAAACGCGATATCAAAACCAAACGAGAAACTCGCGTCGCGAACTAAACGCGTGTGCATCCGATACGCTAAAACGTGTGTATACGCGTCTTAAACTACCCCAACACGTCGCGAAACGCAGCAAACACTAAACCCACTCACAAATCACACGTGTCGCGCAAGTTAAAGTATTAAAAATACAGTATTTAGCTCCAGATTTTGGCTCGAATGAAAATATAAAAAGTTGCATATGCCAAAACACTTTAATATGTAGCAGACTCCCCCAGAACAAACCCAGGCACCCAACTCCTCCCTCTGGCCGCAATTTGCGGCCATAACGAATATTTCGACGGCCAGGGTTGGGAATTGGGGTTTCGTGCTCCGTGTGTGTGTTCTAGGTCTAGTGAGGATGCCCAGTTTACTCAGATTTTGTCTGAAGCAACCGGGTCAACAGCAGATTTTAAAACAGGCTTAATTTTACATTAAAACGTTTATTTACACTAAATTGAAACCCTATGATATTTTAATGAAATCTGGGGCAAGACTTGGTTCACATGGACTTAAAAACACCCAGTCAAGCTATACTAACCATAAAGATCCTTACTTGGCCAAATCTCCACTCAATTCACCATTCTCGCATTAAAATCACACTAAACACCAACTTAAGCTAATTAACTACAAGTCTAGCAAATAAAGAAGTTGGGCTAAGAATTATACCTCACTTGACCCTAGGTGCAAGGAGAAGGAGGAGAAGAGGAAGAGGAGATGTGCTTGTTGTTGCTGTTGCTTCTTGCTGCTGCTGCTGCTGCCCTGTTACTGCTGCTGCTTGGAGCTGCTGCTGCTTCAGATGCTGCTGCTGCTGTTGTTGCAAGTGTTGCTGCTACTTCTGATGCTGCTGCTGAAGTGTGTGTGTGTGTGAGTGAGAGGGAGAGATGTGAGGAAATGAGTGTTGAGTGTTAAAAAAAAGAAATGAGAGATATGAAAGAGTCAAACCCCCCTCTCTCTCACCTCATTAAATGCAAGCATGGCTTCCCCCAACAAAGCATAAATCATTAAAAAAAACACTTAATTAAATTCAAATTTGCTTAATAAGAATGGGTTAGTCCACCATGGTTGCTAAACATGGTTTAACCCTAACTTAACCCTAGTTTACATGCACATGTATATGCAAGCCTAATTAAATTCCAATAAAATAATCATTAATTTTGATAAAATATTTGAAAATCGTTTTGGTAAACTTTTTACTAAAAACCATACATTAAAGTATAATTAGCCACTAATCACAATTTAAGGTGTTACAAAGAGTTGATTTAATAATTTAATGTATAATTATATATTAGATATATTACATTACATTAACTAGTATTAGCTCACTTATGATTCTTTTCTCACTTGATGTACACATTGAATATATGTGATATATTTTTCTGTACATGTATTGTGCCATGGTTGATGATACATGCTAGATGGGTGTATGAGACTTATATCAACTTAGGGTTAAGTTAGGGTTTTTATTTTCTTAAGTTATTACAAAAGAGAATTGACTTGGTCAATGTTGTCAAGCTTACATGAAGCTTGTGGAAACATTGACAAAGTCTTCTCTTTTGTCATTTCTTTAGATATTTCTTAACCCAACCCTTAACCTTACACCTTGGTTAATTCTCTACATGAGTTAAGGATGAAGACTTAACTCACCCGTGGTTACATAATGTTAGTTATATGTATGCCCTAGAGGCCATTACTGCACATTGGATGTACATTGTAGTGGATGCTGGGATATATATAGGGAGGACTTTCTTGCTCGACATGATAGTATGCTATCTGGTTGCTCTTTACCTTAACGTGTACACTGATTGTCTCTCTGTTATATGTTGGTAAAGCCCTTAGGATGTGTACTTAAATACCTGGACTATGATGCGAATCATACTATTGGGGACATGGTAGTCCATAAATACATCCTTCAAAGTCCCTAGTCGTGGGTATATCGAGACGGGGCATCGATATACCAGAGTAGACTAGCGTATACCTTCTCGACCTATACAGATGGGCGATGGACGATCCCATATCCATTGGTGTTTGACATCAGAGATGATATACGGGTGCTCAGTGGAGACTGGGTACACTGGACGGACTCGCCGAGAACTCCCAGATGGTATTATACCTTACGTCAGATGGCAGTTCTCTGGTGACACTGGTACAGAGTAGTCTGTTGATCCGAGATAGTCATAGAGTCTTGTGTGGTTCCCACTGTGCTTTGATTTCCATCTTACCATGTCCAAGAGGGCGTGCAAAACGGTGGCTTTTGGGTACAGTCCCAAATCACATGGAGGCAATGAGCGATAGGAGGGGATTCGTCTCTCCCGGTATAGGGGGTTGATGTTGCGCTGTGTTCGATGGGCTATAACCGGAAATCCCTGGCCAGGGTTGCTGAGATTTACTGGTAAGTGTTACCAGTAGTTTCTCGAACTGTTATAGACCTCATATCGACACGACTTATCGAGCTATTGGGGTCTGACGTTTACCACCCCTAGGCGAGATATGCGACATATCAGACGATCAGACCGGACTGTACGGTAAGTGTTACTGGTTGGATTCACAGGAGTGTGAGCGGGCTTGCTCGTCGATCTTCTGATCGCTCAATACCCGGGTGGCCGTTACGTTTAGCAGACCGCTTTCGGCTTGTGGGTGTTTGATATGATCATCACCTGCTGCCGGCGTATTGACGAGTCTTTAGAGTCCTACACAGAGGTTTCCTGGCTCAAGCGAAACGAAATAGGAGCGCATATGAGATATGTGCGGGACCGAGAATCTTGCGTGTATGTGATACCGTATTTCATTCTCGCGATGAATGTATCGATTGGTTATATGCGATATAACCTAGTTATCCAATCAAGCATTTATTCGATAAGCCGATACATAGGATACTAGTCGGTTATATGCGATATGACCGAATCGTTAAATCAAGTGTTGATTTAATGATTTAATGTATAATTATATATTTGATATATTACTTTGCATTCACTAGTATTGGTTCACTTTAAATGGATTTTCTCACTTGAAGTTCACAAGTTGTATATGTGATATACTTTTGTGCACTTGATTGTATCATGTTTGATGATACATGCAAAATTGGTTAAGTGTAAAGATTGAACCATGGTTATATGAATGGTTAGGGTTATAATTACTTATTCATTTATTTATTTATTAGTTTTGGAAAATAAAAGCATAAAGAGAAAAAACAAAATGGTTTTCTTTCATTCTTTCTTTCATGAAGCTTGTTGAAGCTTCATGAAGCTTTTGACCAAGTGACCATTTTGTCTTCTTCTTTAACCCTAACCACTCACATAAACTCTAGTTAGCTCTCTACACTTAACTATGGTTTGATTATGATAAGAATATTTATTCTTTTCTATTCTAAAAAACTTATCATAATATTATCATCTTCTTCTTCTTCTTCAAGAAGAAAACCTAGACTTCATCAATGGTGACTTGATGAAATGAGTGAGAAATCCAATTCTAAAGTGAACCCACTTCCTATTTCTTCATCCTCTACCTCTTGCCAAGTAGTATAGGGTGTTTCCTTCACAAGTTTTCATGGCTTGGTGAAGGTGGAGCTTGATCTAGTGATGCCTCGACGTAGATCATCTTCGGCGTCGTAGTCGGTGACCTAGCCCGTCCATTCTCCGGTGAAGCCGACACTAGAGCCCGGGATCCGATGATCGCAGCGAGGAGACATCATCACGGAGCTATGGAGGTAGAGCACCGGATCTACAAAGGTTTTATTTCCGTTACACTTTAGTTAAGTTGTTAACTAGCTCGTTGTTTCGCCTAAAATTCTAGTTAACGATCTAGTCTAGGGTTTCTCGGCAACGTAAAAATTGAAATTGGCATGGTTGATGCCTTGTGAGACCTCTTGAGAGTGCCTAGGAATCCTACAGTGGTATCAGAGCCTAGCTAGAGCCTTAGACGATGTGTAGACGACGTTTGAAACCCGATCGAACCAAAACCCTAACCCCAAAATAGCTCTCTGGACATTTTCTAAAAACTGGGATTTTTCCAAATTAAAAATATGCGGAAAAATCAGCAGGGAATCCTAAGAATTACTGTGCAACACGTGTCCAAGATTCCTCCAAGGTGCGGCGGAACCGCGGCAGAAGCCTGGCTTTTGCGGCGGTTCCGCGGCCGTATGATGACGTCACGCTTCCAATTTTGCACAGTAACTTCTTTTATTCAGTGCTGAGTTCTCTGGGTATTTTTAAATTTTATTCAAGAGTTGAGTTTTCTGGGTTGTTTTGGGGATTCGATGATTCGATCGGATTGTCAAACTCTGTCTATGTGTCTTTCCAGATAATTTTTGGATATGTTAAAAAGTTCGACCGGATATAAATACCCACCTTTTCCCCTGTCCGGAAATTTCCAAGTGTTGGATCTTTCCGTAGTTTAACGACGTTCTAAGTAGTGCTAGTAACGCGATGGTCCCTCTAGAAGACAACAAACCTTAACTCGATTATGTGACCGTCTTGAACTGCCCTTTGAACCTTCGGGTTTGGGGCAGTACGGCGTGCCACATGTGAGGCGTTGGCTTGACCCTTCTACGGCTGGACCGTTGGTACTGAGGCACGAATTGAATGTCTTTGAACTTATTTCATGAGTTGAGCTGTTTCGGGAAAACTTGGGTGTTTGATTGTTCGATCGGAAAGTTTAACATTTTCTATCTTATTCGGAATGTGATACAATAATTGGAATTCACAAGTAGTTATGAGATAACTGAATGAATGTTATAAATCTAGCAGTTTAGTCTCACTTGATCGGTTGCCACGGAATTTTGATATGATCAAAAGTCCGTCGCAATCACGTAGCGTACGCGGATACTCGCCGAGTAAACTTAATAGACAGCCTCGCCCCATAGCCCCGACCAAGTGACTGTAGGAGAACCCCGTCGCCGAAAGCATCCGTTCGGGTGCTCGCGGCAGCGGTGTTCGACGGTGTCGGGGGTGCGGCCGCCTACTAAAGTTTGCGACGAGCATTCGATCATGATGTCGGGAATCTTGTTGAATTGCCCGACTTGATATTGAAAAGGGTTTTCGATAATGAGACTAAAATGCGGGGTTTATAATTGTTAGGCATGTGATGTCTAAGGTATTCATTTGATTAGGCATGCGATGTCTATGCAGATTGCGGATTCCAACTGTTGTAGTTTTACACTTTCTTTTCTGTGACCGTAAGTGTAATATGTGATATCGCCGGTTTCGTTGCTATATGTCAACGACAATTGGGATGCGCATATTTACTTACGTTGATGACATGTGATGTTATGTGTTGCTGGATATGTTATATTGGATCGTCGTGTTTGAATAGCCGGGGGTTTTTATGTGAGATGAGTGTTTTTCATTTTCATTCATGTAAAACTTGTATGTAATATTCTTTTATTGGGGCACTTCCAGGTTGCGGATGATGTCACCGTTTGTATATTATTTACTTTTCCGTACTAGGATAGACCCAAGGAGGGGAGCACAAGTAACCGGGTTCTGGAGTCCAGTGGGAGACCAACTCGAGGAGTCGAGTCCGGGTCTCCTAACTCTAGAATTGGTAGGGTTGCTTGCCGCTCTCGTAGGGGTCTAGGGGTGTTGGTTTGGCTATTCATCGCGACCGTGGAATCCGTGTTTTATACTGGCTCGTATTGAAAACACGGACGTCCTACTATATCCAATATTTCATATGTTTCTTCTGCTGCGATATCTGTGATGTGATCATGTGATATGTTCTGTGATGGATACTGTATATAGTATATATGATATATTATATATGCGTTACTTATGTTTTACACCCGCGCTAGCCCTGTCCCGCTCTGCCGTTAGTTACCTAACCTAACGGTGCACGAGGGGACATCGAGGCGAATGCGGATGGCATAAGTGTACGTCGTATTTATCTGTGATGTTTAGGTACTTAAATGATGGGACTTCATTAATGTGATTAATGAAATAAAAAGAAACCTAAGATGTTGTAGAATCGAATTTCAAAATAAAAATGTAGCTACAGTTCTTGCTTTGCATAGCGGTATATGTGATATATTCTGCACCTTATTCGATGAGGAAAGGACCGAGATCCCTTTACCGGGAGTGACTCCTTTAGCAATAACTGGCAGATGCTACACACTCGGTTTGTCTTTCGATTGCTTTTAAGAGTTCTGCTTTGCACAGTGATATATATGATATATCCCGCACCTCATTCGAAGAGGAAAGGACCGACGATCCCTTCACGGGGAGTGACTCCTTTAGCAAAACTAGAAAAGCCTCAAAAGCACTCCATTTCAAAATTCATTTGATTCTACAACGATATCAAGTTCATTACGCAATAGGTTTTCAGAAAAACCTGTCGTACCCCTCCGTCATTTCAGATAAGTAGTAGTTAGTATTCGTGCTGCGTTTGTTGGCCTTTGTCAAGACGCAGTGTGCGGTAGCTAACTGGTGCTTATCTGCTTATGCATATGATGCAGATTGGATTAGGGTAGTCGTGCGACCTTGTTGGCCTTTTTCAAGGGCCGTACGGGTGGGTTTAATTCAATCAGGAAATGACGGGTTGAACTTGACTAGCATCCTATGGTTTGTTGGCCTTTGTCAAGGTCATAGGAGGTTAGGGGCAAAATATTATCGGGAATTTCAAGTGTTGAAATTTGCAATGAGATTGCATACTTTCTATGAGATAGTTGGATCCCGATACCCGCTGCGAGTAATTGTTACTCCTGGGAGAGTTTTATACATTACAATTAGCCGATCAAGTAGGTGTCTAGAAAGGTGTCAACGGGGTTACGCCTCTGGGAAAACGAGGTTTACATTAATTAGGTTCGTGCGAAAGCACGGGGGACCTCCCTCAAAGTACCGACATTGGCCTGGCTGAAAGATTGGTGAACTTGTAGTGTGTAATTAATCCCGACTAGTCTTTCCTTTTAGGGTTTGAAGGAAGATTTGATAAAAAAGCAGTGGGAGCCATCCTGATTAGATAAAATAATAACCAATCTGATCTTGCAAGAGCGCACGCTGAGTGTTTTCTTCTCTCTCTCTCCAGGTAGCGACCATATCACGCCTTAATCAAGATAATAATACGGATGTATTGACCGAACCCGCTTGTTATACTGAGCTGGGGAACGTTGGTCCCGCTCCACCTTATAATTGTTATAAGACAGAGCAGGAAATTGGGGAATACCAGAATTCCTATGCCGCCCAAACGAAGAGAGTGCATGTTGATGCATCATCTTCGGGTGTGTTCTTTACAGAGAACTGTTTCTCAGTATCCTTTACGTCCTGGGTATGTGATACCAGATCAGGATCCCAGATATGTAATCTGTTACATAGGGCTACAGAAAGGTAAAGAACTGAGAACGGGTGATAAGTTTCATGAGGCAGAAAATGGGGCAAGAGTTGCAGCCAAGTCTGTTGGTCACTGTCACCCTGTATTCCAAATACATTGATTCTGAACGAATGTTATTAGATACCGAACCTGATATACAAAATCATATCAGTCTCTTTATTAGTAAAGAAAGGATATAATTTTGTATTGTTGGATAATGTTTTGAACATTTCCTATATCAAAAGTTGATCGGTTCAGGCACGTTATCTAAAAGCATTGATGTTCTAAATCAAACTACAGTTCTTAGTATACAGAACACACACAAGAGGAAGAGTTCAGAAATGAACGAATCCTTCTTGAGGCATTGTATACTAGGTCATATCAATGCGACCCGACTAGCTGAAGTTACATGAAGATGCATATTTAAATCAGTTTGAATCTACATCTTGTGAAACTTGCCAGTCATGTCACAAAGATATAATGACACCAGCTCTGTTTATTGGAAACAGAGAAAGAGTTAGTGAACTCTTGGGACTGATACATGATGATGTATGTAAGGTCCCCTGTCTACACATGCCAGGACTGGTTCTTTTTACTTCATTACATTCTCTGATGATCTTTCAAGATTCAAACCTATGTTCCTGTTGAAACACAAGTCCGAACCTTTTGAGATATTCACAGAATATAAGTTAGAAGTAGAGAACCAAAATACGGGTATAAGTATTATGTCCTTTGATGAGATCGAGGAGGAGAATTCTTGAGCACGGAATTCCTGGACTATTCTAAAGGAGAATGAGATTCTCTCTCAGCATTACTCCTCCGTATATACCATAGCACGATGGTATATCGGGGCGGAGCAATCTCACCCTATATGATAAGGTGTGCTCTATGATGAGTACTACTGAGTTACCTATTTCCTTTTGGGAGTTATGCACTTGAGAATCTGCATACCTATTGAATAGGGTTCAAATCAAATCAGTTTCCTACCACTTCATATGTGATATGATAAGGGAAGAGCCCATGTCTTAAGCTGGTTAAGATTTGGGGTTGTCCGGGCTATGTCTAAAAGCATAATCCGGACAAGCTCGAGGCAAGGTCTATTATGTAGAACTGGAAAGGTTCCAGCTATACAAAACTGCAGCTGACGATTTGACAGAACCAAAGGATTCAATAGTTACCAACGAACCTCAGCCTCTCCGCCGATCTAGTAAGGTTCCTCACCTGGCTGAGAGATACTTCGGTTTCTCTATGAAAGTGGGAGCGAGGATTGCATCATAAGATGATGACCCAACTAGTTTCGAGCTGGCCATCAGGAGTGGGACTCTGTAAGAATGGCTGGATGCTTAGTGATCTGAGATGGAATCTATGTACACCAACAAAGTATGGACTTTGGTTGCTATATCTGAGGGGTTAAATCCCCATCAGGAGCAAGTATATCTTGAGAAGATTACTTGGTGTAGATGGAAAAGTTGAGACTTTCAAAGCTAGACTTGTTAAAGGTTTTCTTCATCGACCAGGCGTGGATAATGATGAAACTTTTTCAGTGGTTATGCTTAAGTCCATCTGGATCCTACTTGCCACGGCTACGTACCATGACTACGATATCTGGCGGTTGGGTGTCATGACAGCTTTTCTAAATGATGTTTTAGAAGAGAGCGTCTATAAGTACACAGCCAGAGGGCTTCGTAGACAGTGGGAGCAGCGGAAACGTGTGCAAGATGCTTTATAGGATAAAGCAGACATCACGGAGTTGGAACATCTGTTTTGATGTGTTAGTCAAAGAGTTTGACATCATCAAAATGGTAGATGAACCTTCTATAAACAAAAAGGTAGTAGGGAGTATAGTGACGATCCTCGTAAAGTACGCGGATAGCATGCTCTTGATAGGGAAGGAGTTTCCTATGCTACGCTCGGTCAATCTCCGCTTATCACAATGATTCTCCATATAGGATCAAAGTGATACCTCCTAAATCCTGGGTTTTGGATCTATGAGATAGATCTAAATGGATGTTAGGATTCTCACTAGTTGTAGTGAGACGGTATCAATTGATCCTGGGAAGAATCACTGGAAGTGTTCCAGGGTGATAATGACGACTGAGTGTCAGTCACAGGCATTGTCTTTACCCTCAGTAAAGGGACGGTATGTTGGAAGAGTTCCAAGCTAAATACCGTGACATACTAGACGATAAAGGCTCGATACATCGCTACTTAAGATGCTACCAAAGAGGCTGTCTGGGTGTATATTAGTTCATGAGATGAACTTAGTTCCTTCCATTGTGTGACAATGGAGTTATGGCTTGTGCCAAGGAACGCAGGTCCCATCAGTGATCCAGACATATTCCAAGGCAGTGTCACCTGATCAAGGAGATCGAGGTAAGGAGAGTAGACTCAGAGAACAACACGGCGGATCCACTCACGAAGGCCTATTCCCAGAGAGAGACTTTTAAGGGATGGTTGAGTATGAGATACTACAACCACTACTATCATATGGCCCTAGTGCAAGTAGGAGATTGTTAGTTATATGTATGCCTTAGAGGCCATTACTCTACATTGGATGTACATTGTAGTGGATGCTGGGATATATATAGGGAGGACTTTCTTGCTCGACATGATAGTATGCTATCTGGTTGCTCTTTACCTTAACGTGTACACTGATTGTCTCTCTGTTATATGTTGGTAAAGCCCTTAGGATGTGTACTTAACTACCTGGACTATGATGCGGATCATACTATTGGGGACATGGTAGTCCATAAGTACATCCTTCAAAGTCCCTAGTCGTGGGTATATCGAGACGGGGCATCGATATACCAGAGTAGACTAGCGTATACCTTCTCGACCCATACAGATGGGCGATGGATGATCCCATATCCATTGGTGTTTGACATCAGAGATGATATACGGGTGCTCAGTGGAGACTGGGTACACTGGACGGACTCGCCGAGAACTCCCAGATGGTATTATACCTTACGTCAGATGGCAGTTCTCTGGTGACACTGGTACAGAGTAGTCTGTTGACCCGAGATCGTCATAGAGTCTTGTGTGGTTCCCACTGTGCTTTGATTTCCATCTTACAACGTCCAAGAGGGCGTGCAAAACGGTGGCTTTTGGGTACAGTCCCGAATCACATGGAGGCAATGAGCGATAGGAGGGGATTCGTCTCTCCCGGTATAGGGGGTTGATGTTGCGCTGTGTTCGATGGGCTATAACCGGAAATCCCTGGCCAGGGTTGCTGAGATTTACTGGTAAGTGTTACCAGTAGTTTCTCAAACTATTATAGACCTCATATCGACACGACTTGTCGAGCTATTGGGGTCTGACGTTTACCACCCCTAGGCGAGATATGCGACATATCAGACGATCAGACCGGACTATACGATAAGTGTTACTGGTTGGATTCACAGGAGTGTGAGCGGGCTTGCTCGTCGATCTTCTGATTGCTCAATACCCGGGTGGCCGTTACGTTTAGCAGACCGCTTTCGGCTTGTGGGTGTTTGATATGATCATCACTTGCTGCCGGCGTATTGACGAGTCTTTAGAGTCCTACACAGAGGTTTCCTGGCTCAAGCGAAACGAAATAGGAGCGCATATAAGATATGTGCGGGACCGAGAATCATGCGTGTATGTGATACCGTATTTCATTCTCGCGATGAATGTATCGATTGGTTATATGCGATATAACCTAGTTATCGAATCAAGCATTTATTCGATAAGCCGATACATAGGATACTAGTCGGTTATATGCGATATGACCGGATCGTTAAATCAAGTGTTGATTTAATGATTTAATGTATAATTATATATTTGATATATTACTTTGCATTAACTAGTATTGGTTCACTTTAAATGGATTTTCTCACTTGAAGTTCACAAGTTGTATATGTGATATACTTTTGTGCACTTGATTGTATCATGTTTGATGATACATGCAAAATTGGTTAAGTGTAAAGATTGAACCATGGTTATATGAATGGTTAGGGTTATGATTACTTATTCATTTATTTATTTATTAGTTTTGGAAAATAAAAGCATAAAGAGAAAAAACAATATGGTTTTCTTTCTTTCTTTCTTTCATGAAGCTTCATGAAGCTTTTGACCAAGTGACCATTTTGTCTTCTTCTTTAACCCTAACCACTCACATAAACTCTAGTTAGCTCTCTACACTTAACTATGGTTTGATTATGATAAGAATATTTATTCTTTTCTATTCTAAAAAACTTATCATAATATTATCATCATCTTCTTCTTCTTCTTCAAGAAGAAAACCTAGACTTCATCAATGGTGACTTGATGAAATGAGTGAGAAATCCAATTCTAAAGTGAACCCACTTCCTATTTCTTCATCCTCTACCTCTTGCCAAGTAGTATAGGATGTTTCCTTCACAAGTTTTCATGGCTTGGTGAAGGTGGAGCTTGATCTAGTGATGCCTCGACGTAGATCATCTTCGGCGTCGTAGTCGGTGACCTAGCCCGTCCATTCTCCGGTGAAGCCGACACTAGAGCCCGGGATCCGATGATCGCAGCGAGGAGACATCATCACGGAGCTATGGAGGTGGAGCACCGGATCTACAAAGGTTGTATTTCCGTTACACTTTAGTTAAGTTGTTAACTAGCTCGTTGTTTCGCCTAAAATTCTAGTTAACGATCTAGTCTAGGGTTTCTCGGCACCGTAAAAATTGAAATTGGCATGGTTGATGCCTTGTGAGACCTCTTGAGAGTGCCTAGGAACCCTACACATAATTCATTTGGATGAATTATTGACTAGAGTTTATCTTCTTCTTCCTCCTAAAAAGCTTTCTAGCTCTAATGGTGTTATGAGAAAAAGTGTGAGAAAATCAATTCTAAAGTGAGCCCACTTCCTACTTCATCATCCTCTACTATTTGCCATTTAGTATAGGGTGTTCTCTTCACAAAGTTCATGACCTAGTGAAGGAATAGCTTAGGTTAGTGTCTCCTCGACGTAGATCATCTTCGGCCTCGAAGTCATTGAAGCAAGCATGTTCGTTTCTTCGTGGGAGCTTCTCTAGAGTCCGGAGTTTACGATCATAGCGAAAGGGACTACTATAAGAAGCTATTGAAGTGAAGGACCGGTCTACAAAGGTTGTATTCCTTGCTCTCTTTACTTATTGCAAAGTGTTTGCATATTACTTTCCGTATATTTCTAGTTTACGATTCATGTTAGGGTTAGCTAAAACAGCAAAATTTTAATTTGGCATGGACGATGCCTCCCGAAACCATGCTGCCGTCGTAGGTAACCTTTCAGAAGCAACCTCCCTCAACAAAGTGAGTAGGCCACTCGGCACTTCAAAGTACCCGGTAGTTTGTGTACCCCACCTTGGGTCTATCCTAGGAGCAGAAAACGGTAAAAGAAATAATATACAATGGCGGCTACATCCTCAAACCGGATGTGCGACCCAAATATAATATTACATCAATTTACAATTTACATCGAATGAAAAATGAAAAACACTCATCTCACTTCCCCGGCTATTCATCCACGACAATCCAACAAGTTCATATACACAAACCAATAATACAGATCACAAATATAATCCAATAAGCTAAAGTTTATAGAATTTCAATCGATATTCAAATTTGAAGCTACCCTAAATACAACACTGTACTCAAAGGAATCTGGGCAGAAACAAAGTATCTGAAAAATCACAAAACATCAAGCTGGACAATCTGCAGGAAAAACGAGTTGACTCCGAGTCGACTCGGCCGCGGATCCGCAGCGAAACGCATGGTTTCGCCGCGCTTCCGTGGCAGTCTGACCGAGTCACGTGCTCGTTTTTCTTGGGTGTCCCTAAAAAAGCCTGCACGTATTTTTCAGGTCTTTGAAAATATTTTTAGACCTGTTTTGAAAATCGACAGAAAACAAAAATTTTTGATGTATTTTGCGATTTGTCCAGGATCGAAGTTCTAAAGACTTTGCTAACATGTTAGTTGTTTTTTAGCTAGGCTCTGATACCACTGGAAGTCTATGATACCCACCGTGGTACTTACAGGGAGGCGGAAAGAGTAAAAAACGAATTTTTATCACAAGGTAATATAGACTATGCATTAGGATCTTTGCTAAACAATAACTAACAAACTAACTTTGAGTTTTAACTACTAGGTTAGATGATGTCACGACCCGAAATGGCACGTGACTGGCCCTTGAATCATATGAAGTCTATAGGACCCCATCTAATTCAAGTAAGCCAAAACCCAAAAATCTAAAACCATTTTAGGTAAGAAGAACTTATTTTAAAACGAGTGGTTTTTAATAGCATAAGCCGAATTATGCCTTTTTAAAACATCAAGTCTTTTCTAAAAATTTTGGCAGAGTTTTCTTTGTAAATACTGGCCCCGAACGGGGTACAGCATGATAAAAGCATACATAATGATAAAAGGCATCCCCAAGCGGGAGCTAGCTCTTCGTCAATCGACGGCCATAACCACGCAAGCAATATAATATACAACGCCGAAGGGCGAGGATCAAAACTAAAAAGGAAGCTCAAAACATCAATGAGAACCATAATAATACAACGCTCGACTCTAAAGTCGAAAGAATATACAACTTTGGTCTCTAAGTCTGAAATAAATATACATGTCTGGTTGATGGAGTTTACTAGATACAACTAAAATAAATAATATACAAGATATAATGGTGGTCACGATGCAAGTGAACCCACCTACTAAAGCAATCACCCGGAAAAGGAAGCAGTGTGCCAGCAAAGCCGCAACGAAACCTTTACGGCAAATCTACAAGAACTGTGGCACAACGGGGGTGAGTTGCCAAGTCATGAGTAGAAAACATCACAGAGCAGAAATCCTAGGTCAATACGATCGAATATAATCCTCAAATAGTATCCTGATCCATATACACCTATGTGTAAAATCTAAAATGACCTGAAGCATATAATAATAGTAATGGAAAGGGTAACATCTATGCATAAGTGTAATCCCATGTGCTCATGCCAGTGCCTCAAGTAGCCAGATATCACATATATGATGTATAAATGCATGGAAACAGAATTCATATAAATGGGAAACTGTTTTATTATCTCAAAGAGATATATGTATATAAAAACCGAGGTATCATCAATGAAATCATCATGAAAACGGTGTCTAGCATCGACACAAAATATATCCCAATATCTCAGGCTCCGGCTATCCGGACTGGCCTGTATCACCAAATCTCGATACCTTAAAATCGTATCTAGGGCTCGGG